>JAWPHD010000130.1:0-447500 GCA_037043455.1 Cyrtodaria siliqua | reverse complement strand
ATATATGCAATGTTCATACATGTATGCACTAAATTAGGCCCCATGGTCCATACAGTTTAGTTATTGTTAATGAAAACAAGACTTTTTTTTTTATGTTTAATCAGACATTAATATTCATATATCAAATGCTTTAAGGCTCTTATAAATTCATGTTAATTTTGCCATCAAACTACACTTGATTTGAAATATATGTACAACTGTTGCAATAAATAACCCCCTTTTGAACTAATATTAATGATTTAGAAACAAAGAAAGCTGAGTTGTCAAGACCAAACATTTTCATAAAAATAATTTACACAAAGGTAACGTACGGCTTAATTTATGTATTTGAAACTTTTAGCATAATATGAGGGATTTCTGAAAATTCATTTGTACTTTGATGTTCACCAATCACTGTCTCTTACAGGTTGCCTCCAGTCCCTTTAACTGCTAACAGATGACTTATTTTTAGTGGGAGAAAAAACAACAACATATTGATGACATGAGCTATTTGCTTCTTACTGATTTTATTTGTTCACATTCAAAATGATCTCCATTCTTGAAATAATTTAATACACATTATTATAAAAGATTTATGCACCTATTGGTGTTGTCGCCCATGGTTTGTGTGTTGTGGGGTGGGGAGCTTACCAGGGGAATTGGACATTCCCTACCCCAGCGTCATCACTGATGTCTAATCACTGGCCCCTTCCCCCTCGGTGGGGAACATGTAACATTTTCACAAAAGTAGGAGTTTATACATGTATGAGGTCATTTTAACAAGAAACCCAAACATGAATTAAGTATTTATAAACAAAAAGTAAAAAAAATGTTTGTAAGCATGCTCTGCATTTAAAAAGAATGACATACATCCAAAAAAGAAAAATTCTATGCGAGGATATTAACAGTAACTCCTTTACTTAAGTGTGCAGACGACCTTACAAAACTTGCAAATTTATTTTCTTTAAAAAATAGTGGGAGGGGAGTGTTTAAACATGGGTATACATACAGTAAGTATATTTTAAATATATTTTTTTTATTGCATAATTAATTTCATTATTCCAGGAGGTGTTGACCTCTTCAGACGACACTAATCTGGTTGCCGGTGCTGATTCTCAAATCATTCAGACAAGAGATGGCGCCACTGTGATGGGAACCTCGTCTCTGCTGGTTGAAGTAGAGAGTGGTTCGAGCACATATCGGTACCTGATTGAGGCACCAGAAACTCTGGGTGAAGATGGGTCGGTCACTGTAGCACAGGACATCGCAAGTTTGTTGCTGGCTGCTGAGCAAACAATTCAGGAGGTATTAAAACTTTTTGTTATCAAGTGTTTACCATACTTTTTAAACCAATCAAGTGAATACTTTAAGCATTAAGACATTTTCCAGAGTTAGTTAAAAATATGTGTGAATACATGTATATATACTTTTTTTCCCCTGACACATTGCAATTTATCAAGGATTGCTTGTGCGAGTCATTCTAAGAACTATTCTTGCCTCAAATCGCTGCGTGTTCAAATCCCACTGGGAGCTTGACTTGTTACGTGTGGGAAAGTGTTGATTCTATTGAATGGAGGAAGGTATATAGTACTGCTTTTACCAGGAAGAATAAAAATTATGTAAAATACATTCAAATAAACCAATCAAATGGCTCAGAATTCAAATACTGGCTGCTTTTATTCATAAAGATGTACTACCTGTATTTTTCAACAGGAAGTTGACAAACTTAATGATGAAGAGTCTGATCTATAAATAAAACATATTTAATCAGTAGATAATATGTGGGTAACACTAAGTCGGATAGAGGCTATGAAGATAAATCTTCACCATTCAGAGACCACGGTTGGTCGCTACACTTCCTCCATTTCATGAAGATTTCTCTTCATAGCCTCTAGCCTATAATTTTTAAAAATTTCGTATTTTGTCCCCTGTTTCAGTACTTGCGACTGTGTCTTAAAAGGATTAAAAATGAGTGTTCCAAATCTTCAAATGTCAGTCTTTGCAGCCGGATGAAACCTTGAAATATTGCCTTTTATCCGTTTACCAGAGATGCTTGTGATTGGATCATATTGTTTGTTTGTCTGTTTAATTTAAAATGTTATATTTTAGTAATTGTCAGTAACTGTTCTGATTCTATTTCCATACTTTTGTTAATATTTCAGGAATGTTCAGTAATTGTTCCTGTTCTATTTCAGTAATCTTGTTGATATCTCAGGAAGAGGTGTCAACTGTTCTTGCTCTGCTTCAATACTATAGTGGATATTTCAGGAAGGGGCAGTAACTGTTTCAATACTATTGTAGATATTTCAGGAAGGAGCAGTAACTGTTTCAATACTATTGTAGATATTTCAGGAAGGGACAGTAACTGTTTCAATACTATTGTAGATATTTTAGAAAGGGGCAGGAACTGTTTCAGTACTATTGTAGATATTTCAGGAAGGGGCAGTCACTGTTTCAATACTATTGTAGATATTTCAGGAAGAGGCAGTCACTGTTTCAAAACTATTGTAGATATTTCAGGAAGAGGCAGTCACTGTTTCAATACTATTGTAGATATTTCAGGAAGGGGCAGTAACTGTTTCTACTATTGTAGATATTTCAGGAAGAGGCAGTCACTGTTTCAATACTATTGTTGATATTTCAGGAAGGGGCAGTCACTGTTTCAATACTATTGTAGATATTTCAGGAAGGGGCAGTAACTGTTTCAGTACTATTGTAGATATTTCAGGAAGGGGCAGTCACTGTTTCAGTACTATTGTAGATATTTCAGGAAGGGGCAGTAACTGTTTCAATACTATTGTAGATATTTCAGGAAGGGGCAGTAACTGTTTCAGTACTATTGTAGATATTTCAGGAAGGGGCAGTCACTGTTTCAATACTATTGTAGATATTTCAGGAAGGGGCAGTAACTGTTTCAGTACTATTGTAGATATTTCAGGAAGGGGCAGTAACTGTTTCAGTACTATTGTAGATATTTCAGGAAGAGGCAGTCACTGTTTCAAAACTATTGTAGATATTTCAGGAAGAGGCAGTCACTGTTTCAATACTATTGTAGATATTTCAGGAAGGGGCAGTAACTGTTTCTACTATTGTAGATATTTCAGGAAGAGGCAGTCACTGTTTCAATACTATTGTTGATATTTCAGGAAGGGGCAGTCACTGTTTCAATACTATTGTAGATATTTCAGGAAGGGGCAGTAACTGTGTCAGTACTATTGTAGATATTTCAGGAAGGGGCAGTCACTGTTTCAATACTATTGTTGATATTTCAGGAAGGGGCAGTCACTGTTTCAATACTATTGTAGATATTTCAGGAAGGGGCAGTAACTGTTTCAGTACTATTGTAGATATTTCAGGAAGGGGCAGTAACTGTTTCTACTATTGTAGATATTTCAGGAAGGGGCAGTAACTGTTTCAGTACTATTGTAGATATTTCAGGAAGGGGCAGTCACTGTTTCAATACTATTGTAGATATTTCAGGAAGGGGCAGTAACTGTTTCAGTACTATTGTAGATATTTCAGGAAGGGGCAGTAACTGTTTCAGTACTATTGTAGATATTTCAGGAAGAGGCAGTCACTGTTTCAAAACTATTGTAGATATTTCAGGAAGAGGCAGTCACTGTTTCAATACTATTGTAGATATTTCAGGAAGGGGCAGTAACTGTTTCTACTATTGTAGATATTTCAGGAAGAGGCAGTCACTGTTTCAATACTATTGTTGATATTTCAGGAAGGGGCAGTCACTGTTTCAATACTATTGTAGATATTTCAGTAAGGGGCAGTAACTGTTTCAGTACTATTGTAGATATTTCAGGAAGGGGCAGTCACTGTTTCAATACTATTGTTGATATTTCAGGAAGGGGCAGTCACTGTTTCAATACTATTGTAGATATTTCAGGAAGGGGCAGTAACTGTTTCAGTACTATTGTAGATATTTCAGGAAGGGGCAGTCACTGTTTCAATACTATTGTTATTTCAGGAATGTTCAGAAATTGTTCTTGTTCTATTTCAGTAATCTTGTTGATATCTCAGGAAGAGGTAACTGTTCTTGCTGTGTGTCAGTACTATTGTTGATATTTTTGGAAGGGGCAGTAACTGTTCTTGTTCTATTTCAATACTTGTGTTGATATTTCAGGAAGGTATATAACTTAAGGATAAAACCGAGTAACACAAATGTTATCACCTACTAAAAGTAAGATAAAATCTCAACATCTCTACAAAAGAAAATTATGAATTGTTCTTGTTATATTTCCGTAATCTTGATGATATCTCAGGAAGAGATGTTAACTGTTCTTGCTCGGTTTTAATACTTTTGTTGATATTTCAGGCAGCGTCAGTAACTGTTCTTGTTCTTGTTCTATTTCAATATTTATGTTAAGGTTTACCACCACTAATTACATGTAAACCTCCAAGGTGTAGTCGAATGTAGTGCCTATAATAAAAATATTCCCTCCTTTTTTTATGGAAATAGGCATTATATTAAAGTAGGGGGAAACTGCCCATTTTTACTTGATTTTGTGGCTGTATGTATAAGAAGCGTATTAATAGGTTTTAATGGATCACTGATGAACATTTTCAAAATTTCGACTCTATGCTTATACTTTGTGAGCAATGAAAATAGTCAATCAATAAAAACAGCTGTACCGTTTAGTAAACAAACAAGAACTTTCTTACATGTCTTTTCTGATGATTTTTCAAGTGGAAAATTAGTTTTCTATATGAACATTACAACACTGCTGCATTATCCATACTTGCAGCAAATCAATAAATAATATGCGACACTTTAACATTGGTGTCTATGGGGAAAATAATTAGTGGTTTTATACCTTAATATTTCAGGAATGACAGTAACTGTTTTAATACTATTGTTGATATTTCAGGAAGGGGCAGTAACTATTTTAATACTATTGTTGATATTTCAGGAAGGGGCAGGAACTGTTTTAATACTATTGTTGATATTTCAGGAAGGGGCAGTAACTATTTTAATACTATTGTTGATATTTCAGGAAGGGGCAGGAACTGTTTTAATACTATTGTTGATATTTCAGGAAGGGGCAGTAACTATTTTAATACTATTGTTGATATTTCAGGAAGGGGCAGGAACTGTTTTAATACTATTGTTGATATTTCAGGAAGGGGCAGTAACTATTTTAATACTATTGTTGATATTTCAGGAAGGGGCAGGAACTATGTCAATATTCAATACTGTTGTTGATATTTCAGGAAGCAGCAGTAACTCTTCTTGTTCTATTTCAATACTTCTGTTGATATTACAGGAAGGGGCAGTAACTGTTTCAATACTTGTGTTGATATTACAGGAAGGGGCAGTAACTCTTCTTGTTCTATTTCAATACTCTTGTTGATATTTTAGGAAGGGCAGTAACTGTTTCAATACTAGTGTTGATATTACAGGAAGGGGCAGTAACTCTTCTTGTTCTATTCCAGATATTTAAGGGGCAGTCACTGTTTTAATACTATTGTTGATATTTCAGGAAGGGGCAATAACTACAGATTCTCAGGAAACGACTGTGCAGGAAATCAATGTGGTTATAGACGAAAACAACCAGATTATCAGTGCTGCTGACAAGTCTGGCAATTTGATACCCGTGTCAGAAATGTCAACGGAAGCAATAGAGGCTGTTGACGAAATGAACAATACCAACACTGTGCAGATGGACGTCTGGGATGATCGAGATCAGGGAAGTGCAACAATCATGAACCAGTTAGGAGAAATTGAAAGGGATGAAAATGAAGGTGCCACTCAGGGAGAAGACTTGTTACAGTTGGCAGCACATGAAACTGTGAATACTGAGGATATAGGAGAGACTCGAGGGCAGATCAGTATTGGCAATTTTACAGTGAAATACAAGCACTGAATCAGAAATGATAGATATTAACCTTTAACCCCGATACATTATATATAATGGACTGTTCTTTCTTTGAATTAAGACCATTCCAGTTTTGTGACAAAGGGGTGTTTTGGGAGTTACTCGCAGGCTGATCTGGGTTTAAAATGGATGCAAAGGCTATTATAGTCATGCATAGCCGATTAAGGTTTAAACATCTTGCAAATCTTTAAATGTGACAGATGCAATATTGGATAATTAAATAAAAGAACAAAGAAACTTTAAACAAAGATTGAATACTAGTGTTTTTTGTTGGTAATATTGGATCATTTATAAAAAAAATTGTGAGGAATGATTTATTTCAGTAAATAATTAAATAATTAGTAAATATCCAATTTAAAAAGAGAAGTTTATATCTGTGCCTTTTATTTTTGTGGCTTAGAAAGTAATAAATGGTGAAGCTCTACTTAGTTTTTCTGCATTTTCTTGCTATTTAAAGCTTAATACATACGATAGTAAAAGGCACTGACATAATATTCTATTTATCATGAAGATTATCCACAATTTCTGCATGGTTTACTAATTTAACTTTTTTGAAAAAACCTACACTCGACATGGATGCATCCCTATTGGTTTTGAAAGTCAGATAATTTTAGGTACAATAAATGGCCAGGTTTTCTGCCAACTTTTACTGTTGAGAAGTGTTATCTGCAATGTACATGTAAAAACATGTGTACAACAGCAACATAAACTATCATGCACAGTAGCTTTATGCATAAGATATGCTGTTTTATTGATTTGTGTACAAGAACATTAATGTAAGACAGTGTTTACTATCAAGTACTAGAGCACACCCGGTGTTTTAGTCGAGTACCTGGTTTAAAATCTTCTTCAGAATGCTACATTCAAAGTCCTTTGTGGTTTACGTGCAAGAATAGGGCCATTTCTTATCCAGGTAGAGGGTATAATCCCCACGATTTCATTGGTCATTTTTGTCATGTTCATTAAAGGTCTTCATCATCATCCCTGTATTGTTTCAGTGCTACTTGAGTGGTGACAGAAAACAATGATTGTGGCTTCAGCAAAAAACGGAGTGTTTACATTAGAAATGACTGCAGTTGTGCAGGTTGGACAACTGCTAGTCTAGTCTAGACCTATTCTGCATATTTTCATCTCGATGTAAATGGAGGGTGGGCCTGGAATGTCATTTCTGCATTATAAATTTCTGTGTTGGTGAGCAATAAAACCCAATTCAAATCGAATCTTTTTCTAATGTGATAATAATAAGTGGACATGTGTGTGTGTGTGTGTGTGTGAGGGTGTGTGGGGTGTGTGTGGCTAGTACAGTTGTTATTTATTTCAAGAGAAGGTTAATTGGCATTAATTGCTACAGGTGTAATTTTTATAAAACACTTATTATTGAAGTATACCTCATGTCCGTTGCCAGTCTCAAAATCTGATGTTGACAATAAAATGTCAGAACATTAATACTTTTGTTTTCTTTGTGCTGCTCCATATTATTGTTTAATTTTTTTTTATGTCATTTGATGCTAAAGTTCCTATCCTGACGACAACATGCACATTTTACAACAGATGTACACCACTTCTAAATCTACTGATGACGAGGTATATATGTAACATATATGACATATTTTGAGAATCTTGACGCTATAGACGCAATATAAACAGCTTTAACCAGTAAGGCCAAACCCCAAAACCGGAGCTTTGAATTACGAATAACCAATTTGTAATTCATTATGCATATACGCATATTCAATCACAGGTGTTTTAAAAACATGTGAATAACTCATTATGTATATACGCATATTCAATCACAGGTATTTTAAGAACACGTGAATAACTCCTGATGTATATACGCATATTCAATCACGGGTATTTTAAGGACACCCATTATGTATATACACATATTCAGTCACAGGTATTTTAAGAACACTCATTATGTATATACGCATATTCAATCACGGGTATTTTAAGAATATACCGGTACGCATATTCAATCACAGGGTATTTTAAGAACACTCACTATGTATATACTCATATTCAATCACGGGTATTTTAAGAACACTCATTATGTATATACGCATATTCAATCACGGGTATTTTAAGAACATGTGAATAAACCTATTCTTTTAATTGGCACTATACATGTACATTAATATATGAGCTAAACACCTGCATAGAGTTTTGATGAACGGTTTTGTAGTGTAATTTTGCAGTTCTTTGGCATGTTAGTTTCTTAAATATTATTGTTTGTTTTCCAAGTGTATTTGAATATGGTGCAGGATGAATTATACAGTAGTTGTTCTGCCTCATTCTTGTTCTACCTCAATAGCTTAATCTGAAAGTAATCATAATTGAAAAGCTAAGCACGATTTTACGGATGACTTCCTTAAACCCAACAGCAACTAGGGCCTTTATAAGTCTAGACTGAACTGTTGTCACCCAAGATTGAGTGGATAAAACTGGTGTATGTACCATCTGTCGGTGTTAGCTCCATTGGCCTTTGGTCAGATCTTTGAGTGGATAAAACTGGTGTATGTACCATCTGTCGGTGTTAGCTCCATTGGTCTTTGGTCAGATCTTACGCGATGGTGTGTTGTCCGGGGTCGGTGTCCATTAGCAGCATTTCCTCGGAAACCGCTGGACCAATTTTTCTATAATTTTATATGGATGCTTCTGTAATGAAGAGTACCTTACAGAAGAAACAATTAGGTCTGTCAGACCACCATTGCTTAAAATAGCCCAAAATGCTCAAGAAGCACACCATAGATATAGGCTATTCCCCCCATCCCCCACCACACACCCTCTACTACACTCCCACCACCCCACCCCCCAACCTTGAAGCATGTTAGTTTTCATTCAGTTGACAGAATACATGTCACCTTCTGACAATTAAGACATAACAATGCTTAAATGTTCAAAGTGGGACTGTATGCAAGTGGTTTTACCATCTGAAATTTCGTTTTACTGTAACGTAGCAGACGCGTAAAGCGTAATTTCAGACCGTAAAACCAACAACATACCATTCCAGATTGAAAATCTTTGATAGCATGGTTATCTTTTTTCTAATGCTTTAAAGCCAGAATTATAAACTTATGAATGTCAGAAATAAAACAAGTCTTACACAGCCAGCATTTTGTTGACGTCATCCAATGATGTTCCTTGTTACATCATGTGATGTAACATTCTTTTCAGACAGTAAATAGGGCAATTTACAGCGGCAAATTTGAGACGTTAGCCAATGGAGAACGCGGTACATTGAGGTTGCATTAGAAATGTTATATGAACCATGGTAATGAGCATCCGCAGGTTCTCTTCTTGTATGTAAAGCCAGAAGAGTTCCATGGACCTCTTGCTTATTTGGCAGGAAATCTAAATAAAGCTATTCTGTCATTTAATTTTTGCATGTTCGAAACTGAAGTTAAATATATAAGGAGTCAATGGCGAATACAAAACTTGAAAATAAGATCAATATTTTATTGATATTGCATCTTAAAAATTCATATCACAAAAATAGCAAATACATGGAAAAGTTAAACAGCACACAAATTAAAGTACAGCAAAATGACAAATTGAAATACAAGAATTAAATTGAATCGGGGTTTTAAGGTGCACCAACACATGAAAGGTTATATGGCGCCTAACAGGAATGAACATGCCAAGCTCATCCGCCATTTACATCGGGATAAAATATGGAGAATGGGCCTAGCCTTCTAACCTGCAGAGCCCCTGGATATTCATGAAATGTTCACTTAAATATTTAGAAGGAACTGCAATGGGTTCATTGAATTGGGCACAATGCCACAAAAATCTATGGAACAAACAGGATTAGACATTCTTAACCCATACCCAATTCACATCGAAACAAAAAGTTGAGGCGCTTGTTTCAGCCAAAGGTTTTTTCTGCAGTAGCTTGAGCAATTTAATAGGTACATAAATTATACATCATTAGAACTGGTATTTTTAGTTTTGAAAATCGGTTGAGAAATAAATATTTAATGAATTTTTGATGGGGACCTTACCATATGTAAATTCCTTGTTGGTGGGACAGCAGAAAATTAAAAAAAATCAAATAACTTCAGTTAGCCTTCATATTTTGCTATAAAACTTTCAGGGTGTCTTAATTTACGAATATCTAACAATTTAAAACCATTTTTGGGTAAAAATTCTAAAAACAATAATTTTTCAAACTTTTCATTCTGACAGCAGAATTGCCCCATCAATTTTTTTTATTTCTCAAGCAATTTTGAAAAGTAAAGTATTTTTTATTTACCACTAAAATGCCTGTTTCACAGATATACGACTTATTAGGTACTAGATGAATTTCGTCTAAAAACTCCAAAAAAAGTTTGGCTGAAACAAGCCCCCCAAACAATACGTTGTCCATCAACTGGCATCAACTATCAAAGTAATACCTTGGTGATTTTGGCGAAATAAATCTTCGAAAAAACTGGAGCCAACAAAAATTAGTAAGGTCTTTTATCTTTTAAGTGAAGGCAAGAACGTTTTAGATGCAGTTTAATACTGGCCACGGAGTCAAAAAAAAAATTGTTAAAAGTATAGGATTAATACAGAATAATTGAGGGACGAACGCAAAACTATTGTAACTATATATAAACAAAGAATAAGATACAGTAGTTTCGTACCAACTCCTCAATACATGTCCTGGGAAACGTGCCTATCCGAGTGTCAAAATGGTATGCTTACACAAAATCTGTGGACAGTTGTGTCTCCCAGGTGTCACTGAGAATGACAAATTACTGTAAGATTAATCAATGAGATGTTAAACCTTAAATACAAAACCTGGTGTTATTTCCTTAACAATGCTGGAAAAATGGAATGTATGACACATATAAATGAAATATCCTTCGAAAATGCATGTGCATCAATATAAAGATGGGTAAGATGCATCAATATAAAGATGGGCAAGATGCATCAATATAAAGATGGGCAATAAGCATCAATATAAATTTGGGTAAGATGCATCAATATAAAGATATGCATCAATATAAAGATGGGCAAGATGCATCAATATAAAGATGGGCAAGATGCGTCAATATAAAGATGGGCAAGATGCGTCAATATAAAGATGGGCAAGATGCGTCAATATAAAGATGGGCAAGATGCGTCAATATAAAGATGGGCAAGATGCGTCAATATAAAGATGGGCAAGATGCGTCAATATAAAGATGGGCAAGATGCGTCAATATAAAGATGGGCAAGATGCGTCAATATAAAGATGGGCAAGATGCGTCAATATAAAGATGGGTAAGATGCGTCAATATAAAGATGGGTAAGATGCATCAATATAAAGATGGGTAAGATGCATCAATATAAAGATGGGTAAGATGCATCAATATAAAGATGGGCAAGATGCGTCAATATAAAGATGGGCAAGATGCATCAATATAAAGATGGGTAAGATGCATCAATATAAAGATGGGTAAGATGCATCAATATAAAGATGGGTAAGATGCATCAATATAAAGATGGGTAAGATGCATCAATATAAAGATGGGCAAGATGCATCAATATAAAGATGAGTAAGATGCATCAATATAAAGATGGGTAATTCTGACAACATTGACACATTTACAAACAACCCAGTAATTCTTTCGAATAGTTCATGATTTCAATTAACATGATTAAGTAAATCTGACAAGAAAGTACTATATAAACAGGAGGCCTGTTGACGCTCTACTTGCTGACATGGCTTTCATAACCTGTGAGAGATTGGGGGATCAAGATAGGATGTCGGGTATGGCTTTTTTTGAAACAATATTTTGAACAAGTCTGAATAATTCAGTTAAGAGTTGTTTAATCTGTTTGAGCTGTCATTGATATAAACATGATGATGAAGCTTGATTAAGATCAGATTAAATTGAAGGACCTCGAGTGTTAACCAAGCAAAGTAAAACATTTTTAAATAATTCAAGGGCCTCTGAAGCTTCTTGTCCAACACGGCTATTTTTTCAATTTATCCACACTCTCTTCTATGACTGAGATACTTCATCAAATAAAATATGAAAATAACAAGAAATGTGTCAACGGTCAGCTACCCCTGCACACAATTTAACACCCAAACAAGTTGCTTAAGTATAAAAAGGGGCATAACCCCACAGAAGTTGTTGCCATAATTGCTGTTTATTGTCCGTAATGTCTAGCTTTCAAGCTCATGCAAGCTAAAATGTTGTAACAAGGCAAAAGTTAACATAGGGATGGACGAAGGACAGATCGCCATCCTATAAGCTCTCCTGAACTGACAGCCAGTAAAGCCAGAAACTATACTGACTTTTCATTTAAACTCTCGGCAAATGCCATATTTAGGCAACATATTAATTATTTCAGAATTAATGTCTGTGGCGTCTGATTCTGTAAAATAAATATGTTGAGGAATCTCTTACAACATTAAAATACTCGTAACTTCCATTTAATATGATTTAGAAAATTCAGTGTTTTGCCACCTTCGATGGAAAAACTTTTGCTTCTGCAACAGAACACGATATATGTGGTTCAGTAGTTTTCAAACTCGTCATAGCTTTCATTATTAACACAAATCTGACCAATTTAGGTAAAGCTCAAATATAAAACTAAAGGTGCTGGACACAAGACAAGATGTGGCATTTTTCCGTAAACCATAACTCTGGTGTTACATACCCAACCTAGTTGGTTTTTAAACTTGTCCCAGCTTTTATTGATATAAAGATCCTGACCAAGTTTGGTAAAAATCAAAATAAAACTGAAGGTCCTATCAAGTTCGCAAGGTGAAAGTTAATGTCAGACGATAGACAATATGTCATCCAATAAGCTCTTCTGACCTTCGACCAGTAGAGCTTAAAGTCACTCTTCCGACAACAACAGGTAAATTTTACAACAAAACCGTTCTTCCAAACTATTTCCATGTGTAGAGGTCATAAAATTATGCATGTTTGCCATTTTACAGTCTATATTTAGTAACGCATACTTAAAATACATGTACTAGTAATTGCGTAAAATGAATTAAGAGTTGGTAACTCAAAATTCGAAACACGATAGGGCGATGATTTGCCTGGCTGGTTAAGGCGGTTATATTATAGTTGTTGAGTTTAGATTTGCAACATTTGTAAGTTACAGAATTATATACCTTATAGTTTATAGGCTTAAAAACGGTTTACAATAAAAATTGAATGTTGCTGGCGGGAGAGTGACTTTAAAATTAACATCTGAATTAGGGTTTTAATGTGCACCAACACATGAAAGGTTATATGGTGCCTAACAGGAATGAACATGCCAGGCTCATCCTCCATGTACATCGAGATAAAATATGGAGAACGGGCCTAGAACCTTCTACCCTGAACTGCAGAGTTGCTGCAAATTTTATTGTAGACACTCCATTTACGCTGGAGCCACGTCATAGTTTTTCTGCCACTGCTCTAGTGATATGAGCAAGATGGCACCTGAAACAATGCAGGGGTCAGGATGAAGACCTTTAATGAGCATGAACAAACAAGAGGGCCAAGATGGTCCTAAATCGATCACCTGAGTACTGGCACATTATCAAACTTCTTCGAAATCTTATGGTCATATAATTGAATTGGGGTTTTAAGGCGCACCAACGCATTAAAAGGTTATATGGCGCCTAGCAGGCATGAACATATAAAATCTGTGCAAGTTTGGTTAAGATTGTTCAAGAAATGTGGGCTCTGTTGTGTATAACAACATTGCTATAAAGACACTGACAAAGTTTGGTAAATATCAAATACAAAATGAAGGTGCTAGAGTGTATCACCTTGGGCAGGGCCAAATGTGACCCCAGGGCTACATGTAATATATGAGAGCTTTGTGGTTTCAGAGAAGAAGATTTTTTAAGTTTCCCTATACAAGTCTATGTAAAACATGACCCCTGGGGTGGGACCAAATATGACCCCACGGTCACCATTTGAACAAACTTGGTAAAGGACTATAAGAGTATAGTAAATGCAAAATATTAAACCTATGGCTCTTGTAGTTCCAGAGAAGAAGACTTTAATGTGTTTCCTATATAAGTCTTTGTAAAATTGAGACACCCGGGGCATGGCCAAATTTGACACCAGGGTCACCATTTGAACAAACTTGGTAGGGGACCAGAAGCTTATAGCAAATGCAAAATATTAAACCTCTGGCTCTTGCAGTTCCAGAGATTTATTTCAGTTTTTCCCTATAAATATCTATGTAAAACATGTGACCCTTGGGGCGGGGCCAAATGTGCCCCCAGGGTCACTATTTGAACAAACTTGATAAAGGACCATAAGCTGATAGTAAATGCAAAATATCAAACCTCTGGCTCTTGTAGTTTCCGAGAAGAAGATTTAAAAAAAAAAGTCCTATATAAGTCTGTAAAACTGTGACCCTCGGGGCGGGGACAAATTTGACCCCAGGGTCACCATTTGAACAAACTTAGTACAGGACCATAAGCTGATGCTACATGTAATACATGAGAGCTCTGCGCCATGTGGTTTCAGAGAAGAAGATTTTTTTCAGTTTTTCCCTATACAAGCCTATGTCAAACTGTGACCCCCGGGGTGGGGCCAAATGTGACCCCTGGGTCCCCATTTGAACAAACTTGGTAGAGGACAATAAGCTTATAGTAAATGCAAAATATCAAACCTCTGGCTCTTGCTCTTGTAGTTTCCCAGAAGATTTTTTTTTTTTCCCTATATAAGTCTATGTAAAACTGTGACCCCATTACAGGGGCAGGGAAAAAATTGACCCCAGGGTCACCATTTGAACAAACTTAGTAGAGGACCATAAGCTGATGCTTCATGTAATACATGAGAGCTCTGTGCCTTGTGGTTTCAGAGAAGATTTTTTAAAAAAAATTCCTATATGTCTATATAAAAAACATGCAAAATCTCAATATACAAACTTTGGATCCCCAGGGCATGGCCCTTTTTGACCCCGGGGACTTCATTTGATAGTCTAGGCATTGGCGATCATTTTAAAAGACAAGAGGTCAATGACCTTGAAGCTCTACTGATTGATTTTGATTTCAGGAAGTAGTGACTACAAACTTGATTTTTGAAAATCTATTTTTAGCCGTGGCGGTCATCTTGAATTTCCGGCCGACCTGAAATTTTGCTAGGATCAATTAGACATCAAGAGCAACATTTCTGTGAAGTTTCATGAAAATCCGTCAAGTACTTTCAGAGGAGTAGTCGCTACAAGTTTTCATTATATAACTCTATGTAAACAAAGATGGCCACTGGCAGCCATGTTTAACGTCGAATCAAAATAATGTTCAACTCGGATAACCATCATGTCATGCTGATCATTTTAGAAAAAGTCCCATATCAATATCTCTTAAAGTTTTCAAGAAGTCATCGCTACAATCTTATTTTTTTTAAATCTATTTTTAGCCGTGGCGGCCATCTTGATTTTCCGGCCGACCTGAAATTTTGCTAGGATCAATAAGACATCAAGAGCAACATTCCTGTGAAGTTTTATGAAAATCCGTAAAGTAGTTTCAGAGAAGTAGTCGCTACAAGTTTTCATTATATAACTCTATGTAAACAAAGATGGCCACTGGCAGCCATGTTTAACGTTGAATCAAAACGATTTTTGACAAGGACCAACATCATGTCTTTAGAAAAAGTCCCATATCAATATCACTTATAGTTTTCAAGAAGTAGTCGCTACAAACTTGTATTTTGAAAATCTATTTTTAGCCATGGCGGCCATCTTGAATTTCCGGCCGACCTGAAATTTTGCTAGGATCAATTAGACATCAAGAGCAACATTTCTGTGAAGTTTCATGAAAATCCGTCAAGTAGTTTCAGAGGAGTAGTCGCTACAAGTTTTCATTATATAACTCTTATGTAAACAAAGATGGCCACTGGCAGCCATGTTTAATGTCGAATCAAAATAATATTCGACTCGGATAACCATCATGTCATGCTGATCATTTTAGAAAAAGTCCCATATCAATATCACTTATAGTTTTCAAAAAGTAGTCGCTACAAACTTATTTTTTAAAAATCTATTTTTAACTGTGGCAGCCATCTTGAATTTCTGGCCGATCTGAAATTTTGCTAGGATCAATTAGACATTAAGAGCAACATTCCTGTAAAGTTTCATGAAAATCCGCCAGGTAGTTTCAGAGGAGTAGTCGCTACAAGTTTTTACTATATAACTCTATGTAAACAAAGATGGCCGCTGGCAGCCACGTTTAACGTTGAATCAAAACGATTTTTGATAAGGACCAACATCATGTTATGCTGATCATTTTAGAAAAAGTCCCATATCAATATCACTTATAGTTTTCAAGAAGTAGTCGCTACAAACTTGTATTTTGAAAATTTATTTTTAGCCGTGGCGGCCATCTTGAATTTCCGGCCGACCTGAAATTTTGCTAGGATCATTTAGACATTAAGAGCAACATTCCTGTGAAGTTTCATGAAAATCCGTCAAGTAGTTTCAGAGGAGTAGTCGCTACAAGTTTTCATTATATAACTCTATGTAAACAAAGATGGCCGCTGGCAGCCATGTTTAACGTCAAATCAAAACGATTTTCGACAAGGACCAACATCATGTCATGCTGATCATTTTAGAAAAAGTCCCATATCAATATCACTTATAGTTTTCAAGAAGTAGTCGCTACAAACTTGAATTTAAAAAATCTATTTTTAGCTTTGGCGGCCATCTTGGATTTCACATCAACATGAATTTTTGCTAGGATCAACTAGACTTCATGGGCAACATTTCTGTAAAGTTTTATGAATATCCATCCAGTAGTTTCAGAGGAGTAGTCGCTACAAATAAAAGTTAACGGACAGACGGACGGACAGACGGACGGACGGACGACGGACGCCGCACCACGGCATAAGCTCTGCTGATCTCTGATCAGTAGAGCTAAAAAACTGTTGAAATCTGTCCTGCGGTTCTGGAGAAGATTTTTAAGGTTTCGACCATATATGGTAATGGCGGCCATCTTGGATGTCGCGCTGGCCTAATTTTAACAAATCTAAAAAGCATTCATCTAAGTATCATCCATGTGAAGTTTAGTCAAAATTAGCCAAGCGGTTTCTGAGGAAAAGTTAACGACGATGACGACGGACGACAGACGACAGCCGACGGACGCAGAGTGATCCCAATAGATCACCTTGAGCCTTCGGCTCAGGTGATCTAAAAATGATACACTGAACATAAATTTGGTGGGTTCTACCCCGCTGCCTTCCCCTCCCAAAGGGATCCGCATTATTTTCCCACTAACCAAACGGGGCCCCCGGAACCACACGGGGCTTAAAATAAAACAATAACCCATGAACATATGAACATAGTTACGTTTTACAATATTGATTAGGTGTCACACAGATAAAACATATTGACATTCCCCCTTTCACTCGTTACTCATTGCATTGCATGGATTCAGTTGGTGGTTAAAAATATATGTTAATAACTTTAATAAATAAAATAACACAAATATGGACATCTAAAAATAAACAATAATTTAGATTCTGAGGAATCAGCTGATATGAGATGCAAAATCTAACAACTCTTGAGTATGAATTCCAACAATGATATGCCTATGTGGCAGTAATATTACACAAATATACACATTTACAAATATCAGTAACAACAACTGATACATAAAACAGATGGAAGCTTAAACAATGAGCAAACTCGAATTACATTTAGTACAATGGTGAAATCAGCAAATATCTATTTCTAAAGTTAATTATCTTAAAAAAAGCAATCTAGTGTAAATCTAGACCACATTTATATACTAATTAGGAACTTCTAATTCCCTATAGTATAAATTTCCAATATCTTGGAAACGAGCAAACAGAAATACATGGCAACGCAACAAATCTTAAACAAGAGGTCAATGACCTTGAAGCTCTACTGATTGATTTTGATTTCAGGAATGAGTCGCTACAGACTTGTTCTTTGAAAACTTATTTTTAGCCGTGGCGGCCATCTTGAATTTCCGGCCGACCTGAAATTTTGCTAGGATCAATAAGACATCAAGAGCAACATTCCTGTGAAGTTTCATGAAAAGCCGTCAAGTAGTTTCAGAGGAATAGTCGCTACAAGTTTTCCTTATAGAACTCTATGTAAACAAAGATGGCCGCTGACAGCCATGTTTAACATCGAATCAAAACTATTTTTAACAAGGACTAACATCATGTCATGCTGATCATTTTAGAAAAAGTCCCATATCAATATCACTTAAAGTTTTCAAGAAGTAGTCGCTACAAACTTGTATTTTGAAAATCTATTTTTAGCCATGGCAGCCATCTTGAATTTCCGGCCAACCTGAAATTTTCCTAGGATCAATTAGACATCAAGAGCAACATTCCTGTGAAGTTTCATGAAAATCCGTCAAGTAGTTTCAGAGGAGTAGTCGCTACAAGTTTTCATCATATAACTCTATGTAAACAAAGATGGCCACTTGCAGCCATGTTTAACGTCTAATCAAAAAAATGTTTGACTCTGATAACCATCATGTCATGCTGATCATTTTAGAAAAAGTCCCATATCAATATCACTTATAGTTTTCAAGAAGTAGTCGCTACAAACTTGTATTTTGAAAATTTATTTTTAGCCGTGGCGGCCATCTTGAATTTCTGGCCGACCTGAAATTTTGCTAGGATCAATAAGACATCAAGAGCAACATTCCTGTGAAGTTTCATGAAAATCCGTGAAGTAGTTTCAGAGGAGTAGTCGCTACAAGTTTTTATTATATAACTCTATGTAAACAAAGATGGCCACTGGCACCCATGTTTAACGTCGAATCAAAACGATTTTCGACAAGGACCAACATCATGTCATGCTGATCATTTTAGAAGAAGTCCCATATCAATATCACTTATAGTTTTCAAGAAGTAGTCGCTACAAACTTGTTTTTTAAAAACCTATTTTTAGATCTGGTGGCCATCTTGGATTTCACATCAACATGAATTTTTGCTAGGATCAACTAGACTTCATGGGCAACATTTCTGTAAAGTTTTATGAAAATCCATTTAGTAGTTTCAGAGGAGTAGTCGCTACAAAAAAAAGTTTACGGACAGACAGATGGACGGACAGACGGACGGACGACGGACGTCGCACCACGGCATAAGCTCTGCTGATCTCTGATCAGTCGAGCTAAAAACAGAGCTTAATAGATCCGAAAATAAATCGGAACAAAATCATTGCGCAGTAATGCTGGAATACGGTTCAAATTTTCAAATTTTATTTAATACAAGAAACCGAAAAACAAGAAATGTCACTATAAGTGACAAATGGCCCCAAAGTGTTTTTGGCCTTTGACCTCCAAGTGTGACCTTGACCTTGGAGCCACGGACCTGGATTTTGCGCATGACACGTCTTGTTGTGGTGAGCACTTGTGCCAAGTTACTTGAAACTCCGTCCAGGAATGTCAGAGTTATTGACTGGACACAAATGGGATGGCCGAACAGGCGGACTGATGGATGGTGCGACTACTATATGCTGCCCTTCAGGGGCATAATAAAAACCATATTTAAAACATAATACAGTGGTGTTAGGAGTTCTGTTCGGTATATATAAATAAATCAGACTGATATGTGTAACACAACCTGGTACATGTACAGACCCAGTTGTGTTCAAGAACGCCAAATAAATGCAGAACGAACGCTGAATGAACGAAATATTAACGCAGAATGACTGTTGTATGATCTATATTTGCCTTCATTTTAACGTCACGATGAATGCATTTTTTTTTAAAACGCTGAATGCTGAAAACGACCGCAACGAACGCAAATGCATTTCGGATAACTTCTAGTATTATCCTTTTGAGTTGATAATTAAAGTCTCGATTTAAACAAAGTGTGTGTTTCAGTATTTTAATATAAAGAATTACACTGTGTAAATGGTGTTTTAGAATCGCTGAAGCACAATTATGCATTTACTTCCATTTTTACTGAATCAAAAAGGGAAATATTATATTTATTGTGTAGCATAAACTTAAAATTATTTCAATATAAATCTAAAATAATGTTGATAGAAATGCAAACGGAATGCAACCGGAATGCATTTTTTGGGGTACTTGAACAAAACTGGGTCTGTAACACAAACAATATTAAAAGCATGTCAATAAAAATCAGACGCAGAGAGCAAGAGCCCCCACCACTTATTGTCAAACAAAAAGCAGAAGGAGAGAGCAAGAGCCCCCCTCCATTTATTGTCAAACAAAAAGCAGAAGGAGTGAGCAAGAGCCCCCCTCCACTTATTGTCAAACAAGAAGCAGACGCAGACAGCAAGAGCCCCTGCCCCACACCACTTATTGTCAAACAAGAAGCAGACGCAGACAGCAAGAGCCCCTCACCGCTTTTGTACAACTAGAAGTAGACGCAGACAGCAAAAGCCTCCTCCACTTACTAAAATTTCACTTTTAAACCCAGACCTTGAATTTAATAGTGAATATTATATTAACTGTGCTTTCAAACCCAGACTGCAACCATGACCTTTTGATATTGAAATTGAACAAATATGTAAGAAATGAAAAAGTTTTTGGTTAAAGTTTGACAACGACATCCATGAAAGTGACTTGACCTTTTCATATTGGTATGGTCAGTTAGTTGGCTGTTGTCAATGACAGGGTTTGATGAAAGACATTTATGAAAAAGTTATAGGGACTGTTTACTTTCTGAGACGGTTTCTTACAGATGCCCAAACAAACAGACTGTATTACTACCGGTCTGTACCAATCTGGTGGTGGTGGGAAACGATAATTTTTTACAATAGTCATGACAGCACAAAACCTTGTATAGCATTTACTGACAGTTACCTGACAACAAAATTATATATTTAAGGCGTATTCCACAGGCCGGTTTAATAGTTTTTCTGTGAAGCATAGAACAAGGAAATGCTTTTACTGAGTGCGAGTGTGTACGTATTCCTGAGGTTTATATTTCCATCGCCTATTAGGGCGCAATATCGCCTATTAGGGCACAATAGTCTGGACTTAAATGCATTCATTAACAAAACTGATCAGCGTAATACCCCTATTGACAGTACTGTGTTTACATGCAACTGTCGCATCAATGAATATAAATAAGCATGACCTGATTATTAAAGGTTTATTGATTGAACTTGATTAAAACAAATATTTTGATATGTCTTCGAACTATGTTTGCCAGAAAAAAGACAAACACACATTCTACCCTGTTTAAAGTTCTCCGGCCATATTTTGTTTCATGAACATGTTTATGTTTATTTAAATCGAAATCAATACACAATACATATTTACAATTCACACATTGCAATATCTTTAAAAAACGGAGATTTTATTTGAACAGGTAAATTAATCCACAGGTAACTGTATTAACCAATTATCTGGCAATAGTTGTGCATCTATACAATTCAGATTTACCTCATTTCCCAGTGTAATCACCCAGTGGTAAAAGTAGTATCTACGTCATGCAAATAATACTTATTTTTACATGCAACTTAGTAACGGTTGTTAATATATGTTTCTCTCCGTGACTATCAAAAGCTGTTCATATGATGTTTAAATTTGTTAATTGAAAATACTACAAAAAAGGGTGAAGGGTGGCCATTCACCTTTAATATTACCATAAATCTTATATACTAATAAGGACATCATGGTTAGTTTATAATTTGCATGGCAATCTTGAAGTGTTTATCGAGCAATAAAATTAGCGTCTCGCTATTTATCCTGTATCATTTTGACTTAAAGCTGCTTGCATATAATTAAACAAAATTGTGAGTTTTCAATTGTTCATCGTATTCTACCATAGGTTTATATATATATTATTGGTGCACTACAATCAATAGTTAATAATATGCAAAAAACAATTTGCTTTATACTATTCTTAAAATTAATATTAATGACTTAACAAATGCAAGTTATGTAGTAAAACTAACGGGACGCCGTCAAGATTGCTGTGTGTCCTTTTAAATATGGACAGCCCCCTGGTTGTTGTCGTACTTCACTGGACTGTCAAAAGACTTGTATGCTTTGGGCACGTGGCGGATGTATCCTTTCTTGATGGCCCAGTACACGAGAGCAACAGTCCCGCCCACGCCTATCACAGCGAGGATGATCGGGATTCCTATAATGACAGCATATCTCCAAGCCAAAGAATCGTCACCACTGAGGGATGGACCAAAAGCATGATTACCTAAGAAAAGATGGAATAAAAACATTTATGAAAATTACCCTGTATAAATTTTGTTCAGTTGATTATATGTACCAGTAAAACTGATACTGTACAAAACTTGTAACCAAGGTAACCAAGTAACAGTGACAATACATAGTCAAATCGAAATTATATTGTTAACTAGAACATGCCCACTGCAACCATCCATCAAAACTGTAAGACTGATCTCAGTGCAAACTGTAATGTTCATAATCCAATAATCGGAGCAGAAAGCTACGATAATACGCATGTGTCCACTACACATCAGTGCTGTATAGCAAGTGTCATTTCAACTGGAGGTCTTAGATGCATTCACTATATATGTACATGAAAAGTCCAAAGACAAGCATAATTCATGG
This sequence comes from Cyrtodaria siliqua, assembly GCA_037043455.1. NCBI lineage: Eukaryota > Metazoa > Mollusca > Bivalvia > Adapedonta > Hiatellidae > Cyrtodaria > Cyrtodaria siliqua. Next base: position 425,153 of record JAWPHD010000130.1, on the reverse strand, counting down.
AAAGTTCACTGGACCAGAAAGTGACTGCTCTGACAATAATGTATTCTTCATTTCTGTGCTATATACTTCGTATGGCGTTTTACGTCAATTTCAACACATGTAAGTTATATATGACGGTAAATTTTTTTGTGGTGGAGGCAGATCACCCACTTTCCCGGGTGGAACCAGTACTATACACCTCCCGCCATCCGTAAGAATCGACACTTCCTCACTTACAAGTGAAACGCAACGTTGTTAACCCCTGGGCCACTGAGACGTATTGTGCTATATACTAAATATACTGAGTCTCATATCAATTAGATGTCAACTGTAGTCTGTATGAGGAGTTAAAATAAGAAGAAACATTTTAAGAACTAGAAGGGTGTTGCGTGCACACTTGTCACCTGTCATGGGCTTATTTCATCAAGTAAAATCTAACTCTAGAATTTGAATACAGGGGGTGCAATCCTTCATGAATTATGGCAATCTCTACCCAGAGTACACTCGTTCCGCATTTGACTGTCAACGTCAAAGGCAGTAGGGCGAATGGTTAGGTCACGTGATTATTCAAAAAGGTTATGTCGATGTTTATAATAAATTCTTTTGCATGATCTGAAAATAAAATGTCGACCTATATCAAATAATTCCATTTTTTTTTCTACGAGTTAATTTTTTTAAAGTAATTTTCTGCTATCGAGCTTTGGTTTAAATGTTTACATATGCGTATCGATTGAGAAGAACTAAGTACGTACTAGTTTTGTAGTAAAATAGTCCCGATTAAAACTAAATTGTTTTCGTGTGCTATTTCAAATCTTGCAACATCTGCAGATATTCTGAAAACTATATTTACACAATAAATAAATGTTTCAGGCAAACATATTCTAATTTAACAGGTTTTACCAAAATCTTGTAATTTAGTAGTTAGCAGAGATATATGTGAGTGCCAAGTCATGAGCTAGGTTAGATTGCAGGTTTAAGTTTTATGAAAAGGGCCATAATTATGCTGAAATGAAAGTCAGAGTTCTCTGACATGTCAGTGGAAGTGAATAATTGATACAGAACTGTAGAAAGCTTTAGGAGTATAAGATAGGTCAATATGAGCCAGGTTAGGTTGCAGGTGAAAGGTTTATGAAAAGGGGAATAACTCTGCCAAAATGAAAGTCAGACTTATTGGACATACGTAACGACTTCTTTGGGTAAGACAGGGACTGTAGATAGACGGGGATGGAGATGACCAGACATGGAATCGCAATCTCTACCAGATTAATAAAAGTAAATAAAAAATTTGTGCACAGATATCTTAAATGAATAAATGAATGGTGTTTTACGGCACGTCGACAAATACAGGTGTGTGAACAGACAATACAATATGAGACACCACTTACTTGTATGTAGGTTTATTTCCCCGAACAGTGAACTCGGTGGTACTGTCACTGTTGCTTTGTACTTCCAAGTTCCTTCTTCCTGTGACAACAGACCATGAAATGTGAAGTTGGGTGGAAACCTATAATTGGCATTGTCAAATACCATATGAAGAGTAAATATCACCTCCAGGTCATTACCGCTAGGAGAATCTCCTGGGGAAAAATGGGAAGGAAAGAAATTTTAACATATTGTATAAGGTCAATGTTAATTGAATTGAAAGCTGTTTAATGGCTCATCAACAAAGTATAGGTTATTTAGAGCCGCCCCAGAGAGAGGGGAAGGAATCATAGGAATCTGGGAACCGTGCCCTACTCTTATTATTGAATAGATTCCTATGGTTCTTTAATGTGCTCGGAGGATAGACTGATACACGAGACCGCCTGGTTTATATCCCCATCTGACGGATGAGTCTAAGGGAAAGTGTCTTGCCCAAGAACACACCGACGAAACTCAGTGGCACCACGGAGGTTTGAACCCGGAGCATCCAGTTACAAATCAGCCGCGATACCGACTGCGCCATGACAGCCCTCTACCAGATGGTGTAAACGGTCATCTGGACGGCACTCGTAAACAGAAGAAATTACTGGAATAATATTACACATTACAAAAACACTGTTCATGTTTAATATATATCACTCTCACAGTACTGTTCATGTCCGTTGAAAAAAACAACACAATTTAACACTAGTGATTTGTAATGTCACATGCTCCAGAGATCACCAGACACACACGCTCCAGAGATCCCCTACACACATGCTCAAGAGATCACCAGATACATGCTCCAGAGATCACCTGACATACATGCCCCAGAGATCACCTGACACACATGCTCATGATATCCCCAGATACACATGCTCCAGAGATCACCTGTCACACATGCTCCAGAGATCACCTGACACACATGCTCCAGAGATTACCTGACACACAGGCTCATGATATCCCCTGATACGCATGCTCCAGAGATCACCTGACACATATGCTCATGATATCACCTGAAACACATGCACCAGAGATCACCTGACACACATGCTCATGATATCCCCTGACATGCTCCAGAGATTACCAGACACATGCTCCAGAGATCACCTGACACAAATGCCCCCAGAGATCACCTGACACACATGCTCCAGAGATTACCTGACACACATGCTCATGATATCCCCTGACACACATGCTACAGAGATCCCCTGACACACATGCCCCGGAGATCACCGGGCACACATGCTCCAGAGATCACCAGACATGCATGCTCCAGATATCAACAGACACACATGCTCCAGAGATCACCAGACACACATGCTCCAGAGATCACCACCAGAGATCACCAGACACACACGCTCCAGATATCAACAGAAACACGTGCTCCGGAGATCCCCGGACACACATGCCCCCGAGATCACCCGACACACATGCCCCAGAGATCACCTGAACACGCATGCTCCAGAGATCATCTGACACACATGCTCCAAAGATCACCAGACACACATACCCTAGAGATCACCAGACAAACATGCTCCAGAGATAACCTGACACACATGCTCCAGAGATAACTAGAAACAAATGCTCCAGAGAAAAGATCACCTGACACACAAGCTGCAGATATCCCCAGACACACATGCTCCAGAGATCACCAGACACACATGCTCCAGAGATCACCTGACACACATGCTCCAGAGATAATCAAACACACATGCTCCAGAGATCACCAGACACACATGCTCCAGAGAAAAGATCACCTGACGCACAAGCTCCAGAGATCACCAGACAAACATGCTCCAGAGATAACCAGACACAAATGCTCCAGAGATCACCAGACACTTATGCTCCAGAGAAAAGATCACCTGAGACACAAGCTGCAGATATCGCCAGGCACACATGCCCCCCGAGATCACATGACACACATGCCCCAGAGATCACCTGACACACATGCTCGAGAGATCCCCTGATACACATGCTCCAGAGATCCCCTGACACACATGCTTCAGAGATCACCAGGCACACATGCCCCCACCCACCCCCGAGATCACCTGACACACATGCCCCAGAGATCACCTGACACACATGCTCGAGAGATCCCCTCACACACATGTTCCAGAGATCACCTGCTTCAGAGATCATCTGACACACAAGCTCCAGAGATCACCTGTCACACATGCTCGAGAGATCCCCTGATACACATGCTCCAGAGATCCCCTGACACACATGCTTCAGAGATCACCAGGCACACATGCCACCACCCAACCCCCGAGATCACCTGACACACATGCCCCAGAGATCACCTGACACACATGCTCCAGTGATCACCAGACACACATGCTCCAGAGATCACCAGACACATATGCTCCAGAGATCACCTGACACACATGCTCCAGAGATCACCAGACACACATGCTCCAGAGAAGAGATCACCTGACACACAAGCTTCAGAGATCACCAGACAAACATGCTCCAGAGATAACCAGACACACATGCTCCAGAGATCACCAGACACACATGCTCCAGAGAAAAGATTACCTGACACACAAGCTGCAGATATCGCCAGGCACACATGACCCCCCGAGATCACCTGACACACATGCCCAAGAGATCACCTGACACACACGCCCCAGAGATCACCTGACACACATGCTCAAGAGATCCCCTCACACACGTTCCAGAGATCACCTGTCACACATGCTTCAGAGATCACCTTACACACATGCTCCAGAGATCACCTGTCACACATGCTCACGATATCCCCAGATACACATGCTCCAGAGATCACCTGTCACACATGCTCCAGAGATCACCTGACACACATGCTCCAGAGATTACCTGACACACAGGCTCATGATATCCCCTGATACTCATGCTCCAGAGATCACCTGACACACATGCTCATGATATCACCTGAAACACATGCACCAGAGATCACCTGACACACATGCCCCAGAGATCACCTGACACACATGCTCAAGAGATCCCCTCACACACATGTTCCAGAGATCACCTGACACAAATGCTCATGATATAACCTGAAACACATGCACCAGAGATCACCTGACACACATGCCCCAGAGATCACCTGACACACATGCCCCAGAGATCACCTGACACACATGCTCAAGAGATCCCCTCACACACATGTTCCAGAGATCACCTTACACACATGCTCCAGAGATCACCTGTCACACATGCTCATGATATCCCCAGATACACATGCTCCAGAGATCACCTGTCAGACATGCTCCAGAGATCACCTGACATACATGTTGCAGAGATTACCTGACACACAGGCTCATGATATCCCCTGATACGCATGCCCCCCGAGATCACCTGACACACATTCCCCAGAGATCACCTGACACACATGCTCCAGAGATCACCTGTCACACATGCTCCAGAGATCACCTGTATCACAGGCTCCAGAGCTCCCCTGACACACATGCTCCAGAGATCACCAGGCACACATGCCCCCCGAGATCACCTGACACACATGCCCCAGAGATCACCTGACACACATGCTCCAGAGATCACCAGACACACAAGCTGCAGAGATTCCCTGACACACATGCTCCAGAGATTGCCAGGCACACATGCTTCCGAAATCACCTGACACACATGCCCCAGAGATCACCCGACACACATGCCCCAGAGATCACCTGACAGTCATGCTCGAGAGATCCCCTCACACACATGTTCCAGAGATCACCTGTCACACATGCTTCAAAGATCAACTGACATACATGCTCCAGAGATCACCTGTCACACATGCTCGAGAGATCCCCTGATACACATGCTCCAGAGATCCCCTGACACACATGCTACAGAGATCACCAGGCACACATGCCCCCCCCCCCCACCCCCCCCCCCCCCCCCCCCCCCCCCCCCCCCCCGAGATCACCTGACACATATGCCCCAGAGATCACCTGACACACATGCTCCAGAAATCACCTGACACAAATGCTCCAGAGATCACCTGTCACACATGCTCCAGAGATCACCAGAGATCCCCTGACACACATGCTCCAGAGATCAACAGACACATGCTCCAGAGATCCCTGACACACATGCTTGAGAGATCACCTGACACACATGCTCCAGAGATCCTCTGACACACATGCCCCAGAGATCACCTGACACACATGCTCCAGAGATCCTCTGACACACATGCTCGAGAGATCACCTGAAACACATGCCCAAGAGATCACCTGACACACATGCTCCAGAGATCCCCTGACACACATGCTCCAGAGATCACCTGACACACATGCTCCAGAGATCCCCATACACACATGCTCCAGAGATCACCTGACACACATGCCCCAGAGATCACCCGACACACATGCTCCAGAGATCACCTGACACACATGCCCCAGAGATCACCTGTCACACATGCTCCAGAGATTCCTGACACACCTGCTACAGAGATCAAAAGACATACCTGCTACAGAGATCACCAGACACACCTGCTACAGATATCACCAGACACATGCTCCAGAGATCCCCTGACACACATGCTCGAGAGATCACCTGACACACATGCTCCACAGATCCTCTGACACACATGCTCCAGAGATCACCTAACACACATGCTCGAGAGATCACCTGACACACATGCCCCAGAGATCACCTGACACATATGCTCCAGAGATCACCTGACACACATGCTCCAGAGATCCCCTGACACACATGCTCCAGAGATCACCTGACACACATGCCCCAGAGATCACCTGACACACATGCTCCAGAGATCACCTGACCAAATGCCCCAGAGATCACCTGTCACACATGCTCCAGAGATTCCTGACACACCTGCTACAGAGATCACAAGACACACCTGCTACAGAGATCACCAGACACACATGCTCCAGAGATCACCAGACACATAAGCTCCAGAGATCATCAGACACACCTGCTCCAGAGATCACCAGAAACACCTGCTTCAAAGATCACCAGACACCCATGATCCAGAGATCACCAGACCAGACACACATGCTCCAGAGATCACTAGACACACATGCTCCAGAGATCATATGTCACACGGGCTCCAGAGATCACCAGACACACATGCTCCAGAGATCACCTGACACACATGCTCCAGAGATCATCTGACACACATGCTCCAGAGATCCCTGAAACACATGCTCCAAAGATCCCTGATAAACATGCTCCAGAGATCACCTGACACACATGCTCCAGAGACCACCTGACACACATGCTCCAGAGACCACCTGACACACATGCTCCAGAGACCACCTGACACACATGCTCCAAAGATTCCTGACACACATGCTCCAGAGATCACCTGACACACATGCTCCAGAGATAACCTGACTCACATGCCCCAGAGATAACCTGACACACAAGCTCCAGAGATAACCTGACACACATGCTCCAGAGATCATCTGACACTGAACTGAATGTTGTTTGACGGCTCATCAACACAGTATGGGTTATTTAGAGCCGCCCCAGAGAGAGGGGAAGAATACATAGGAATCCGGGAACCGTGCCCTACGCTTATTATCTAACACATTCCTATGGTTCTTTAACGTGCTCGAAGGATAGACCGATACACGGGACCGCCGGTTTATGTCTAATGTCAATATTAACAATGTAATTTGAATATTATTTATATTTAGTTACACAGATTTCTGGCAGGGTGTATTTCAACCTGTTTGATTTCATTTCATCCTAAGCCGGAAATATTGTTGAACATGTTGCATGTTGAATGGATGGATTGTCAATGTGTTATCTGTTTTTGCAGCTGGACAAATATTGGAAATAAATCAATAAAACTATTATCCCAAACTGTGAAATCGTGGTGCTGTAAAAAAATAAGATCAGTGACTAGTCAAAATGCTGAAACCCTCATCTTGAAGCAGACAAAGTACTAACTGCAGTGCATACCTAATGTATGTTGCACCTACTGCCCGCTGGGGTTGAAAATCATTATTACAGCAGGGCTTTTTTACCTTATATAACAGAGGCCTGTAAAGGGCCTCTTCCCAACTGAAAATTGGAGAGTTTTTTCCCAACTGTGGCAGAAATATTTCCCAATCGGAAAACAGCAGTCTCTCAGAATTTGAGAAAAAACATGAATTCTTCAGTGTGTTTTTGTCTGCTAAGTAAATTCCGACTTGGAAAAGTTAATAATTATTGTAAATAATGGATGACAATATAAATAAAGTATATTAATGTCATATTTACTTAATTTATGAAATCTTGTATTTTTCCCAAAATGAGAAAAAAACGCGTTCTTTTTTCCCAAAATGGACAGGCCTGGGCCTCTTCCCAATTTTGTGGGAAAAAGCCCTGTACAGGTAAACAAAATATGGTCTAAACACTATAATTTTATGGGCAGTCATTTCACTTATTTTTTGAAGAAGTCTCTGTCTCAACAAACATTCACGGTTCACCAATTTGATAAACTGAGCCCGATTCACCATGGCGAAGCACCGACATTGACCAACTACTGTGCATTTGATAACCGTGTTTATTCCTTTATACAATGTAGTTCAGCTACCCTTTAGGGCACTACAGATTCTGGGCTATGATTTGATTGTAAACACATTTTATGCTTTATATACCCTTGTTATGGTTATAAAGGCATGATAGGGGAGAAATACAGTAACTCTATAATATATGCTAGCGATTATTTAACTTGCATACATCAAAAACCAGGGAGGGGGAGTTGTTTGTATTGTTTTAACCCTGTTTACATAGTCAAAGTTTGTTTTAAAAATTCAATACCCTGAATATATGGATGTGACTTGGCTGTTTTCTATGGTGTCTGTGGGGTTGATGGTATCAATTTTATTATGATGACTTTTCAGGGTCAAGATTGGAAATTTCTGAAAATGATCAATTTGAGAGAAAAAACTTGTATTAATTATTTGTCGTTTTCAACCACTTGTGCTATTCAGTACACCTTTAACAGTTGGCGTGTCAGAGAAAATCTTTGGTTTTCTGTATGACTGACGCACATACTTGCATTTACATATATTCCTGATTGATTTTCTTACCTTCCACCTCAATTGTGGCACCTTGTCTATCTTTAAATGTTGCAAGCAGGGCGTCCTTTTTCATGTAATGTTCTGGGTGGATAAACAGCATGCAGTAGTAGTCAGTCTTGTTGTACGAGTATGTCCCTTCCCACTGTTCATTCTCCGAAAACACTTGCATATACTTGGGCTTCATAGATGTTGTTGTTTCTAAAAGACAAAAAATATTTACAGTTCTATCAGAGAGCTGCCATTTAAGTTTATGTACTTGACACAACTTAAATTATTACAGGTTAAGCACGACCTCACTCTCCCCACCCCACCCCCAAATACATGTAAACAATGGTGTTTCCACTAATGGCCAGAATTTATATGTAACTGTTTATTTTCTTCTCTGAATTTTGACAGTTTGTGTGAACTACAACATCACTATGCCTTGTACAACAAGTTAGAGAATCCCCATTTTGTGACAAGTAAAGTCGGCAGCAGCATCGTGATTTCCGCACGCCACTGACCTCGATCGGCGGTTATCCTCATGAGACGTTGCTGTCAATCAATTTTGACACGGCTGGAAAAAATATGTGTAACTAACTAAACGTGGTTTATAGTAAGTGTACATTCGACTCGACTCATTGTTTGTGTACATCATGACATCGCCAAGGCATGAACGAGCGTATTTTCGAAAGTTAATTACAAAACACGACCGAAAGTGTTGGAAATCAATTCAATGACATTTCCCCGGGGTACCTTAATTAATGTAGCAAAAACTCTCCACGGTAATCACATTTCACCTTAAATCTAAAGCAATTACAAGGTGCTCAGCAGAAACAATGAGGGCAGAACAAACGTTTGACACGCATTTTGTCAATCTGGTGATGTTCGATTTTCATTGGCCAACAGTTTCACACTGGCACATCTCGGGCCAATCAGAACTGATCAAGCAGGCTCTCAAATACGCCAATTTTGATGTAAAATCAGGGTCTTGATGCAATTTAAAAGACAGTACAACAAAGACAAACTTTTGATTCGCTGCAAAGTTGAGTTTCTTAACTTGTTGTGCAAGGCGTAGTACATTTGTATGCCTAAGACGGAGCTGTAGATTTTTTTCCTTTCTCATCAGATTCAAAATGAATGAGTAACAAGGAACGTTCAGAGTAAAATACATTTTAATTTTCTTTTTAAATGGTTCATGCTTCAAAAATGGATGTGAAGCCTTTTAATACATTTTAAAAGAAACAACCATTCTGTTTAATGGATGTTAAGTAAAACGAAACACAGTTTGGTCTTTATTTTTAATATTAGTCCCATGCTTAGAAGAATTTTCATCATGTAAATACAGAATAAACTGTTCCACAGGTTCTGTGGAATGTCGTGTATATTCAATCAAATAGAAATTGTAAGACTGAATTGGGTTTTAAGGCGCACTAACACATGAAAAGGTTATATGGTGCCTAACAGGTATGAACATGCCAGGCTCATCTTCTATGTACATCGGGATAAAATATGGAAAATGGGCCTAGAACCTTCTCACCCTGCAAATTCTATCGTAGAAACTTCATTTACGCTGGAGCCACATTATTTTTTTTCTGCCACTGCTTTTTTGATGCTAGCGAAATGGCACCTGAAACAATGCAGGGATCATGATGAAGACCTTTAATGAACATGAACAAAAAATGATAAAATGAACATGAATTTGGGGGGATTCTAACCCTCTGCCTACCCCTCCAAAGGGATCTGAAGTGGCCCTATTCTTTGCCTCGTGACCAAACGGGAGCACCCGGGAACCACATGGGGCAGAAATTGTAAGAGGAGTTAGCTGCACAAGAATACATTCTCATCAGACAGGAATGCTTGGACCATACATGCAGATGTCCACCTCATGCCAGTGCTGAAATATAGCAAGTTTTATTGCCTTCCGATGTTAAGAATAGTAGGAATTAGCTGCATAAAATTGCATTTAGTATATTATACGGGCAGCATACAAATGGATAGGAACGTTGTGACAAAATGCTTATATCCACCTCATGTCAGATATAATTTGTATACGGTATGACGGCTACAGTCAAAACAGGGCAATGCAGCTTTTAGGGGACTGGGGCCAGGACCCTCAGGAAGGGGAAGTTTGCACTGTTTTCATATCAAAGGGAATTTCTAAGAAACCATTCCAAATGACAAAAAGTATGCTGTTTTCCTGTATTGGAGTTTAAAAATTTCTAATATTTTTTTTTAAGAGGGGAATTTTTCACAGGAAAAGGTCAAAAATATATACTTTTAGGAGAGGTGAATGTGGCCGAATTTTGGCAGGGTCTCCTCTGGGATTCGCAAATGGAGCCAAATGAGACAAAATAATAAAAGTGGCAATAAAAAAATAACTTTGGCGAATGTGATTGGCGAAAGAAATATCCAATGTCAGTAATGTGTGTTGTGTATTACTTTCCAATTTCGTCATACTCCTTAATTTTCCCCTGTTTAATCGCCTAATAACTCTGCCAAAATTAGCACATCTTATTTCCAAGTCCAGAAGGCAACACTTGTCCATGATGAGGTGTGAAATACACACATTTGGTGTCAAGTATACATTAGGCTTTAATTATAACTGATAACCAGTGATCAGTATAATTCTAGATAAGATTTTGTACTTGTATACAATGGTATACATGTGCAGTACTTATTTTGAAACTGAAACATTTCCAGATTAATAAGCTTTATTTTTCATGTAAAAATATTTTTTTAAATATAATTTTATGATTATATTTATTACTAACTGCTTTATTCATGGGCCATACTAAATTTAAAAACACATAAAATATTATATGCTATCTTTGAGCTAATTTTGGCTCCAATGTCTCCAACTTTTTTCATTTGGCAAAATTGGTTACGAAAAAAAAAAATAGCCAGAGGAGGCCCTATTTGGCCCCAAAAATGGCCAAACGAGTGCCCTGCAAAATTGTCTTTTATGGTAACCCCCAAGTGTTTTGCAGAGGAAATGCTCTCCAATATTTGGCCATGGATCATGTAGTTGTGTATGTCTGTTTACCTGGTGCCTGGTTACTCTCATGTAATGGCATTTGGATACATTAAACTCCTTATATAGAATAACAGAAAAACCAAACTACTGACCTCTGTCTGGATGTTTGTTTTGTTTGAATGGTATTTTATGGCATTTTTAGCACATTTGCACATTGGATGCAATCGAGATATTGCGATTGAACTACTGACGTCATAATGCCAAAAATAACAGAACATAATTTTGGAATGTAAACCGGATATCCAGACAATTAACGAGTAGACTGAAATTGCACTTTTGTGACTTTTGACTAGTCACTTTGATACCTTGGCGAGTTGACAAGAGATCGTAGGAAGATAGGTTTTGTTGGATAGGAAATTTGTTTCCGCAAGCGATAGTATATATAATGTGCGTGTAACTGAGATTGTTTTTAATGTCTGCTTGACCTCTGAAGAAGAACCCTTAAATTTAACGCTCATGTCCTTTATAGACAATTATAATAATAGAAGGTAATAAGAATCAAACAATGCAATTTCCTATGCAGGTAGCTTTTGTAAAAAAACATTTTCTACACGTGGTCAATTAGCCGAAAATACTGCAGGGTTCGACACTAACGCTAGCCCGCGGCAAGTCACTTTCGAGAAGGACTAGTAATAAGATGGGCTAGTTTTTTTTATATTTAAATGTCAATTTTAAATGATTTTATATGATCCTGATGTCGAAAATTGTCAAATCATTTCAATTTTTCTCTGTTCAAATTCTTCAATATCGTAATGTAATGTAGGGTACGATATAGACCAAGACAAGCACCAGACATTGTGCAAATTGTAGGTGTGTCAGATTACTGAACACTGATTGGCTATTTTTTCTTTGATGGTGCAAAAACGCTTCTGATTTCTTCGTTACGCTATGCTACATGGTTCGATAGAGATTTAACGATACTTTCAAAAAACATATTTTTAAGTTAATTTAATAATAATTACTTATTGTCAACTTACGAGAAGCAGCAAGTGACATTAAAAAGTTTAACTGATGCATCAACAACTGACGTTGTAGCTGTACGTTTATTTACAACCTGACATCACGTAAACTTCGACTTTATGCGTGTGGAAAAAACGCGTGATGAAATTGTGCTAATCGCTAGTGGACGTTTTAATTGGCCTAATCTGCCCAGACCAATATCTGCAAGTAAGACATGCATGATACGGTTTAGCTGGTCGAGACTAGCATTTCTATCACTATATTAATTTCTAAGCATTTTATTGACATGATGAGTGTGACCTTCACATTGTCAACAAAAATGTGGCGGTATTTAAATAAAGAAACGGTCTCCATCGAAACAAATGAAAAACAGCATAGGAAAAATATAACACTATTATATAAATAAAACAAAGGGAAACATCATAATATGTTGTTTTCTTTATATAAATCAATGAAAATTATGAAACTTATAGTATTAAAGATGACTATATTCATATTATATAGTTCACTAGCCTGATCATTGCCATTTACAGTTACTCTGGCTTACACCCCACATTGAACTCATCTGAATGATCACAAGCAGAGGTAGTCAGAGTGTCGCCTCTTTGGACCATATTTGCCTGTGGGGTCAGTGCAAACGTCTTATCCATTTCCCAGAATTTAGCCATTTACAATACTTTCTGTTGGATTATAAGGTCAATAAAATTATATGCATGGTTCCTATTACATGCTAAAACAAAAACAGGGTAGGTAGGGAAAATATTTTATTTTATCTTTTTTTTTTTTTTACACTATACCTTTATACAAAATAAATAAACTGAACTTTATATTATGGATATCATCAAATACAAAACCCACAGAAAAAATAATTAAAAACAAAATGAAGAAAAGAAAATGCAAAATCTAATAAAAAAAATATATTTTTTGAGGGGTCATCATTTGTATGACATCAAATACCGTAAAGTTTGTGCTCCTTGAAATTAGAACAACGGAAGCCTCCTTTTAGAATGTCTGAAAACGGAAATGCATCCATTTCCCAACATCTGGTTGACTTAAATTGCATTTTATCGCTGAATAAACAGAGTTGCAACTATTTTCTGCATTTAATCGCTCAATAAACTATGTAAGAACTATTTTCTTTGTTGTTTTTTTCCACTGAAATGTTACTCGTCCTCTCGGGACGACTGATTCATAGGTTTCACTCATCCGGATTCGAATTCATAATTTTTCATTGCAGAGATGTTGAAATTTTTATCTTATTTCCAGTAGGTGATAAAATTTGTGTTACTGGGTTTTTATCCTTAGGTTCTATAGTAAAATAAAAATCTTTGGCCTAGTAAAAAGGCGATAATTTTCACTATTTTGATTTTGAAAGATACATATATTGAATAAATTTGCATGAATGTACATGAAATATGCAGGTTTTGAAAAGAATCACACTGTAGATACCTTAATTTTAACAGTAAACTTGGTTGAACATCAATGATAAAGACCGAGTTTATCACCTACCAGAATGTATTAGGTCTTATTTCTTGTCACTGATTGGTCAGTTGTTTTGATGATGCTCTATCAAAATTATGAATTTCACTCGTCAATACGAGCGGACGAGTGGAATTTTCGTGCCCTGGTACTAGCCCTGTAGTCATAAAAAGTTAGTGTGTAACACTGTAATTGTCCGACCCCTTGATTGCATGCTGGTGTGTCCAAGTGAATAGCAAGGTTGGGTTAAAACCACAGAACCAGTGTTCAAGCGATACTGTTCAGTGTTGCCACCCAGTTTTGGCAAGATAATTTACCTTTGCCTCGCCCGTCCGATCATCGATAGTATCAACCAAGAATGCTAAAGAAGCGCAGGAATCTATAGAGTAGGGCAGATTTTATGCATCCCTACTCTCTCTATGGGGTGGTTCTAAATAACCTATTATGTGTTGATGAGCCGTAAAACAAATTGAAACTTATGTCAATATACCGTACCCCACCCACTACTTTTCAGAGGGGTGCAAACTTACCACACTTTACATGTATCACTACGGCAAAAACCAATACAATCGTTGAACGGATCATTTTAGGAGCGTTCTTAACAACAATATTACACAAATTATTTTCAAAACAATTCTATCTAAAGTCATTAAAAAGCTTATTTTAACCATTTCCAGTTTTTCATCATTGTTATTTAGGCGTTTGCAAAGCGGTTAATTAAACAAATTATACTCGAGTAATTTGTCCTACCCAGCCTCTGCAACCGGTGTCAGAGTTAAATTATCTCCTTATCTCCGTACATCCGGGTAATAATTCCTCCGAAAAGTATGGAAAAAATTGAAAAATACAAACATTTCTCGGTGCAGAAGCTTTAAATGTGTAAGATTTACCATCATATTATAATTGTTTATATCCGCATCTCGCCAAAGTCAGAAAAATCTCGTCTAGGCAGCTGAAAACAGACTCACCAGAAAATTATGGACCTCAGTTCTGCTTTATCGGGGCTTTTTTACGTTATGTAACCGGCCTTTAAAAGTCGTCTTCCCAATTGAAAACTTACCTTTTTTTTGCCCAATTCCTTCCCAGTCAGAAAGCAGCAGTCTGCAATCTGTATTTTGCCTTTTGAGTCGCCCAAGTTGGTAATTATAATAAATAATGGATTGGATTTAAACATATCCTGGCGTTACAAGTCCTCGATGGTCTAAGCAATCGCCAATATAAAATTAACACAAACATGCGCTTAACCTATCTCAATTTTCCTCCAGCGATATAATCCAATTCAGTTGCATCCAAACAGCAAAGTTTCCAATAAAGTTTGCATCATTTCCATTTCAAAAGTTCGAAATGTAATGTGTCGAGTCAAAAGTAGATCTATTTAAAAAAATTGCTCCTGTACTTGAGGTAGTTTTGAAATTTAGGCTAATGACATAACTGCATTTTTCCCAAGTATTGGTGTCTAATACGGGACACACATATAATTATATTATCTCGTCACTATTGGAAAGAGTTATTTAATACTATAGATTTTAGTCTTGTTTCAGATTTCCTTAAAGAAATCAGACTTTATAAATTAACAGTGATTTTTTTACCTCTGCGTCCAGGACGCACAAATATTTCCGTGGACGCAAATTGTCAGAACGTGCGTTCTCGGGACGCACATAAATTGCGAGTAAAGAGTTCCGTAATTCATATTTCCCCTGTAAGAATTCAATCCGTCGCTTTTTTCTCCGCGTCTACCTCCATATTTCCCCTGTAAGAATTCAATCCGTCGCTTTTTTCTCCGCGTCTACCGCCCTATTTGACTATTCGATGAGGGTTAAGTTTACCCTCGCACCGTTCCGCGTAATTTTGTAACGTCGATTATTATTGGATAATGGTCATATGATTAGCCAATGGAATCGGCCGTGAGGTAAAACACGAAACGGTGCGGAAGTAAACATTCCACGAGTTGGCGATGCATCGTCTGCAAAGTCATTGATGTTAACAGTTTAGTTAGTTCTAATTAAGGATTATTACTACTTCTCTTAAAGAAAGGGGGATGTTGATAGAATGATGCAGTGTTCTCACAACTGCGATTGTTATGCTCTCACCGTATGTATGCCTGATTAAAGTTATCAACACCATGTTATAAAATAGTGCTTGAATTTGAAATAAATTACTACTAAAACCTGTGACTCACTCCTTTAGTTTTCGGACTCATAGATTTTTGGCCCAGCGAGTCCTAGGACTCGTACAAGTGAAATTGTAAAAAAATCACTGAATTAATATAATATTTCCTATATATATTAACTTGTTTACAAGCATTGATTTACATATATACATAGTAACCAGGACAGACCTTTTTTGATTAACAGGAAAATATTAAATCCATATTAAATCCATATTCACTTCTCGAACGAGGAAAGAAAAACAAAAATAATGCCGTTTAAATTATCATACATGTGATATCTCCCGCCGGGAGCTAATTTCTCCCGGGATTTCATTAAATTTCCCGGTATTTCAAAATTTCGTTATTTGCAAATCCTTTTGGGTAATTACTATGATTTATTGGATCAAGACCGAGTTTTACGAATGATTTAGAAAATAAACACCAAAGTCTTATCTATATCTGTGAAAATATTGCCCCTGGGCAGGTAATTAAAAGGATTAGCATGTCAGCTACTTAGTTTATTTATTGTGTGAAAATAATGATTGGACTTTTTGTTTATGACACGTGGCGGTGATATCTGTAATGTCCATGGAAGATTGATAGAAATATACCGACTGTAAGTGGGATGGTAATTAGCGAATTCGGCATGGATTGATATTTGGTAAAGGATGACGATTTCAACTATTCGATTGCAGTTTGTCATGATTAAAGAAGTGTTTTGTCTGCGTATAAAATGGGAAGCATCTTCATTATGGTTATTACTTGCAAAATCAAAATGCCTAAACGAGATCTATCTCTGGAGTCTGAACATTCAAGGTCCAAAAAGCAGAAGTATCTTGCGAAGTATAATTTTTCTTGGACGAAGGGTATATCCATGGATAAGTTGTAGTCCTTTATTAAGGTTTATATTAGAAAAAAAATCTACCGGTACGCATTAAAAATTCGAGTATAAAAACCTCCCTGGTTTTTGTCAAATCTCCCTGGAAAAAAAGTCATATCTCCCTGGTAACCCTCCTGAAAATATCACTTGTATGATTTATCAAAATCCATTTAGTAATCAAAATGTTATTGCAGTTTAAACTCTTAACATCTTGGATTTTTATCTGCCCGATTTTGTGTTTAAACAGCCTGCGTCATCAGCTGAAGTGTGTATTGCGCTCTACTATTTTCATTCAATTACGTGTAACACCTGCTTTATGTTTATAGGCATTGTGGTAAAATGGACTAATAGATAAAAATAAAAGAGAACATGCTTTTTAAAGATTAAAAAAAAAATGCTTTCCAATGGTATATGACCGCCTTCACATCGGATTATTTCTATGTGAAACTAGGCCTCAAATTTGATCAACTTTGACCTCGATTTAAAAATAAAATGAATCAAAATTTTCCACTGCATTTTATAGTCATAGTTCCATATAACATTATCATCTAATTTGAATAATGATTTTCATTGGTTATCCAAAGAAAACACCATTACATCACAAGCACCCTTCTGCCAGGAGCTAAAAATAGCGAACAGGTTTTCCGAAATCCGTCGCGCATGCAATTTTCAGAAAATGTTTCTTCTATGATACTGGCTAGAAATTTACAGGTTAAGACAACAAAATTATAAATCTAACTTTAATTGACAATATGGCTTTATTCTGATAATTTTTAAGCCATTATTAACAGAGATGTTGGTTATTAAACTTGACCTATTTTGCAATGAGGCAGATAAGAAACTCAAATATGGCGGATCTTCTGTCATGGTTATACATAGTTTATATTGCTACCATATCATCCCTTATTTGTAGATAGTTTTATCTTTATACGTTTACATTATTTTTAATTAATACTTCATTCCTTTATGTTTTTGCGCGCAGTATGACCTATTTATGTGTCGACGTGCCGTAAAACACCATTCATTCATTCATTCATTCGTCACTATTGTTTTGTTTGTCAAAATGAAACTGTTTTCTGTACAGTGTGAATCAAATGTTTGATACATGTATGTCAAAATATCTTATTCTGTAAAAGTTTCTCATACAAACGTATTACATGTATATTAATAAATATGAAAAATTCAGGCAATACTTAACAAGCAAAAGTTTTTTTCGCCTGTAAACCATGAATTATATGATGGTGTACGGAAATATGGAGACCTAATCTAGATTCCATGGTATGTTTTTTACATTCAGTGATGTTTTTAAACAATATATATTCATTTTTTATTTGGTATTACAAGTTATTTTAGTAAATAAATATATATTATTTATAAGGTAACTTATGTCCCAAACTGACTTCCATAGAATTTGTTCTCAAACAAGCTCTTCAGCGAGCACTGACTGGTCTATTTTCAGTAACATGATACACTTTCAGTTGACACAGACCATCTGCAGGAGACCGCCCTGTAGACAACAACATACAATGATCTAGGCATCTGGGAATGACCTCATACAATTCCTACCCGGATTCTCCACCAATGTAATCGGACTGGAAACATTACACATAAATATTTAGGCACACAGACTGTCACAGTGGGTTTGAATTCGGGACCCCTTGCATGCGAAGCGGGCACCATACACCATACAAGCTAGCTCTGCGGCGAGACAGTAGTATCTCGCTTATAAATCTATCTATTTACATACCCACCACAACTGAGTCCTATTACACTTACATCTTTCCCAAAATGAGAAATAAGCGCGTCTTTTTTCCCGCAAAATGCAAAGATTTCTTCCCAAATTTTGTGGGAAAAAGCTTTGTTGAATTCATAGACGTAGCTTCAAATTAGCAGGTAAATAAAGCATTACAAAAGCAGGCAAATTATGCTGCAGGACTACAGAAAGATTTCTGAGGACATTATAAGCCTTCGTAAACAACCTACATGTACAATATTTAAATTGACTTCAAATTACCAAATGTGCAGGGCTGTACAAATCCTATAGCCCGACGCCTGGGACTAGTCCAAAACCAAAGTCGGGCGTGTCACTTTTTCAAAGATTTCAGTCCCTGACTAGTCCAATTTTAAAAAAAGAGAAAGTCGGGCATGTCACTGTTTGAAAGATTTCAGTCCCAGATTTGTCAAATTTACAATGTCGGCCACCTGTCATAAAACAACCCCAGCACACTTCTCAACGTAATCCTTTAATTGCACTCGCTTATGTTATGCAATTAGCATCCACAGCGGCGATCATCCAATACTCCGGGCAATTTTATCAACAATCAACCATGCCGGAAGTCCTGCCTCCAAATTACTTAAATTGACAGTGGGCATTGTCGACATTATCCAATCAATTGACCCGATCTATTTTAATCCAGACCCGCTAGCCAATGAAACGACTACCACATGTAAATCACATGTTCGTCACGTGATTACCTGTTTGTCACGTGGTGAGCTGAAAATGGCGATACACTAAAACAATAACACTAACACGTTGATTAATTCGCAATCAGGCCGATTTGTCGGCAATCTTTCGATGAGTAAAGAAACTCAGGACGTTTGATAATGGAAGCATGTTTGATATGAAACGGTAGGTGTGATTTTTAGCTTTACTGGCCTTCGGCCAGCAGAGCTTATGGGATGGCGAGTTGTCCGTCGTCCGTCGTCCGTTGTCCGTCCGTCTGTTAACTTTTGCCTTGTGAACACTCTAGGGCCTTCATTATTAATTGAATCTTTACGAAACTTTGTCAGTGTCTTTATATCAATGAAAGCTCGGACAAGTTCGAAAACCAACCGGATCGGATAAATTTCACCGGAGTTATGGCCCTTGTTTTGCTGAAAAATGCCATATTAAGCCTTGTTAACACTCTAGCACCTTCATTTATTATTTGATCTTTACCAAACTTGCACAGATTGTTAATATCAATGAAAGCTCAAACAAGTTCGAAAACCAGCGAAATCGGATCAGTTACACCGGAGTTATGGCCCTTGTTTTTTCTGAAAAATGCATTTTCTGCCTTGTGAACACTCTAGGGCCTTCAATATTAATTGGACCTTTACTTAACTTTGCCAAAACCAGCAAGATCAAAATAATTTCACCGGAGTTATGGCCCTTGTTTTGCTGAATATTGCCATATTAAGCCTTGTGAACACTCTAGCACCTTCATTTATTATTTGATCTTTACCAAACTTGCAAAGATTGTTAATATCAATGAAAGCTCAGGCAAGTTCGAAAACCAGCTAGATCGGACCATTAACAGCGGAGTTATTGCCCTTGATTTAGTTAAAATGATATATTTTGACTTGTTAAGACGGCAGGGCCTTTATCTTTCATTCGATCTTTACCAAACTTTACCAGATTGTTTATATAAATAAAAGCTCTTATAATTTTGAAGGCAAGCCAGATCGGACCAGTAACAGCGGAGTTATGGCCCTTGATATAGTTAAAAATGCTATATTTTACCTCGTTAATTTGATAGAGCCTTCATCTTTCATCTGATCTTTACAAAACTTTACCTGATTGTTTATATCAATGACAGCTCAGAAAGTTTCGAAAACCAGCCAGGTCGGACCAGTAACAGATGAGTTATGGCCCTTGATTTAGTTAAAAATGCTATATTTTGCCTCAAGATGATAGGGCCTTCAACTTTCATGTGATCTTTATGAAACTTTACTAGATTGTTAATAGCAATGAAAGCTCGGTCAAGTTCGAAAACCAGCCAGATCGGATTAGTAACAGTGGAGTTATGACCCTTGATTTAGTTAAAAATCCTATATTTTGCCTCGTTAAGACGATAGGGCCTTCATCTTTCATCCGATCTTTAAGAAACTTTACCAGATTGTTAATATCAATTGAAAGCTTGGACAAGTTCGAAAATCATCCAGATTGGACCATTTACATTGGAGTCATGGCCCTTGATTTTCTGAAATGTGCTATATCTTGGCGTCATTAAGACGAAAGGGCCTTCATTTGGCCGGATTTCATTGAAACTATGCAGGGATGATCAGTACCAAGCCTAGTTGTACATAGTCACTGTGTTCCAGTTGAATGATTTTGGCAGAGTTATAGCCCTTTAAAGGTTTTAATACACAAACTTTGTTCTGACTAGTTCTCCTGAACCCCTGGCCAGATTTAACGAAACTTTTTAGAGATGATTGATTCTATGTCTAGTTGTGCAAATCATCGCCGTGTTCCGGTTGAATGATTTTTGGCTGAGTTATGGCCATTTAAAGGTTTTAATGCACAAACTTTGTTCTGACTAGTTCTCCTGAACCCCTGGCTGGATTTAAACGAAGCTTTTTAGGGATGATCAATGCCATGCTAGTTGTGCAAATCATTGCCGTATTCCGGCTAAATGATTTTTTTGGCAGAATTATGACCCTTTAAAGGTTTTAATACACAAACTTTGTCTGATCTACTTTTCCTGAACCCCTCGCCAGATTTCAATGAAACTTTGCAGGGATGATCAGCACCAAGCCTAGTGTGCATATCATCGTCACGTTCCGGTTTACAGATATTTGACAAAGTTATAGCCCTTTAAAGGATTTTGATACCACAAGTTTTTTCCGGGCTAGTTCTCCTGAACCCCTGGCTGGATATAGACGAAACTTGACAAGGATGATCAGTATTAAACCTAGTTGTGCAGATCATTGCCATATTTCGGATGAATGATTTTTGGCAGAGTTGTGACCCTTTAAATGTTTTAATACACAAGCTTTGTCCAGATTAGTCTCTTCTGGATTCTTTGCCGGATTTCAGCAAATCTTGGCGAGAATGATCAGTACTAAGCCTAGTTGCACCTGTCATTGTCATGTTCTTATGGCTCCTTATACATAAACTTTATCTTGAGCCAGTAGAGCGTCCACAGGCCCTCTTGGGCCTGGGCCTCTTGTTTATTGTTTCTCAGTGTATTGTTGAGCGTAATTGTAACAGACTTGAATGGCGGGTGGGGTAACGGTTTGTGCATAGTTAGTGTACTAATTACGTTCGAAAAATTGAGTTGTCAAACAAATCAAATAAAATAAAAACAAAACGAACTGATACACATAATCAGTTTGATTCCGTATTCGGCTGTGCTAACGTTTACATTTCAAAAATGAGTTTGTTGAACTTTTTCAGTGTTAAAAATAAGGAAAATTTTCAGAGTGAAAGCGAAAGTGAAAGTAAAAATAAAAAAAGGAAAAATGTAGAATGTGATACACAGCCAATCAAAAAGTCAAAATCATCTGGTGTAGTGGACACAAACATAAAAATAAAATGTTTATGTTGATTCACATGTTATTTATTTTTTGCATTAGGTAAAATGGTAATAAAGTTAAGAATCTCATCTGTAGCCCCTTACCTATATAAAGTTATGACTTTTTTCTTTCCATTAAATGATTATCTGAACTGTTATATGAAACTCAATATCTATATTGAAATTTAAAAATGCAGATGTGATTCTTACTATTGCTACTGTTTCACCAAATGGCAGTCTACAATCTATACCACTGAAACATACATTAATTGTCTGAAGAGTAATTAAGGATTGTTTCCTTTACTGTGTGTAATGAATTGTAATGAGTATGCAAGACGCAGTTTTAACATATTGAGAAATCGGAAAAATTCAGGACTTGTGTCCATTTTTTGGGACTATTCACAATTTTTTTGGGACTAGTCACTTTTGACTAGTGGCTAAAAAAAATATTTGTACAGCCCTGATGTGTGTGCATAACACTCCTATTTTTGCAAATATGGAATGAGATTTCAGTCGAGAGCGACATATTGCCACATGAAAACATTGAACATGTCGGAAAAGGTATACAGTTGTTAAAAAAAAGACTATTGGCCTGATATCCTTCTCTTTGGAATGTTTAAAGTGAGTTTATGCATGCACGTTTGGTATTGAAGGTTTAGTAAATTGATTGAAATACGGCAGTTGTTTATGCAGGCATACTGTGATGTCTTGGAAACCTTGCCGCAAAGTGCGGATTGAGTTGTGGTTCATACTCTACCTACTTTATAATGAGGGAGATCTTTGGAAGATACAGAATATAAAACCAGGGCAGGAAATTTTGTTTCTGAGTTATATGTACTTGTCCTGCTTAATATTGGAATGGTCAAATTGATAAATTGTTAAATAATTTACAGTATTTTATCGTGTATATTGGGCACCCACTTCTAAGAGGTCAAACCTGGGTAAAAAAGTTGTTTCCGTATATAGTGCGCATCAAACTACTTTTTAGATAAAGGTAAAGTCAGATTGACAAAGAAGCATGAAAAGAAGCATGATTTTCATTTGTCTAACGCATATTCAGACTCTGTTTTGTAGTATTAATAGTTAATTATTCTGTTAGCTAAAATAAAATATTTGGTAAAATAAACTATTTGGAAGAGTTTGTGTGTTTATTTATTTACTCTTGCATCTGCTCATGCGTCTACTGTCCCTCCATAAACTTGTCCGAATAAAATGCCTCATCATTATCGTCCTCACTGTCGTCTGCTGCATTTAAATATCAGAATAGAATTGAACTGTAACAATACTACGTTTACCAGTCTAATCAACCGGAAATCACGTGATATCAAGTCAGCTGATATAAATAACAAAACAAGAGCCGAAACTCATTTATTGAAATTCTACAACAAATATGCAAACATTTATATAAAAACAAGCTTTAAAATAAACTTTAATCATTTCTAAGTCGAATTAAGTCAATAAATTGCTTGTATAAAGCGAGTAAGTCACTTAAATAAAGTATTATTAAATGTCTGTCTGTTCGTCCTGATGTTTTCATCGGCGTTTTTTCTCCATTCTGACATCGATTTTCTGCATATAAAACCCACTTTCGGAAACCATAAAAGAAGTAAAAAAACAGCGTACTGTATAAGGTAAAATAAGGTATCTGAATTTCTACTCATCCTGCATCAGTGAGCACACTTCATGGCGAGCAGTGGAAGTTTCGTGCTTTGTAAAACCATCAATATAAGAGTTTTGTGTATTCGCTTCATTGATGTTATAAGAGCCATGTTAGCCAGTAGAGCATCCACAGGCCCTATTGGGCCTCTGTTACCTTGGAAATTTCATTCCCAATTTATGGATATTTTTTCCCAGTTAAGGGCCCCTTCCACAGAACTGGTAAAAAAGCCCTGCACTTGTCTTGAATAAGATTTAATAAATAAATAAAAAATACCTCAGATTGTCAACTCAGGGCTGTCTCTAAATTTTGAAACAGGTGACTACTTTGATTTGACAGGCAGCTATCATAAGTGATCGAGCAAAGCAAAAGAGGTTGTTAATGGGTCCGCGGCATTCACGGTCCGTCGCGGAGAAGCATAGGGTCTCGGTAATTACATGCAATCCCCTGTTTTTGGTGATAATTAAGGTTAGAATTTTTAGTTATTTCATGATTCTTTCAGATGGTGAAATAATTCCATAATATTTGATACTGATTTAAAAAAAATAATTGTTACAGCTGCTCGAAATTCAAAACAGACGGCGAATATAGCCGGCTGCCGGCTACTAGAGACAGCCCTGTCAACTGCTTTTATTTTGTTTCCAGTTGGCTAAGGAATACTTCCATGAAGCATGTGGTGGAAGCTGCACCTAAATACGTCATCCAGTGCGTGATCCCATTTCTAGACCCAATTATCTAGCATCTTTGGTTTAGATATAACCAGACAGAATGCTGGTGAACCGTAAGACAAGTTTCCGGGAAATGCCACTCTCCGACTATGGACCTGACGAGAACCTGAATGACAACGCAGATATAGACTGGGTCAACAAGGATTGGGTGAGTGTAACGAATTTTTACAAACTTCTGTATTTTTCTTGAAGTCTATTTGTACTGAAGTCAGCACATCCCTGGATAAATCTACCTTTAAAGGGACACATGACAATCTTAAAATGTTTTTCAAACATTGAAATTTGCATCTCAATTTATTTATACAGTATCATTTTGACTTTAAATCTGCTTGCATATATAATTAAATAAATTTTGAGTTTTCATTTTTTCGTCTTATTCCACCAAACGTTTAAATATATTAATGGTGCACTATTATCTGCAGTTAATAATATGCAAAAGCAAATATGCATTATACTTTTTTTATAATAACTATTAATGATTGAACAAATACAAGTTATGTAGAAAAACTGATGGGACGTGAGTTTTTAAAAAAACAAGATTGCCGTGTGAAATATTACTAAAAGTGTCTGTAATCTGATTAGCGTCTCCATGGCCGAATGGTTAAGGATGTTACATTATAAATCTCGCCACCCACCGCTGCGGGTTCGAATCTTACTGGGAGCTTGACTTGTAAGTGAGGAATGGCGGGAGGTGTACAGTACTGGTTCTACCCTGGAAAAATGGGTGGTCTGCCTCCACCACAAAAATCGAATGACGTATATAACCTTGCATGTGTTGAAAATGACGTAAAACACCATACAAACAAACAGATAAAACTGTTATCTGATTATAGTATGATAAAGTATCGGCCAGCCATCCCAATTTACAAGTTACTGTCCCAATTTTTCATTCTTTTTTTGCTGTCCCAATTTCAGAAATTTTGTCTCGATTTTAGTATTTAATCGACAAAAGAAATTAAGTTGGTAAAATATGAAGTTTCACGTCTGTGCATAATTTCTTAACCCCTCCAATTTCTTCATCTTTTATCAGTTTTTGCGCACGATATGACCTATTTATGTGTTGACGCGCTTAAAAACATTTATTCATTCATTTTTAACCCTCCAGATAATGAGGTGAACCATTATGTATCATCAGTAGATCAATAGAATGTGTGTCTAGCACACTATTTGGACTCTTTGCTTTTGCATATGTCTACTTTGATGTCATCAGGCTAGCGATTCAGGGTCATTTCACTCATTTGGCTTTCTTTTTTAAAAGACCTGAACTGTCGAGAGAGACCATAATTATTTTCAGATGTAAAAGGCAGGTTTTACTGTAAGAATAATACTTTTTGTCATCATGCAAGTGCAAATATTTGATATTTAAAGGTAGGTTTTACTGTAAAGATTTAATATCAACATGCAGGTGCGAAGATTGCTGCGAGGATGTGCCCTGATCAGCGTAATGTCCGTGAGTATGAACACGCCGGTGACGTTTATCGACGTACCATCCCTTGAGTACCTCACCTTCACGCTGGATTTGATCGTCACTTTCCTGTTTACAGCAGAGATGATCGCCAAGATGCACATTCGAGGAATACTCAAGGTACACAGTTTACTGTGAAAGGTCAACTTTTGGCTGGGATGAAATGTAGCGTATTCCTTTAATGACCAATTGCCACGAGTTTGTAATACTGTGATCTAATTAAATTGTCACCTGAAATAAAACAACAAACAAGGTTTAGCATGGAGTTACTTAAAAAAGGGTACATGGTCATTTGATGTTTGCGTTTTGGACATGAACTTTACAGGATCAAACAATTGTCACTACACACTTGTTTGTACTTACATACGAGTAGTTTGTAAAACGTGTTTGATAAAATGACTTGACCCTGTGCCCTTTTAATCAATCAGGGTGTAACTTGATTTAGATTTTAAAAATAACTCGAGTTATTTTTCAAGAAAACAAACAAGCTTCTCTTTGCTGCAAAATAAGAGTCAATTTCTTTTGCCTTTAGAAAATGACTTATTTAGGTTACTTTCTTGAAATATTAGTTATCTAGACTTATTTGCTACAGTAATTAAACTCAAAGCTCAAGCAATAAATCCTTTCAGCAGAAAAATTGACCATCTAATTGATTTAATGATGGCACCACTAGGTATGATTGGCACAGAGTCAGTTAATTTCCATTTTGTTATGTGAGGGATACCATCTTTGAGGGCTTTGCATACAGATATCTGAACAGTGCATCATACATGGGATATTTTTAGAAGGTTTAGTCAGTGAATTTGAATTTAGAGGGGGATTTCTCTATAAAAGACTTTTAGAGCGGGATTTTCATGTTTGGAAATGTTTAAAATGAACATCAATATTAAGACCATTTTTCTCAACAGATTATATCTATGGTTCTGATATCTATTTGATGATTGTTACTTCTAAACAAAAACTCGCTAGATATCATCTTTCTGGAAAGATGAAATGCCAAGGTGTTACCAAAATCATATTTTATGAGATAGTATTAGTATAAAGGGTTGATAAGGGTTGCTCAAGGGTTCATAAACATGTATAGTGTAAGAACCCTGTATTATACACATGCAGACAAAACACTTGCCCTCTATAATCATCCTGAACATCAATTATTTGAAAAAAATCATGGTTTAATTAAAATGATTAATACTTTAATTTACTTTATTTATCAATTACTGGTGAATTGCACTGTCAGTATAGTATAGTATAGCAGTATAGCTGCATTTCAAATGGTATTCTTCAATCAACCAAATAAAGATCCAGAAAATCAACAAACTAGTCAAACAAAAACAATCCATCTCTCAATTAACAAGAAGCAATCTTCTAAGATGTTGATCCTTTAATTACATGACCGTGGGTATTGTTTTCTCAGTTCAGTGATTTTCAGTGAGATTGACGTACGAAGATTTGGAACACTCGGTTTTTATCCCTCAGCTTAAAGTAGCTATCCCGCCAACAACTAAAACTTACAACATATGTACACATAAGTTCCCTTAGCCACGTCCGTCGGTTGGGGACGTAAACCGGGCAGTCCCGTGTATCGGTCTATCCTCCGAGCACGTTAAAGAACCATAGGAATCTATTCGATAATAAGAGTAGGGCAGGTTCCCGGATTCCTATGTATCCTTCCCCTCTCTCTGGGGCGGCTCTAAATAACCTGTACTGTGTTGATGAGCCGTTAAACAACATTCAATTCAATTCAGTTCTAAACCTATTGACGTCAATATGTGTCTATAACTTACACATTTTGAAAATTCAAACTCTATGGACACAGTATAAATGGTTTTAACCAGCTAGGCATAACCCCAGACAGGAGCGTCGAATTAAGAGTTACCAACTCCTTATTCATTTTACGCATATTAAATCATGGCTACCGGTATTTCAAGAACTCTTGAATAACCATATACTTTTAATTGGCACATTTACGTTATGACATGAACATCTGGATAGAATTTTGATGAACAGTTTTGTAGCGTAATTTTGCCATTATTTGGCTGGTTCCTTTAAAGGGATTTTCAGAGTCACAAGTCCTGCCAAGGACCAAAAATACAAAATTTTAGACGTGAGTGGGGAAAAAGTGGGGGAATTAGGTTTCCTGTATGGGGAGCAGAGGATACGATGGCATTCAAGGGTAAATCATCTCCTTAGGGCAAATAATGTGTATGGTGCATACATGATAAGAATTAGTAAACTAGAAACATAAAAGTACCATGAAACAATGTTATATGTTAATGCAAGAAAACTATGGTTTTGACAGAAATATGATTTAATTTGAATAGTTGAAAATAATGCAAATTTGATCATAATTACTTGCAGTTGTTTTGCAAAAAAGCACACACTCAGAACTGTTGTAACCGAAATAAGTTATTTCAAATATGTCTGCTAAATAACCTGATCAAGTTACACCACTGGCTGACAATTTAGTCGTTGTTCCTGTTTATTACGAGTGCTTCAGTGTCCAGGATGGTGAAGATGCTGTGTTTGAAACCTTCTGGCCTCTCACTGCTGCGGGTTTCAAATCCTACTAGGTGCTGGACTTGTGAAAAAGTGTTGATTTTTACAGGTGGGGATGTAAACATTACTGGTTCTATCCAGGAAAAGGTGGATGGTCAGCATTCATACTAAAATAGATCGTCATATATAGCCTAACATGTGCTGAAAATGACTTTGAAAAACACCAGTCAACTAACCTTTTTATGATAATTGGGCATGACAAGTAAAATCGTATACATGATATTGATTTAAAAATGCATACAAAATACGAGGATAACATCAGTTTGAATCTCTAATTCAGAAAAAGCACAGTTCTAAAGCAAGGAATTTCTTAGCGGTGTTAGGAACGATAACTACTGTTAAGAACTCCCCAATAAAGGAAAGCGATAAAAGACGAAAGGACTTCACGGAAATGCAGCAAAAAATGCAAAAAGTTTGTTTGAAACGTTGAATTTTATTTAATTTGATCTTCTTGCATTGTTGTGAACTTCTCACGCTTTCACTTTTGCTAGGGACATACACACTGTAGCGCGGCTGATGTAATAAAACAGCAAGTGCGATGCTAATAAGTTGATTATTTTCTCAAGTTAAAAACAGCTGACGAGCAGAGGCGTGCGTACGCCAAGGAAAACGCTGATTTGTGTAAACTGCATTTTGCACTGCATTTTCACATCTATTTCGTTCTTACAGAAATTTAAATGCATGCTTAATTATTTACTATTTTTGTATGAAATATACAGATACACAGCTTATCTGCAGGCCCTCTAAGCTTATGCTATGGTATTTCTTCTTTTGTTTCAGAAAATCGAAAAAATAAATAAAATATGTTGGAACCCCTTTAAGGGATTTCATGGAAACATGGCCACAATTTTTCTTGGGTGGTGTTTTTCTTGTGTTTTTGTTTTGGCCCGTTATTCAGTAACGAAATTTCAAACATCATCTCCTCTCAGAAACAGCTTGGCAGATTTCACCTACTCGTTCCAACAATACATAGTTACAATGTTTTTGGATGGAAATTGTTTAGATTTTTTTTTTGTTCCAGCCTTTTATCCAAGATCGCTGCTGTTGCTTAAGCTATAACAAAATAAAGGACATTCTGTCTTCTTCTGCACGGCTTTATTGGTGCTAGTAAAATTTCATGTGTATGTTCCTCAAGTGAATGTTCCCTTGTATACATGTTCCCTCAGCTGTATTCCTCAGGTGCATGTTCCTCTGGTGTATGTTCCATCATGTGTTTGTTCATTCAGATGGATGTTCCCTCCTCTAGCATATGTTTCCCAAGGTGCATGTTCCATCATGAGAGTGTTCCCCAAAGTGTATGTTCCATCATATGTATGTTCCCCCAGGTGCATGTTCCACCAGGTGTATGTTCCATCATATGTATGTTCCCCCAGGTGCATGTTCCACCAGGTGTATGTTCCATCATATGTATGTTCCCCCAGGTGCATGTTCCACCAGGTGTATGTTCCATCATATGTATGTTCCCCCAGGTGCATGTTCCACCAGGTGTATGTTCCATCATGTGTATGTTCCCCCAGGTGCTTGTTCCATCAGGTGTATGTTCCATCATATGTATGTACCACCAGGTGCTTGTTCCACCAGGTGTATGTTCCATCATATGTATGTACCACCAGGTGCTTGTTCCATCAGGTGTATGTTCCCCCAGGTGCATGTTCCCCCAGGTGCTTGTTCCACCAGGTGTATGTTCCCCCAGGTGCATGTTCCACCAGGTGTATGTTCCATCATATGTATGTACCACCAGGTGCTTGTTCCATCATGTGCATGTTCCCCCAGGTGCATGTTCCACCCCGCTGTATGTACGACCAGGTGCTTGTTCCATCATGTGCATCATGTGCATGTTCGTCAGGCGCATGTTCCCTTATATACATGTTACATCATGTGTTTGTTCTCTAAGTGTTCCTTAAATTTATGCATGATCCACCAGATATATGTTCCATCATGTGCATGTTCTTCTGGTGTATGTTCCATTATGTGCATGTTCCCTCAGGTGTGTTCTATCAGGTGTATGTTCCATCATGTGAATGTATTTACTCAGGTCTATGTTCCATCAGGATTATGTTCCACCAGGAGCAAGTTCCATCATCTGCATGTTCCCTCATTTCATGTTCCATCATTTGCATTTTCCCTCATGTGCATTTAGTGGACGTGATTAAAAATAAATCAGTAAATAAAATCTCTTCAAAATTCAATACATTTTCGATCTTGTGCTCACACTGTGCTCACACCGGCCATTATAAATTAATAGCAATAAATTTTTTAGTAAGAAAATAATAGCCAACTTTAATGCGTAAGAAAATTCGGTCAGTTGTAAGAGGAACCTCCAGACGCTCATGTCTATTTTTAGCACTACTGATCAGAGATCAGCAGAGCTTATGCCGTGGTGCGGTGTCCGCCGTCCGTCCGTCCATAAATTTTTGTTTGTAGCGACTACTCCTCTGAAACTACTGAATGGATTTTCATGAAACTTTACAGAAATGTTGCCCATGAAATCTAGTTGATCCTAGCAAAAATTCATATTGATGTGAGATTCAAGATGGCCACCAAATCTAAAAATAGGTTTTTAGAAAACAAGTTTGTAGCGACTACTACTTGAAAACTATAAGTGATATTGATATGGGACTTTTTCTAAAATGATCAGCATGACATGATGTTGGTCCTTGTCGATTTGATTCGACGTTAAACATGGCTGCATCTTTGTTTACATAGAATTATATAATGAAAACTTGTAGCGACTACTCCTCTGAAACTACTTGACGGATTTTCATGAAACTTCACAGGAATGTTGCTCTTGATGTCTAATTGATGTTGGTCCTTGTCAAAAATCGTTTTGATTCAACGTTAAACATGGCTGCCAACGGCCATCTTTGTTTACATAGAGTTATAAAGTAAAAACTTGTAGCGACTACTCCTTTGAAACTACTTGGCGGATTTTCATGAAACTTTACAGGAATGTTGCTCTTAATGTCTAATTGATCCTAGCAAAATTTCAGATCGGCCAGAAATTCAAGATGGCCGCCACAGCTAAAAATAGATTTTTAAAAAATAAGTTTGTAGCGACTACTTCTTGAAAACTATAAGTGATATTGATATGGGACTTTTTCTAAAATGATCAGCATGACATGATGGTTATCCGAGTCGAACATTATTTTGATTCGACGTTAAACATGGCTGCCAGTGGCCATCTTTGTTTACATAGAGTTATATAATGAAAACTTGTAGCGACTACTTTTCTGAAACTACTTGACGGATTTTCATGAAACTTCACAGGAATGTTGCTCTTTATGTCTTATTGATCCTAGCAAAATTTCAGGTCGGCCGGAAATTCAAGATGGCCGCCATGGCTAAAAATAGATTTTCAAAATACAAGTTTGTAGCAACTACTTCTTGAAAACTAGTGATATTGATATGGGACTTTTTCTAAAATGATCAGCATGACATGATGTTGGTCCTTCTCAAAAATAGTTTTGATTCGATGTTAAACATGGCTGTCAGCGACCATCTTTTTTTACATAGAGTTATATAATGAAAACTTGTAGTAACTATTCCTCTGAAACTACTTGACGGATTTTCATGAAACTTCACAGGAATGTTGCTCTTGATGTCTTATTGATCCTAGCAAAATTTCAGGTCGGCCGGAAATTCAAGATGGCTGCCACGGCTAAAAATAATTTTTCAAAAAACAAGTTTGTAGCGACTACTTCCTGAAATCAAAATCAATCAGTAGAGCTTCAAGGTCATTGACCTCTTGTTTTAAATAGATGCTTGCAAATAACTAAATTCCATGCAAAGAATGTTACCACGTAGAGGATCTAGTTGTGTAATCGAAGTTATTTTGCTGCCAAAATAGATGATTTGTTTAATTTCTTTCTTATTAAAGTATAAAAAGCTTCAAGGATAATTTCAAGTAGCCCAACGGGATACCTACCTGGGAGGGTAAGGTAGTCCTTCTAGAATTTAGGTTAGACCAGGGTTTGCGGATCATCGCTAGTGTGGAGGCCTGGAGCATTGTTTATTTTATCATGTATTATATATAATTTGGGGTATACGGACAAACCCCCGCCCCCCCTCCCCCGGCCCCCGGACCAAAAAAAAACCTGCTCTTTTACAAGGTGGACAAAACCCCCATTGATATTTTTGCAAGGTTTTTTTTTGTCAGGGGGGAGTGGAGGAGGGGGTGGGGGGGAGTGGCGGGGGGGTGGGGGGGGGGGTTGTCCTAGATTCATAATTTGGTTGCCCTTCAGCACATGGAATTAGTTTGTTTACAATTAGACTCAAAACAAGTGTTAAATAATTGTAAAAGGTTTTCTTATTCTTAATTTTTTTTTACGAAACAACAAATACAATATTATTTATGAAACAAAATGACCTAATTTTAACCTATTAAATTGTCAACGATGTTCGATTTCTTAAATGCGATATTTTAATGATATAAAATCACACAATTTATAAAGCATTGCAACAACAAGTATTATTTTTTTTAAAAATCTCTAAAGCTTCTTGGAATTTTAGCATTTTTGTTCTCCTTAGGCCTAAAAAAAGAGGTTTGTTTCCTGTTACCCGACCGACCAGGGGCCAGCAGAGCTTATGGGATGGCCAGTTGTCCGTCGTCCGTCCGTCCGTTTACTTTTACCTCGTTAAGACGATAGGGCCTTCATTTTTCATTTGATCTTTACCAAACTTTAACATATTGTTAATATCAATAAAAGCTCGGACAAGTTCGAAAACCGGCCAGATCGGACCAGTAACAGCAGAGTTATGGCCCTTGATTTAGTTAAAAATGCTATATTGCTATATTTTGCCTCGTTAAGACGATAGGGCCTTCATTTTTCATTCTATCTTTACCAAACTTTACCATATTGTTAATATCAATGAAAGCTCGGACAAGTTCGAAAACCAGCAACAGCGGAGTTATGGTCCTTGATTAGTTAAAAATCCTATATTGATATATTTTGCCTCGTTAAGACGATAGAGCCTTCATTTTTCATCCTATCTTTAGCAAACTTTACCACATTGTTAATATCAATGAAAGCTCGGACAAGTTCGAAAACCAGCCAGATCGGGCTAGTAACAGCGGAGTTATGGCCCTCGATTTAGTTAAAAATGCTATATTTTGCCTCAAGTCATTAGGGCCTTTATTTTTCATCAGATCTTTACCGAACTTTATCAGATTGTAATTATCAATAAAAGCTCCGACAAGTTTGAAAACAGCCAGATTGGACCATTTACACAGGAGTTATGGTCCTTGATTTTCTGAAAAATGCTATATTTTGGCCTCAGTAAGACAAAGGGCCATCATTTGGACGGATTTCAGTGAAACTTTTCAGGGATGATCAGTACCAAGCCTAGTTGTACCTATGATCACCGTGTTCCGGTTGAATGATTTTGGCAGAGTTATACATGTCCCATTAAAGGTTTTAATACACATACTTTGTCCAGATTAGTTCTCCTGAACCCCTGGCCAGATTTAAACGAAACATTTTAGGGATGATCAGTTCCAGGTCTAGTTGTGGAAATCGTCGCCGTGTTCCGGTTGAATGATTTTTGGCAGAGTTATGGCCCTTTAAAGGTTTTAATACACAAACTTTGTCCGGACTAGCTCTCCTGAACCCTCGCCAGATTTCAATGAAACTTTACAGGGATGATCAGCACCAAGCGTAGTTGTGCATATCGTCGCGTTCCAGTTTACATATTTTTGGCAGAGTCATGGCCCTTTGAAGGTTTTTGATGCAGAAACATTTTCCAGGCTAATTCTCCTGAACCCCTGGCTGGATTTCAGCTGAACTTGACAAGGATGATTAGTATCAAGCCTAGTTATGCATATTATCACCATATTCCGGTTGAATGATTTTTGGCAGAGTTATGGCCCTTTAACGGTTTTAATAGACAAACTTTGTCCAGATTAGTCCTTTCTGAACTCCTTGGCGGATTTCAGCGAATCTGGGTTGGGATGATCAGTACCAAGCCTAGTTGCACCTGTCATTGCCGTGTTGTGGTTGAATGAATTTTGGCAAAGTTATGACTCCTTAAAGGTTTCAATACACTAACTAAGTTAGTACAGACTAGTTCTCCTGAACATCTGGCTGGATTTCAACAAAACTTGGCAGGGACTAAGCCTAGTCGCCATGTTCCGGTTGAATAATATTATACATAAACTTTATGTTTAGCCAGTAGAGCGTCCACAGCCCCTCTTGGGCCTCTTGTTTTTATAACGGTTATAGCGGTAAAATAATCGCGACGATGACGACACAATTGAATTCTTATTCCAGTCCTGTCGATTAGCAGCGATCGTTTCAATTTTCAATGCATACGTCTTCTTGACATTGAAAATTGTCTATTTGAAGTTTGCTTTTCTCATCAAAATCAAGCATACAAAGTCAAAAACATACATGCATAAATCTCAAGATAAATGTTTTAATTTACTTGTTGTGAAGAAATCAATTCAAAATCGATTGAATATTGTGTTATACACCAGTTTTACCTGCGACCCACATTCGCGGATTACGCAAAATGTCGCCATTTGCATTCAATATTATCATCATGTTTTTTGTTTTTTTACAGCATATTTCCCCTAGCCGTAACCTTGATTCTTACAAATGTTATGTTTGTTTGAAAATTCTAAGGTTAATTATTATCTTAAAACTAAGGTAGATGATGGATGTTCTACGATTCAAAAGATTTCAATGGACAAAAATATATTATTTTTGAAAGAGGTTTCCCTGAAATACATATCACGTGATACTTCTGTTTTTAAACTTCCAATCAAAATTGAGCGCACTAGCGAGAAGCAGATCGACCTAGTGCGATTATCGCGTGTTGTTTACATAAGCTACTGTACTTCGCAATGCACTGGACAGTTACACCAAGATGATTTGGGGTAGGAATTTGGGAGTTTTCCCGGAATCCTTAATATTTTATGATGACAGAGTACCTGTATCTGCAGCTCTCTATGTGTACCAAAGAAACACAACAAACAGTAGACTTGTTTTATGCAACTTTAATTCTGATGGTGCTGTTATATATAATTTGAAACCCACTGGTATTGAGGTCTTATATATATATATATATATATAATAATTATATATATGACCTACCGACCCCCGTTTTTAGCTCTACTGGCCGAAGGCCAGCAGAGCTTATGGGATGCCGAGTT
Source organism: Cyrtodaria siliqua (assembly GCA_037043455.1). Taxonomy (NCBI): domain Eukaryota; kingdom Metazoa; phylum Mollusca; class Bivalvia; order Adapedonta; family Hiatellidae; genus Cyrtodaria; species Cyrtodaria siliqua. The sequence goes on along the minus strand of JAWPHD010000130.1, from coordinate 389,438 downwards.
GTCCGTCCGTCCGTCCGTCGTCCGTCTGTCGTCCGTTGTTAACTTTTGTCTTGTTAAGACGATAGGGCCTTCATTTTTCATCCAATCTTTACCAAACTTTAACAGGTTGTTAATATCAATGAAAGCTCGGATGAGTTCGAAAACCAGCCAGATCGGCCAAGTAACAGCGGAGTTATGGCCCTTGATTTAGTTAAAAATGCTATATTGCTATATTTTGCCTCGTTAAGACGATAGGGCCTTCATTTTTCAACCTATCTTTACCAAACTTTACCACATTGTTAATATCAATGAAAGCTCAGACAAGTTCGAAAACCAGCCAGATCGGACCAGTAACACCAGAGTTATGGTCCTTGATTTAGTTGAAAATGCTATATTGCTATATTTTGCCTCGTTAAGACGATAGGGCCTTCGTTTTTCATCATATCTTTACCAAACTTTACCACATTGTTAATATCAATGAAAGCTCGGACAAGTTCGAAAACAAGCCATATCGGGCTAGTAACAGCGGAGTTATGGCCCTTGATTTAGTTAAAAATGCTATATTTTGCCTCGTTAAGACGCTAGGGGCTTTATTGTTCATCTAATCTTTACCAAACTTTATCAGATTGTTAATATCAATGAAAGCTCGGACAAGTTCGAAAACCAGCCATATCGGAATAGTAAGAGCGGAGTTATGGCCCTTGATTTAGTTAAAAATGCTATATTTTGCCTCGTTAAGACGATAGGGACTTCATTGTTCATCCGATCTTTATCAAACTTTATCAGGTTGTTAATGTCATTGAAAGCTCGAACAAGTTTGAAAACCAACCATATCGGACCAGTAACAGTGGAGTTGTGGCCCTTGATTTAGTTAAAAATGCTATAGTTTGCCTCGTTAAGACGATAGGGGCTTCATTGTTCATCTGATCTTTACCAAACTTTATCAGATTGTTAATATCAATGAAAGCTCGAGCAAGTTCGAAAACTAGCCATATCGGACCAGTAACAGCGGAGTTATGGCCCTTGATTTAGTTAAAAATGCTATAGTTTGCCTCATTAAGATGATAGGGACTTCACTGTTCATCCGATCTTTACCAAACTTTATCAGATTGTTAATTTCAATGAAAGCTTGGACAAGTTTGAAAAACAAACATATCGGACCAGTAACAGCTTAGTTATGGCCCTTGATTTAGTTCAAAACGCTATAAAACGCTATATTTTGCCTCGTTAAGACGAGAGGGCCTTCATTTTTCATCCGATCGTTACCAAACTTTTATTTTTTTAATTATTTTTTTAAATTAATATATTGATTTTTTTTTTTTTTAATTATTTTTTTTAATTTTTTTTTTTTTTTTTTTTTTTTTTTTTTTTTAATTAATATTGATTTTTTTAGCTCTATGTTGGACCAGTCGGACAAGTAACAAAGGAGTTTGGCTCTTGATTTAGTTAAAAATGCTATATTTTGCCTCGTTAATAGGGTAGGATCTTCATTTTCATCTGATCTTTACCGAACTTTAACAGATTCTTTAGTTATGGCCCTTGATTTAGTTCAAAAGCTGTTTTTTGCCCGAAACTTCCAAAAAACGTAAATGGCAGTCACTCGCTTCATTGATGTTATAAGAGCCATGTTAGCCAGTAGAGCGTCCACAGGCCCTCTTGGGCCTCTTGTTTTGGGCATGTAACCGCAAACATCACTATTTATTTTTTTATGCCTTATTGCACATTATGCCCGAGATGGTATTTTTTTAATTCTGTTTTGTTCATTTTGCATGAAACCTTGCAAACACATGACTGTGTTTTTAGTTTTTTGTGCAGCATTAATATTTAGAAGTACTGGTTTGCTTTATTTTAAAAACATGTTTGCAGCAAAATGAATTTAATAGAATAATTTTCCTTTTTGATTTTGAATTAGAATATTTCTAGAACCCTTTTGATTTTGAATTAGAATAATTTTCCCCTTTGATTTTGAATTCTGTAATTTGTCCTAACCTTTGCGTTTGTTACTATTTTCAGGGAGAGGTGCCGTACCTGAAGGACAGATGGTGTCAGTTTGACTTCCTTATGGTTATGTGTCTCTGGGTGTCTGTCATCCTACAGGTAGTGTGATTCATATCCAGTGTACAGTGTTTAGTCTATCAAAATAAACCTAATTTTTTAACCTCAGTGATTTTTTTTTTTCTACATTTTTTCTATATAACCGATACCGTCACAATTGGAAATGTTAGCACGATTTTTCATAAAATTGGGAATTTTACGCGATTTTTAGCTCGACTGATCAGAGATCAGCAGAGCTTATGCCGTGGTGCGGCGTCCGTCTGTCCGTCCGTCCGTCTGTCTGTCCGTCCGTCTGTCCGTAAACTTTTTTTTGTAGCGACTACTCCTCTGAAACTACTAAATTGATTTTCATGAAACTTTACAGATATGTTGCCCATGAAGTCTAGTTGATCCTAGCAAAAATTCATGTTGATGTGAAATCCAAGATGGCCGCCAAATCTAAAAATAGATTTTTAAAAAACAAGTTTGTAGCGACTACTTCTTGAAAACTATAAGTGATATTGATATGGGACTTTTTCTAAAATGATCAGCATGACATGATGTTGGTCCTTGTCGAAAATCGTTTTGATTCTACGTTAAACATGGCTGCCAGCGGCCATCTTTGTTTACATAGAGTTATATAATGAAAACTTGTAGCGACTACTCCTCTGAAACTACTTGACGGATTTTCATGAAACTTCACAGGAATGTTGCTTTTGATGTCAAATTGATCCTAGCAAAATTTCGGGTCGGCTGGAAATTCAAGATGGCTGCCAAGGCTAAAAGTTGATTTTCAAAATACAAGTTTGTAGCGACTTCTTAAAAACTAAAAGTGATATTGATATGGGACTTTTTCTAAAATGATCAGCATGACATGATATTTGTCCTTGTCAAAAATTGTTTTGATTCAACGTTAAACATTGCTGCCAGCGGCCATCTTTGTTTACATAGAGTTATATAGGAAAAACTTGTAGCGACTACTCCTTTGAAACTACTTGGCGGATTTTCATGAAACTTTACAGGAATGTTGCTCTTAATGTCTAATTGATACTAGCAAAATTTCAGATCGGCCAGAAATTCAAGATGGCCGCCACAGCTAAAAATAGATTTTTAAAAAATAAGTTTGTAGCGACTACGTCTTGAAAACTATAAGTGATATTGATATGGGACTTTTTGTAAAATGATCAGCATGACATGATGGTTATCCGAGTCAAACATTATTTTGATTCAACATTAAACATGGCTGCCAGTGGCCATCTTTGTTTACATAGAGTTATATAATGAAAACTTGTAGCGACTACTTCTCTGAAACTACTTGATAGATTTTCATGAAACTTCACAGGAATGTTGCTCTTGATGTCTTATTGATCCTAGCAAAATTTCAGGTCGGCCGGAATTTCAAGATGGCCGCCACGGCTAAAAATAATTTTTCAAAAAACAAGTCTGTAGCGACTACTTCCTGAAATCAAAATCAATCAGTAGAGCTTCAAGGTCATTGACCTCTCTTTCATATTAAGATTCAAATTTTAGCACGATTTTTCGTAAAATTTCGAAAAATAAAGTAAAGCATTCCTTTCAAAATTGTATCTTTAATACCGTTTTAATACTGTACACCAAGATCAGCAAAAGCATTTAAACATTTTGAATCACAATCATTTGCACACTTTTTTTTCAATTGGGAATTTTTTTGAAAAATTTGGGGAAAAATATAAGTTTTGGCATTGGGAATATGACTGAATTTCAAAAAGCAATATTTCAGTGATGGAATTCATGCATCCTTCGTAATTGCCAACAATACATTTAAAGGAACTAACCAACCAAATAACGGAAAAATTACACTAAAAAAAGCGATTATCAAAACTCTACCCAGGTGTTCAGGTCGTATAATACTGTGTGCCGATTAAAAAATATAGGTCAACGGGTGCTTAAAATACCCATGATTGAATATGTGTAAATTGAATTAAAAAGTGTTGGTAACTCTTAATTCGACGCTACAGTTTTGGGATTTGACATGGCTGGTTATAGTCGTTTATATTGTGTCTGTAGAGTCTGGATTCTCAAAATGTGTAAGTGATATATATATATATATATACCTCTAGTAAGTTCAGAAACCATGTACATAATGTTTTAATTTGTAAAAATTGGTTTTTGTTGGTGGGATAGCTACTTTAATGACAGCATAATGAAATATTTGTAGTAAAAGCTGAATGCAGGCAAACTTAACAATCGTAAATGTATCCATGTACGTTAAGAATAAGACAATGAGTAAATTTTAGTTTAATGTTTGTGTAATTTTCACAGCCTGTATGCAAGAACGTCTAATATTAAATTTCAGGTATTTGAGCTGACCAAGGCTGTGCCGGCATATTCCAATTGGTCAATATTGAGATGCATGCGTCCTCTGATCCTGATCAGGGTGTTCCGAGTCTTCCTGAAGTTCCAATTGCCAAAAAACAGAATCAACTCTATATTCAAGTGAGTGGCTGTGTTACACTCCTAACAAATGTTTAATAAAGTTACCTTTTAAAAAGAACGGCTTGCCTTGTTAGGTAACTATAATGAAGAGGAAGGGGCAAAAGGAATTGAATGTTGTTTAAAGGCTCAGCAACACAGTATAGGTTATTTAGAGCCACCCCAGAGAGAGGGGAAGGATACATAGGTATCCGGGAACCGTGCCCTACTCTTATTATCAAATAGATTCCGATGGTTCTTTAACGTGCTCGGAGGATATAACGATACACGGGACCGCCCGGTTTACGTCCCCATCCGACGGACGCGGCTAAGGGAAAGTGTCTTGCCCAAGAAGTGAAGAACACACCGACGATACTCAGTGGCACCACGGAGGATTGAACCCGGGGCCTCCGGTTACAAATCTGCCCCGCTGCCGTCTGCGCCACGCCAGCCCTCATGGGGGGCAAAAGGGGAATCTCATAATTTATCATGCAGATAGGCACTTTGCTGCCTAATAAAGGGGTGACCTATTAAATTTTGCTTTAATTAGGCACTGACCATTAAAGCAAATCAATGCGGAATCCCTCAGCGTTTATTGTACGTAACGTTATCTGACGTCATGCACGTAACGTTGCCTGACGTCATAAAACAAACAAAAAACAACAACATGGCAACGTCCTTGATAAGCGTACCATTCTGAGAAATAGGTAATAAAAGTAATTCATACAGAAAATATGGATAATCTACATGATATATAGAATATTATGTCAGTGCCTTTTACTATCAAGTTTATTAGGCTTGGCACGAAAACGAAGAATGGCTCGGCAGAGCCTTGCCATTTTTCGTTTTCTAAGCCTCGCCTAATAAACTTGATAGTAAAAGGCACTGACATAATATTCTCTATATAATTTGTTTCAGTACTGTTGAGATAACAACATTTCGCTGATAACAGCATAACAAAATAAGCCTCGATCTTGTAATATCAATAACTTTCAACCTGTCAAACCTATAAAATAGTGGACCCATCCATGGTCGAATCAGTAGACTGCTTCACTGTCCATGTCCCGGTTCACTCAAACAAGCCTTAGCCCTGGAGCAGTCTATTGTATCAGCCGTGTATGTGGAAGTATCCATTTAAGCTAAGGTAAATCATATCGACAAATCTTCATTAATTTTAGATACTATTATTAATGTATTCTGTTTCAGTTTAAAACAAATATACTAATACATACACAAAGAAGGACATTCAACATAAATTTCTACATCTGTTCATGAACACAATCATTGAATAATGATGGAATATCTAAAGAAATTAGCATTAACGTGTCATCAAACGTGTCAACCCTATCTTCGGAAGTGGACCATTCTTTGGCGGGAAAACTTACACAACCGAAACATGCGTTTATCTGTGTAGATGAAGAACAAGTGCCAGTCAGTCAAGAGAACCAGACTAAACGGAAACAAGCGTCTGTCTGTGTAGAAGAAGCGGGTTATTTCTGCAGCCTGGTTCCAGGGAACCCAGCTATTACTTTTGCTGAAAACCTAAATGAGTATATAGGCTAGCACCCGAAGGTGCAAGCCAGAAATGCTCAGTTTTGTCTTAAAGGGGGTACATCAGGCTTTTTGTTGGGGTCTAGGGGTTCGACTTCAAATCAACAAATAATAAATAGAGGATATTTGTTTGTTTGGAGTGAATATAGGATTTATTTTCATCGAGAAGTGAGAAAACATATTTTCACGAATGCTCTAGCACGAGTAAAAATATTTGAGTTTTCTCACTTCGAGATGAAAATAAATCCTATATTCACACGCCAAACCAACAAATATTCTATTTATTATATACTCACAACCTTGAAACTTATGCAGAAAAAATATAATGTGTCAACAACGTCCGGCATCACGTGAAATATAAACAATGAAAAGATATAAGGTTTTACTTTAATATAGAATCCACTATTTCACTGGAAAGTATATAATAATATTTTGTATTCGAAAGGGCCTAAACATAATGAATGAGCCTAAACATTACTCCTTAAGGACAAGCAAATTTATTTTACACATAAATATGTGCTATTCTAGGTTACTGTATGTAAATTTATATATTACTTATTTGTCTGTGATTTGTATAGGAAATACTGGGAATAGAAAAGCTATATCTACTCGTTTGCTCTACTGCGAAATATCTCCCAGTGGGGGTTATTTAGCAGTACGGAACAATGCTCGGCCTTATCCGTCAGTAGCGGGAACGCCAAATGATGTACCGATTGTGTTACGGACATTGTCGTCAGATTCCTCCACTAGGAAATACTGATTACGGAAATTAACGAAAAGTTACGGTTCCACTTGTTTTGTTTGTATGACGTAACATTGTCTTGGCGTTCTCGTGCAAACTGGTGTAAAAAGGCAAACTGGCGTAAAAATATTGACGATTGGAAAGAAATTCATCACAGAATATATAATATATAGTTTAATTAACATTGTTGTCTTGATACGGAAAATAATTCTCTCTTGAGAAAGATTCTTGCGATATAGAAACTTGTGCGCAAGATTCTTGCGATATAGAAACTTGTGCGCAAGCGCACTCGTTTCTATATCGCAAGAATCTTTCTCTAGCGGGAATTATTTCCCGTATCACAACAACAATGTTAATTAAACTCTTTGTATTTTAAGCTTGAATCCGTTCAAAACCTGGTTAATTCATAGTTTAGTCTTGAGCAACATGGTGCATGTGATAGATGAATTTAATATTTTAATTAATTTGTTATTCTTGTAGAAAAAAACTTGTGTACCCTTTTAAAGTTGTTAAAGATACCTTGAAACATGAACTGTGTTTTTATTCTATTTTGGTATATTTCAGACGTTCAAGCCAGCAAATCTACAACGTGACCATATTCTTCCTCTTCTTTATGTCTCTGTACGGTATACTTGGGGTGCAGTTCTTCGGAGAGTTGAAGTACCATTGTGTGAAAGAGGGTGTCACAGACTATGAGTTTGTATACTTTCAAATATTTAACAATACTGTGCATGTATAAGGAACGAAACATGTAGCAATTCATTACCTGATTTGTATAGTTTCAGATATTTGACGATACTGTACACGTATAAGGAATGAAAAATATGTAGCAAATTCATTGTCTAATTTGTATAGTTTCAAATATTTGACAATACTGTACACGTATAAGGAACGAAACACGAAGCAAATTCATTAACTGAATAATTATTGTTTATTGCTCTATAATTACTCATTCATAAAATGCATGATGGATATCTTTACTATCCAAATGAAACACAGATGTAAAACTTATTAAAAAACAACATATAATACATGAAATTTTCAGGTTAAGTCATGTTGATATGCCTAACCCTTTAAAATAGAAAAAAACACACAAAAGACAACATTTTCTACTGCAAACTGATATTGTATGTTTGAAACATGACACAGAGTAATGCATGGATATACTACTTAATTGATGCCATTATTAGCCAGGTTGGCTATCCAAGCTTTAATATAGGTCTGCAATTTCCTTAAAATAAGCATATACGCTGCTTATCTGGGGAACTGCAGTTTGTTATGGGAATCACCCCCTACGTCACGATGCCGTCAAAAATTAGGAGCCGTTACGCGATGTTATGTAATAAAAGTTTCCCCAAACAAAGTCAGGATCAAGATTAATGCTAAAAATCAAATTTTAAATATCATTTTATAATACAGATTATACTATATTTTTAGAAACTACAAAAATCGAAGTTTATTGTTTATTTAATAAGGACGTACACACATCCCATTGGAACTAATGATGCTCGTAATACAACGTGCACTTTGATGTTGCGGTCAAAATGACGTCACGTCGTAGTCAGTTTTGACGTTGGCGCCATCTGTCAGTCAAACATTTTAATGAACCACGAGTCCAGACGCATGCTAACGCTCACAGTAAGCTTGAGCGTGTCTGGATGATAGAGACGACGTTTACGGCCATATCATCATGATTATAGCGTATAATATGATTAAAATTTTGATTAATTACCCATTGTCCCCAGGTATTAATTGAAACAACCCATTTGAAATTTATGCTCTAGTAAAAAGGAAAACATTAGGCTTTTTCTTTTTATGCAATTGTTATATACCTTTTCTGTTAATAAACCATTTGGCCCTGCAAGTTATCAATATGTATGCATATGCTTGGTGCACATGGGATACAATGTAATAATACTTAATTCACACACAGACCTTATGTTATTATAGCCCCGCTTTCACAAAGTGAGGTGGGGGCTAAATAGAAATCACGCTGTCCGTAACGTCCCATCGCGTCCTGTCCTGTCCCATAACACATTTTTGTCCCGGAACTTAACATTTGTACCGTTGCATTGCGTAACACATTTTTAGCTCTACTGATCAGAGATCAGCAGAGCTTATGCCGTGGTGCGGCGTCCGACGTCCGTCCGTCTGTTCGTCTGTCCGTCCGTTAACTTTTATTTGTAGCGACTACTCCTCTGAAACTACTGGATGGATATTCATAAAACTTTACAGAAATGTTGCCCATGAAGTCTAGTTGATCCTAGCAAAAATTCATGTTGATGTGAAATCCAAGATGGCCGCCAAAGCTAAAAATAGATTTTTTAAATACAAGTTTGTAGCGACTACTTCTTGAAAACTATAAGTGATATTGATATGGGACTTTTTCTAAAATGATCAGCATGACATGATGTTGGTCCTTGTCGAAAATCGTTTTGATTTGACGTTAAACATGGCTGCCAGCGGCCATCTTTGTTTACATAGAGTTATATAATGAAAAGTTGTAGCGACTACTCCTCTGAAACTACTTGACGGATTTTCATGAAACTTCACAGGAATGTTGCTCTTGATGTCTAAATGATCCTAGCAAAAATTCAGGTCAGCCGGAAATTCAAGATGGATGCCACGGCTAAAAATAATTTTTCATAATACAAGTTTGTAGCGACTACTTCTTGAAAACTATAAGTGATATTGATATGGGACTTTTTCTAAAATGATCAGCATGACATGATGTTGGTCCTTATCAAAAATCGTTTTGATTCGACGTTAAAACGTGGCTGCCAGCGGCCATCTTTGTTTACATAGAGTTATATAGTAAAAACTTGTAGCGACTACTCCTCTGAAACTACTTGGCGGATTTTCATGAAACTTTACAGGAATGTTGCTCTTAATGTCTAATTGATCCTAGCAAAATTTCAGATCGGCCAGAAATTCAAGATGGCTGCCACAGTTAAAAATAGATTTTTAAAAAATAAGTTTGTAGCGACTACTTCTTGAAAACTATAAGTGATATTGATATAGGACTTTTTCTAAAATGATCAGCATGACATGATGGTTATCCGAGTCGAACATTATTTTGATTCGACATTAAACATGGCTGCCAGTGGCCATCTTTGTTTACATAGAGTTATATAATGAAAACTTGTAGCGACTACTCCACTGAAACTACTTGACGGATTTTCATGAAACTTCACAGAAATGTTGCTCTTGATGTCTAATTGATCCTAGCAAAATTTCAGGTCGGCCAGAAATTCAAGATGGCCGCCATGGCTAAAAATAGATTTTCAAAATACAAGTTTGTAGCGACTACTTCTTGAAAACTATAAGTGATATTGATATGGGACTTTTTCTAAAATGATCAGCATGACATGATGGTTATCCGAGTCGAACATTATTTTGATTTGACATTAAACATGGCTGCCAGTGGCCATCTTTGTTTACATAGAGTTATATAATGAAAACTTGTAGCGACTACTCCTCTGAAACTACATGACGGATTTTCATGAAACTTCACAGAAATGTTGCTCTTGATGTCTAATTGATCCTAGCAAATTTCAGGTCGGCCGGAAATTCAAGATGGCCACCATGGCTAAAAATAGATTTTCAAAATGCAAGTTTGTAGCGACTACTTATTGAAAACTATAAGTGATATTGATATGGGACTTTTTCTAAAATGATCAGCATGACATGATGTTGGTCCTTGTCAAAAATCATTTTGATTAGATGTTAAACATGGCTGTCAGCGGCCATCTTTGTTTACATAGAATTATATAATGAAAACTTGTAGCGACTACTCCTCTGAAACTACTTGACGGATTTTCATGAACTTCACAGGAATGTTGCTCTTGATGTCTAATTGATCCTAGCAAAATATCAGGTCGGCCTGAAATTCAAGATGGCCGCCACGGCTAAAAATAATTTTTCAAAAAACAAGTTTGTAGCGACTACTTCCTGAAATCAAAATCAATCAGTAGAGCTTCAAGGTCATTGACCTCTTGTTGTTACTAGCATTTCTCAAACAGTTTTTAATGGGTTTTCTTATACTTTATATACTCATAACAACTGATGACCGAATGTCCCTCTACGTCACCCATTGTTGATTGCCTAATTTATTACAAAATTATTGCCCTTTGTTTGACATAGAATAAAAATGAGGGGTATTCACCACCTTCAGTGAGAGTTCTAGTTAGGTCTGACGTCAAAACTTTTTCCGTTATAGACAGTTTTGAAGGTGGATAAGTGTTTACAATGGCTTGCTTCAGTTAAACTAGTTTGATAGAGTTAGTACTCGTCAGTAACTGTTATTGGATGTTTTTCCTAATTCATTGATGAATTTACTAAAATATGAGACAATACACTTTTTTTATGTATATTCCAGTGACTTTACAGTGTCCCAGACACTGTTAGAGTAACATTACAGTGTCCCAGACACTGTTAGAGTAACATTACAGTGTCCCAGACACTGTTAGACATTACATCTTTGTTTTATGTATATTCCAGTAACATCACAGTGTTTGACCTTGCAATCCCAGACACATACTGTTCCACAGAGAATAGGTCAGGTTATCACTGTCCCAGTGGCATGAAATGTGTACCCATAGATATTTCCATCAATGAAAGAGGATTTAACGGATTTGATGAACTTCGTAAGTAATTCACTGTAGTAAATTAGAGATAGTATTGCTTGCACCATAAGGAAATAGTTTAATTTTATTAAGTGTTTCAAGCAATCTTTTATAGGTTTGTACATAGTGTTTTTAACCTAGACATTCATATTCTTCAAAGTTTTTCAAGAAAAATAATTGCCATACCTTCAAACACTGAAAGCATCCCTTACTTTAAAACAAGAGGGCCTGTATTGCACTACTGGCTGTATGGAGTGTGTGTGTGTGGGGTGGGGTTTCTGTCAATAAACGAGGATTTAACGGATTTGTTCAACTTTGTAGCCTTGTGGCTGGTAATACGGCGCACCTAGTGGCCGGTAATACGGCGCACCTAGTGGCCGGTAATACGGCGCACCTAAGACTTCACGGTACTGTAAAATATACAAAACTATTAAAGCTATAATCATATTACAATAAACAAGTAAAACAAACATTCCTTTAAAAGTTCCAACGGTTTGTATTGCTAAACTATCGCATACTTATTTGTAAACAAACCACCGATAGCGGAACCCGTCACCTCAATATGTTGTGTAGACGTCCGGTAATATGGCGCATATATGACGTCAGCGATACGTAGCGTGTAAACAGGTACTTGTCCATTACGTGCGACACATTTAACTGGTATACCCATTGAAACTTTTGTGCGCAGTGGTTTATATGTATTTTTAAAGTATAGCAATGCACAAACAAATTTTTTAATAGAGATGAAACGGTTAGCGATTGACATATATCACCCACCAAATTCCAAACTATTTTTATTAGATTAAAAAAAAATGTAGTTGATCTTGCTAGATTGGTTTAAAATGCGTTAATCCCTCGCATTCAAGATCACCCCTGTATTTTTTCAAATATAATTTGCAAATGTGAGAAATGCCAATAAATCATTCAGTTTGTTGTATACAAGTTATTTATTAGTTACGACTGTGAGACTACAGGTTGGACAGATGAATGGCTGTCCGGCTTGAAGTTTTTTGATAGTGCAACAAAATTCTAAATGAACGCATCCCTGACATCGATCACATTGACCCCATTGAATGAATTTTATGTTTTTTCTAAGCTTGAATGCTGCTGGTGTCCACTGATTACATACGCAGCAAACTTTGTTGTTAACATCATCATCAGTGAGCTGCCTTTCGTCGTCATTGTTGTTGTTTTTGTTGGAACTCCACTTGGTCCAGGTTGCTGACTTGTCATTTCAACAAATGGCCTTTTGCTGACTTTATTTTCTTGGACTATTTTCTAGGACTTTCTTTTCCTTTGGCCTTTTGTTTGACACTGCTTTTGTTGTTGTCTTCTCGTTGACATCATTTCTTTCTTAAACAAGGTTATAAAATGTGTCACTTGTTATGGCCTTTCCACACTTGGGGATGAAAAGTCGTCTTGATGGTATCTTTTCTTTTTGATCCATCGTTTTTGTTGGAGTCTCTTCTGGCTTTTGGAGGTTTACCTGCGTTTCTTTTTCAACCAACAGTTTCTTAACCTTTTGATGGTCTAGTCTCACCTCGCGTGACAGGTGGTTGGTGTTTTCATCCTTTTCTTCAGTTTTCTTTGGTAGATTAGAAATAACATTCTGGGGGTTGAAGGGATAGATGCCCGCTTTCCTAAAGTTTGACGGTGACATGGCCTTATCGTAGCTTTTACCGATCAGTTCTGGCAGTTGGTATCTAGTGATGACATTGTTGATGTTGTTGTTTACATATTGGTGACAAAGAGAACTAAATGTTCTCTTAAAAGGACTGAAGATGCCAACATCTAGAGGTTGCAAAATATGACTGCTATAAGGAGGTAGTACACATATGTGAATACCTGCAGCCCTGGCCTCGGATAGAATGTCCAATGCCATATGGGTCAGGTGTCCATCATACAGTACTATTGCGGGTGGGGTAACATAACGTAAAAAAATGATTTTTAAAAAAGTCAAGAAATGTTTCGCTGTTGGACCATCCTGATTGAGTTGCCGTGTATTTTGTATCAGGGAGACCACCAGAAACCAACTCTTCACACAGTCGTTGTCCTTTGTAAATGACATATGGGGGTAACCTATGACCTATTGCATTTCCACAAGCAATGACTGTGGTTGTGGGAGATTTTCCATTGGTAACACCATTCACACGGGTGTAGCGAGAGGCTAAAATTTTTGGTGGGTTGTGATCGCAAGTGATCCCTGATTCATCAACATTCCATATGCGTGAAGGTTGATCAAAGAGATCATGTTGGACCAAAGTGTTACGGAGTTCAGAGTAATATGACTGAATAGTTGTAGGTGACACAATTTTGGCTCTGATTCGCTCAAGTTTTTGGGGTTTTATCATTTTCATATTGGGAAAACATGAAAGGAAACCATAGAACCAGTGTTTGGAAGGTTTTTCGTTCTTGATTGACTCTTGTACACCTAATGTTTTTGACATTTTTACAGCCAAATCTATCACCTGCCATTTAGTATACCCATAGCCCATTTGTGCCATAAAGGCACAGTACTGATCTGATGATGTTTTCTCATGGTCATGCGAAAACACGGGGGGCCTACCCAATGATGGATTTACTTTAAATTTTCCATTTAATTTATTGCGCAATATTGTCTCAGGTATACCAAATTCACGGGCCACTTTCCTTATGGATGCATTTTTATTGTCTTTTGAAAACTCCACCGCCGCAAACACAGCCTCACTGGAGTAGTACAGGTACGTCTTTTTGACATGTTTTTTAGGCTGAAATAAAAAAGCAGCTGTTGTTTAACAGTCATCGATTTTTGTTTGTAATGGTTTATTGGGGTGAGTGCAAATAAAGTATGCAGGCGTAATATGTATAGAGCGCATCTGACGCAATGTTGATTATTTTAATCACCTGCGTTGTTGTGCACAGCTTCCAAACGGAGGACAGGGGAAGAATAAAATCGGTTAAAAAGGGCATTATAGGGGTTTATGTACCTACCAATGGGTTGGGTTTGGACGTAATGAATATATTTTTAGTGTTTTTGACTGCCGTTGTTTACCTTTCCGTCTTCTGGATTTGATGTCAGAATGACTTTCCTCCGACAGGTGCTTTAAAAACGTCACAAAATCACATCATTTTGCACGCGTTTGCAACGTCATTAAATTGTTGCGCCATATTACCGGCCGCGCCTTAATACCGGAATCAATGGTATGTAGTTTGCTGTAGTAAATTAGAGATTATATTGCTTGTACCTGAACAAATAAGTTCTATTAAGTGTTTCAAGCAAAAGTATATTGGTTTGTGCATAGTGTTTTTAACCTAGAAATTCATACTCTTCAGCATTTTTTAATATAGATAATTGCCATACACTGAAACTTTAAAAAAAAAAAAGGAATTTGAAAGAAATGCAGATTTTTATTCTTCTTTGTATGTTAAAAAATTCTTCTTTGAAACATTTATTTTGCACATTTCAGCGACCAGTTTTTTCACTGTATACGAGGCAGCTTCCCAGGAGGGTTGGGTGTTCTTGATGTACCGAGCCACTGACAGCCTCGAATCGTCCATTGCAGTTGTCTATTTCATATCTCTCATATTTCTACTGGCCTGGCTTGTCAAGGTATTTGTATATAACTTTATTTCCTCCATAGCGATGATAGTGGAGAGTACAATCATTGATCATAGCAGGCACAAGGCACGATATAATTATCATTATATACTCCTCAAAATAACTCGAGGACTATGTTTACAGTTGGGTCATTTTTAGCTCAACTATTCGGGCTGGCGTGGCGCAGTCGGTAGCGCGGCGGATTTGTAACCGGAGGCCCCGGGTTCAATCCTCCGTGGTGCCACTGAGTTCCGTCGGTGTGTTCTTGGGCAAGACACTTTACCTTAGCCTCGTCCGTCGGATGGGGACGTAAACCGGGCGGTCCAGTATATCGGTCTATCCTCCGAGCACGTTAGAGAACCATAGGAATCTATTCGATAATAAGAGTAGGGCAGGTTCCCGGATTCCTATGTATCCTTCCCCTCTCTCTGGGGCGGCTCTAAATAACCTATACTGTGTTGATGAGCCGTTAAACAACATTCATTTCATTTCGAAGAATTAGAGAGCTTATGTAATCACGTCGGCGTCCCACATCAAGGTTTGCGTGTACAAGTCTATGTCTCTTACATTTCTTATCCTAGCACAACCAAATTTGGCCATGGACTTCCTTACAGCATTACCTTAAAGACTGCATAAGCAATTTTGGTTCCACCCATGGGCTTCCATGGAACCCAAATTCTGATAGCCCTTAAAATGTGTCTATTTCACATCAAATTTTGCGTGTAAGCTGTGTTTACAAATCTATATCTCTTACCTTCTTTTCCTAGCTCAACTAATTTGGGATTTGGTTTCCTTATAGTATGTTGTAAAGGGTTGCGTAAGTAATTTTGTCTTCTGCAAATTCTGGACTCCCATGAAACCCAAATTGTGATGGCCCATAAAATGTGCAATAAAGGCAGATCCACTGGTTTGCGTGTAAGCTGTGTATATATCTATAATTTTGGTTTGGGATTTCTTATAGCATTATGCATCTTATTCATACTTCACCCATATTGGGTGAAGTATGAATGGGTATTCTCGAATAATCAAAATGGCCACCATGTCAACCCAAAGTTTACATAGAGTTATATAGGGAAAGGCTAAAAATGACATCTCTGAAACCACTTGAATGATTTTGATGAAACTTAATCACAATGATCTTTGGGATAGTTCTCCTCAGATTTGTGTTTTTCGCGGTCGTCAGTCATCAAGATGGCCGCAATGGCTAAAATTAGGTCAAATTTAAAGAGATTTCAAACGACATCTCCGACGAAACCACTCAATCCATTCCAGTAAAATATCATATACATGTTCCTTGGGTTGGCCTCTATCAAATTTGTGTTTTTAGCTCGACTGATCAAAGATAAGCAGGGCTTATGCCGTGGTGCGGCGTCCATCTGTCCGTCCGTAAACTTTTTTTTGTAGCGACTACTCCTCTGAAACTACTGAAAGGATTTTCATGAAACTTTACAGAAATGTTGCCCATGAAGTCTAGTTGATCCTAGCAAAAATTCATGTTGATGTGAAATCCAAGATGGCCACCAAATCTAAAAATAGGTTTTTAAAAAACAAGTTTGTATCGACTACTTTTTGAAAACTCTAAGTGATATTGATATGGGACTTTTTCTAAAATGATCAGCATGACATGATGTAGGTCCTTGTCGAAAATCGTTTTGATTCGAAGTTAAACATGGCTGCCAGCGGCCATCTTTGTTTACATAGAGTTATATAATAAAACTTGTAGCGACTACTCCTCTGAAACTACTTGACGGATTTTCATGAAACTTCACAGGAATGTTGCTCTTGATGTCTAATTGATCCTAGCAAAATTTTAGATTGGCCAGAAATTCAAGATGGCCGCCACAGCTAAAAATAGATTTTCAAAATACAAGTTTGTAGCGACTACTTCTTGAAAACTATAAGTGATATTGGTATGGGACTTTTTCTAAAATGATCAGCATGACATGATGGTTATCCGAGAAGAACATTATTTTGATTCGACGTTAAACATGGCTGCCAGTGGCCATCTTTGTTTACGTAGAGTTATATAATGAAAATTTGTAGCGACTACTCCTCTGAAACTACTTGACGGATTTTCATGAAACTTCACAGGAATGTTGCTCTTGATGTCTAATTGATCCTAGCAGAATTTCAGATCGGCAGGAAATTCAAGATGGCCACTCATGGCTAAAAATAGATTTTCAAAATACAAGTTTGCAGCGACTACTTCTTGAAAACTATAAGTGATATTGATATGGGACTTTTTCTAAAATGATCATCATGACATGATGTTGGTCCTTGCCAAAAATCGTTTGATTCGATGTTAATCATGGCTGTCAGCGGCCATCTTTGTTTACATAGAGTTATAAAATGAAAACTTGTAGCGACTACTCCTCTGAAACTACTTTATGGATTTTTATGAAACTTCACAGGAATGTTGCTCTTGATGTCTTATTGATCCTAGCAAAATTTCAGGTCGGCCGGAAATTCAAGATGGCCACCATGGCTAAAAATAACAAAAAACAAGTTTGTAGCGACTACTTCCTGAAATCAAAATCAATCAGTAGAGCTTCAAGGTCATTGACCTCTTGTTTTTTTATAGTCGAATAATCTAGATGGCTGCCATGACGCCCCAAATCTTACATAAAGTTATATAGGAAAAGGCTAAAAATGACATCTTCTCCGAAACCTCTTGAAGGATTTTGTCAATGATCTTTTGGATAGTGCGTCTCAGATTTGTGTTTTTCGCAGCCGCCAGTTGTCCAAGATGGCCGCCATGGCTAAAACTAGGTCAAATTAAAGGAAATTTCAAACGACATCTCCTCCGAAACCTCTTATTCCGTCCTAATGAAATATCATATACATGTTCCTTGAGTTGGTCTCTATCAAATTTGTGTATTTCGTTATCGTCGAATAATCAAAATGGTCGCAATGGTGACCCAAAGTTTACATAGAGTTATATAGGAAAAGGTTAAATATGACATCTTCTCTGAAACCTTTTGAAGTATTTTGTTGAAACTTTATCACAATAGTTGGCGTCTATTAAGTTTGTTTTTTGTTTTCTTCCAATAATCAAAATGGCTGCTGTTTATACAGGAAAAGGCTAAATATGACCTCTTCTCTGAAACCGCTTGAAGGAGTTTGATGAAACTTAATCACAATGATCTTTAGGGAAGTTCCCTTCATATTTGTGTTTCTCGTGGCCGCCATTTTTCCAAGATGGCCACCATGTTTAAAACTAGGTAAAAATGAAGGAAACCACGTATTCCATTCTCCATATAGCCACACACATAATTATTAGATTTCTGATGAATTGCATTATATTCACAGATTGAGAGGTTATGTTGACTAAAAAAGCAAGAAACACAAAAATTCAAGGCAATGCCTAACTATTAATAATATTTTACAATCTATTTTATGTAAATGCTTGATACAAACTTCAAGATTAAGGTGTGTCCCTTTAAATTATGGCTTATTTCATTTTCTTGTTCTAAAACTTACAAGAAAATAAAACCAGTTACAGTTTTGCAACAAATCATCACATGTTTATAGCGGGTAACACAAGCTTTGTACCGACTGCTTCTCCTGATCTCCCGATAAAAGCCGTTTTACACAGTAGAGCGTCTACAGGCCCTCTTGGGCCTCTTGTTCATTTTATTGTTACCAAACTTTAATAGATTGTTAATATCAATGAAAGCTTGGACAAGTTCGAAAACCAGCCATATCGGACCAGTAACAGTGGAGTTATGGCCCTTGATTTAGTTATAAATGCTATATTTTGTCTCGTTAAGATGATGGGGCCTTCGTTTTTCATCCGATCTTTACCAAACTTTACCAGATTGCTCATGTCGATGAAACCTCGGACAAGTTCGAAAACCAAATTGAATTTAGTTTAAAATGATATATTTTGCCTCGTTCAGACATCATTAAAGACTTAATTCATAAGCTAATTCTTTGATAAGAATAACAATTTCCCCCAGGCTGTCGATCCAGGTCAAATCCAGGTACACAACGCGTCACGTGCCGGTCTCGCGAGTCGTGAGACAATAACATCATGTTGGCTTTTACGCAAACAAGGACCTTAATTGACCCCCTATACTTTGATATCTCTGCCCTATTCCTTAAAAACACCAATAAACCTGCAAAATGCAGTATACCTGTCTATAAATAGCTCCTTGTGAGCTATACTTTTTGTAAATCTTTCATTTACAGATGAAATATACTTCAGATTGCATCTAAACAAATCATGATCCCTAAAAATCGTGGTAACTCTCTCCCGTACCCACCCCATAATATTCAATTTTAATATCCCCTAACCCTTAAACTATTTCTGTGGAAGACCCTGCATGTACATTTCAACGTTTTAAGAAGATCTTTGTGAATCTGGTCATTACAGTTTTCCAGTTACACTTTGTATACCTCTGCTTTCACAAAGTTTTGAATGGGTGGTTCCCAAACTTCATATACACAAAACAACTGATGACCTTATGTCCCTCTACATTGTTGACTGCCTAATTTATTACATAATAATTATGACCCTTCTTTTTGATTTAGAATTTAAGCGGAGGTATTCATCACCTCGAGTGATAGTTCTAATTTTAGGTTGGACGTGAATCGGAAATAAAAAAAATATTTTAAGGTTGGCCTTTATGAGAACCATTTTAAAGCTAGGTATGGCTATTTTGTAATTGTCATACTGGATATGTGTATTTCAGAACATTTTTATAGCTGTGATAATTGAGTCGTTTGCCGAGATTCGTGTACAGTTCCAGCAGATGTGGGGGTCCAGAGGTGCAGATGCTGATTCTGACTCCTCTCAGGTAAGAGCTTTTCCATGAAAAAATCCAACGACAGTAGGAACGACCATCAATTTTAACAGAAGTAGGAACGACCATCAATTTTAAGACTATCACCACTATAGTTTCAGTTAAAGATGAGGTACCACTAATTCATTAATGTAGCAATCCTGCCAAAAACAGCCGGATTTTGCAACATATGTTCACCATTTTTAAACCTACTAATTATATAACTGGCATATTTAGAGAATCCAAACTCTACAGACACAATATAAATGGCTTTAATTAGCCAGGACAAACCCCAAACCTGGAGCATTGAATTAAGAGTTACCAATGCATAATTAATTTTATGCATATTCAATCACGGGTATTTAAAGAAATCATGAAAAATACTATACTTTTAATCGGCGCATATACATTATTATATGACCTGAACGCCTGGATAGAATTTTGAGAAATGGTTTTGTAGTGTAATTTTTGCTGTTATTTGGCTGGTTAGTTTTTGTGTCACCTTTTCGAAGAAAAATGCGATACATAGGGATCACTTTGTCGTCCGTCTGTCCGTCCGTCCGTCCGTCAGTCCGTCACGAAAACTTAACGTTGGCTATAACTTTCACATTTCTTGATATTTCTTCATCAAACTTTCAAAATATACTCATCATGACAACATCAGCATGACCATACTAAAATATGAAGGTCAAGGTCACACTGAAGGTCATTATATTGGTTAAATACTCAAGTTTTTTCTTCACGAAAACTTAACGTTGGCTATAACTTTCTCATTTCGTGATATTTCTTCATCAAACTTTCAATATTACTCATCATGACAACACCGACATGACCATACTAAAATATAAAGGTCAAGGTCATGAAGGTCATTATATGGATTAAATACTCGTTTTTTTCTTCACGAGAACTTAACGTTGGCTATAACTTTCTCATTTCTTGATATTTCTTTATCAAACTTTCAATGTATATTCATCATGACAACATCAACGTAACCATACTAAAATATAAAGGTCAGGGTCACACTGAAGGTAAATACTCATTTTCTTCACAAAATCTTAACGTTAGTTATAACTTTCTCATTTCTTGATATTTCTTCATCACACTTTAGATATGTACTCATCATGACAACATCGACATGACCATACTAAAATATAAAGGTCAAGATAACACTGAAGGTCATTGTATGGGTTAAGTACTCAATTTTTTTCTTCACGAAAACTTAGGCCAGTTTGTCAAGGTCATTTATCTGGGTCCAAAAAACCTTGTTATACTGACAAAGCGCTGACAGGCTACACGTGTTCCGCGGAACACCCATCTAGTTTTAAGTTCATAGCTTCTTGCTACTCAACATTTGGGTTTTTTCCTGAAGAAAAAAATCACTTTTAAGATACAGTTTAACTAATACCTAAAGAAGTTGTATATATTTAGTGGTAAAAAGAAAATGCCTTTCTTTTTCGAAATTTGTTGAGACATGCGAGTCATTTCTCATTTCAAATTTCTGCTCCATCAGAAATTAGTTAAAATAAAAAATTTGGCGGGAATTTTATCCAAAAATGGTTTTATTGTGTTGGATAAACTTACCTATGAACCCATCCTGAAAGTTTTATCGCAAACTATTAGAACTGAATGTATTTGAGACTAAAATTCAGTTCCAGTGATACATAATTTATGTATATATTGTCAAAAATGTGTGCCCCAAATAATAACACATTGTGGAGCCCTGTGGTGTAGTGGTAGGGTGATTGACCCAGGATCGAAATCTGGGTTCGATCTCCGCCATGACCATGTGTGTTGTGTCCCTGAGCAAGACATTTTATCTGCATTTGCTTAGTACTGGTTCTACCCACAAGACTTCGAGAGTGATTAAAAAAGTTTAAAGAGCTTTCGTTACAATTGATGCAAAATACATAAGTTTAAACTAAATAGTAACATATTCAGAAGCATTGCTTGTGACTTTCTAGGTGATACAACAGGAGGGTAAAACATGGAAGATGGTGATCTTGGATGACAACAAACCGCAGGGCCTGGCTCCACCCATTTTCCAGCAGATTCTACGCTCCAGTGCATTTCACGTTTTTATACTGCTGATGGTGTTGGCTAGTGCAGTGGCAGAGGCGAGCCTTAGTTTTGATCATGATAAAGTGGACCCTAATCAGACTAAGGACACCTTTTATTATATTGAGGTAGTGTTAACTTTTCTGACGTTATTTCTGTATTTTCCTAATTTATAATATAAAAGGTTAATGTATGCCCTATGAAATATTCTGCTGCATGTATATTGGGGTTTTGCTATTTTTGTATGCCAATTTGTCTAGTTTTTAGCTGTACTGGCTCCTTCGCCAGCAGAGCTTATGGTATGGTGTGTTGTCCGTCGTCCCTTGTCCGTCCGTCGTCTGTTAAGTTTTACCTCGTTAAGACGATAGGGCCTTCATTTATCATCCGATCTTTACCAAACTTTACCAGATTGTTAATATCAATGAAAGCTTGGACAAGTTCGAAAACCAGCCAGATCGGACCAGCAACAGTGGAGTTATGGCCCTTGATTTATTTAAAAATGCTATATTTTGTCTTGTTAAGACGATAGAGCCTTCTTTTTTCATCCGATCTTTACCAAACTTTACCAGATTGTTAATATCGATGGAAGATTGGACAAGTTTGAAAACAAGCCAGATCGGACTAGTAAAAGCAGAGTTATGGCCCTTGATTTAGTTAAAACTACTATATTTTGCCTCGTTAAGACGATAGGGCCTTCATTTTTCATCCGATATTTACCGAACTTTTCCAGATTGTTACTATCAATTTAAGCTCAGATAAGTTCGTAAACCAGCCAGATCTGACCGTGGCCCTTGACTTTGTTAAAAATGCTATATCTTGCCTCGTTAAGACGATAGGGACTTCATTTTTCATCCGATCTTTACCAAACTTTTCCAGATTGTTAATATCAATGAAAGCTCCGACAAGCCAGATTGGACCATTTACGCCGGCAGGGATTTTTCTGGCCCAACCAATCGTATTTTCCCAATTTTAAGCCTTAAAATTCCCAAATGCCAAATAAAAATTCCCAAACTGAAGGAAATCATTAATAGCCGATCCGATGCAAGATCGCCGCACGCATGTTTTTGTTATACATAAATACAGCAATTCGTAGTCTTGGTCATCTTCGATGCTTGATTGTAAATACAAACATTTGTCTTGAAAACAAGCAGCCATTGCAGATGATCTAAACTAAGCAATTTGCTGTCAATTCAATATACCCCTCTCGGGCGCAATGACGTCACATTATACATGTGGTCTGTGCTTGATTCATAATCCGTTATTTTGTATGATAGATTTGTACACTGCGCCCGTTTAAAGCATTGCGAAGTTGTATGCTCGATTAATTTAGAACAAATCGCTAATCCAACTGGGTAGTTCCTATATTTATTAATCAAGTATTTTGAGTATGGCGAGCCATAATAGCAAATATTATGCGAAAATAATAACAAAAAAGTTAACATCAGGTTGTTCAAAGCTGACACATTTTGGTTTTGGCAAAGTTGTTATTGCATCATGTTCTAATAAGTCTGATAATGGTACCGCAAGTGAAAAAACGGGACGAAACGTCGGTGAGGTCACCCGTTCAGGGTTCACCCACATGGACTACTGCTAGTAGTGGTCAAACTGATTTTCCCCTGTATACCCCTACGATTACACCAACAACGTCTAGTGGTCTGACAGTAAATGATTTTGAGGATCATATCCAGTCCTCAGGCTCTAAACCTGATGCACGCCATAGTTCTAGTTTAAAGAATGAACAGCAGTTTAGGTGGTTATATTATAGTGCTCCTAAAAATGGATACATGTGCAATAACTGAGATGTGGTAATAATAAAATTGTTAACAGCTTAAAACAGTGGTTTTATTAGCTCTACTGATGTCTTTCAAGTTTGTAAAAATTATGGACACCATTTATATACTATAAACAGTCAAAACTTTAACATCTTCTGAAGACCCATTGTACAGATTTCGACAGCTTTTCTTCTTTAATATTACAATGATTGCCATATCCTAGCCTGCCATATCCTAGCTGCCATATCCTAGCTGATTGCCATATCCTAGCTGATTGCCATATCCTAGCCTGATTGCCATATCCTAGCCTGATTGCCATATCCTAGTCTATCAAGTCAGTTCACATGGAGTCTCAGGGGCCATATCCTAGCCTATCAAGTCAGTTCACATGGAGTCTCAGGGGAACTGACCAACAAATGCAGGGGTTTCTACATATTTAACAGACTTCTTGGAAAAATGTCTACTCTAAAACCACAAGTCATAGAGCTGTCATATATTGTGTGTAGGATAAGCATATGGTACTTGACCAAGTTTGTTCAAATAATGATCCTGTAAATTTGGCCTACCTTGGGGTATACAGTTATGTGGTCTATCCTGGCATATACAGTTATGTGGCCTACCCTGGCATATACAGTTATGTGGCCTACCCTGGCATATACAGTTATGTGGCCTACCCTGGCATATACAGTTATGTGGCCTACCCTGGCGTATACAGTTAAGTGTCCTACCCTGGCATATACAGTTATGTGGCCTACCCTGGCATATACAGTTATGTGGCCTACCCTGGCATATACAGTTATGTGGCCTACCCTGGCATATACAGTTATGTGGCCTACCCTGGCGTATACAATTATGTGGCCTACCCTGGCATATACAGTTATGTGGCCTACCCTGGCGTATACAGTTATGTGGCCTACCCTGGCATATACACTTAAGTGGCCTACCCTGGCGTATACAGTTATGTGGCCTACCTTGGCGTATACAGTTATGTGGCCTACCCTGGCATATACAGTTATGTGGCCTACCCTGGCATATACACTTAAGTGGCCTACCCTGGCGTATACAGTTATGTGGCCTACCTTGGCATAGACAGTTATGTGGCCTACCCTGGCATATACAGTTATGTGGCCTACCCTGGCGTATACAGTTAAGTGGCCTACCCTGGCGTATACAGTTATGTGGCCTACCCTGGCATATACGGTTATGTGCCCTACCCTGGCATATACAGTTATGTGGCCTACCCTGGCGTATACAGTTATGTGGCCTACCCTGGCATATACAGTTATGTGGCCTACCCTGGCGTATACAGTTATGTGGCCTACCCTGGCATATACAGTTATTTGCTTGTAGAATAAGCTTATGGTCCTCTACCAAGTTTGATAAGACTCAGACCCACTTTTACGCTATGAGAGGCTGTTTTACGCTATAACACAGAGAGCACTATAGAAGCAGAAAGTAATGAAGCTTAATTAGGATCTGATTTGTGGGTTTGATATGAAAATGGAATTAGATGTTGGTCATGCATACCGGATCAGTAGCAAATTACAAGCAATCAAGCACCAAGAACACTACAAATTATGGACACCATAAGCATCAAAGTGTGATAATTCTTTTCCTTGCAGGTGTTCTTTACCGTTCTTTTTGACCTGGAAGCCATTTTCAAGATTTGGTGTCTTGGTTTCCGTGGCTACTGGCGTCGGTCACTACACAAGTTTGAGTTGAGTCTTGTGATTGGAACAACACTGCACATAATACCAGGCTGGTACAGGACACAGCTTACATACTTCCAGGTGAGTAACGGGTAGAGAACCAGTCTGGATGCACATAAAAGCATTCTGGTACAGGACACAGCTTAGTACTTACTTCCAGGTAAGTAACGGGTAGACTACCAGTCTGGCATCATGACACTGCGCATAATACCAGTCTGGTACAGGACACAATTTACTTTCAGGCGAGTAACGGGTAGAGAACCAGTCTGGATGCACATAAAACCAGTCTGGTTCAGGACACAGCTTAGTACTTACTTCCAGGTAAGTAACGGGTAGACTACCAGTCTGGCATCATGACACTGCACATAGTATTAGTCTGGTACAGGACACAACTAACTTTTTATTCCTATATTTAGTTATTTATCTATATTAACTGAATGCACAGGAGACTTCCAGATTTAAATTCATACAAATTGTGTGTTAATGGAATATAATACACTACTGTCAACTATTTCTCCACAGCTGTGCAATACCAACAGTACAGACAAATCCTTTAAGTAGCAAGATATAAATGACAGTGACTGTCCTAGGTATGCAATGTGATAAAGAATCAAAGCAAACTAAAATGTAAGCTTGACAAAGCTGCATTATTCATCAGTATATGTATTATATGTACAGTGTATGTATTATATATACAGTGTATGTATTATATATACAGTGTATGTATTATATATACATTGTATGTATTATATATATACAGTGTATGTATTATATATACAGTGTATGTATTATATATACAGTATATGTATTATATATACAGTGTATGTATTATATATACAGTGTATGTATTATATATACAGTGTATGTATTATATATACAGTGTATGTATTATATATACAGTGTATGTATTATATATACAGTGTATGTATTATATATACAGTGTATGTATTATATATACAGTGTATGTATTATATATACAGTGTATGTATTATATATACAGTATATGTATTATATATACAGTGTATGTATTAATGTATTATATATACAGTATATGTATTATATATACAGTGTATGTATTATATATACAGTATATGTATTATATATACAGTGTATGTATTATATATACAGTGTATGTATTATATATACAGTGTATGTATTAATGTATTATATATACAGTATATGTATTATATATACAGTATATGTATTATATATACAGTGTATGTATTATATATACAGTGTATGTATTATATATACAGTGTATGTATTATATATACAGTGTATGTATTAATGTATTATATATACAGTATATGTATTATATATACAGTGTATGTATTATATATACAGTATATGTATTAGATATACAGTATATGTATTATATATACAGTATATGTATTATATATACAGTGTATGTATTATATATACAGTGTCAAGAACATTACGTAATTGGTTTGGAAAATCAAAAGAACATCGCAGCAGACATTTCAATTTTCTCCAGGTCAATAGCTTGATTTTTATTTCACCTGCATAGCATGGCAGACACTTAGGGATCACTTTGTCCATCGTCGTCGTCCGTCACACTTTAACCTGCAACCTAACCCTGGCCATAACTTGAAAAATATTTGACTTGCGTTCATAAAACTTCACACACATTTTTATCTTACCTCAAGGAATGTCATTAAACATGTGCAATAACTCTGACTTTGCTAATAAGAGGGCTGAGGTATCATGGATGGATTCAAATTCTTGTGTGTTTTATTCGCATGAGTTAAACATGCATAGGACAAAAATGACACTTCTTGCATGTCACTACAGTTTCTGACTTCATGACATATATTAAAATCCATGTAGCATTGCAACAGGGCTTCCATTAAGGTTCAAATTTAGGAAGTTCGAACTTCCTGTATGTCAAATTTGGAAGTTCATGGGGAAAATTTAGGAAGTTTCAGTGTTTGGGCATGGCATTCATACTCAGTCTTTGAGTCAGTGATTCCGCCTGTGGGATCAAAGAAGCAACACATCTAAATTGTTAAAAAATTAAGGATATTTATAGTCATATATATGTTTATAAAAGAAAATATTTGATGACATCATTATATAAACAGTTTATAAAAGAAAATATTTGATCATTATATAAACAGTTTCAAACTAAAAAAAACTTTAACTTGCTTTTGCGTGCCATATCCCACCCCAAGGTTTTATACAGTGAATTACATTTTGCAAACAGTTTTCAATTCATCAATCCAAGAAAGCTTTTAAATTGGCATACATTAATGAAAGGTAAGTAAAACTGTCAAAAGTAGAAGTAAATGTAACAGTTTCTTTAATTTATTATCAAAGCAGTCGATCATTTTTGCCATTGATAATTTATTTCACTTCCGTGTTCAGACTCCATTCGCGAAGAGTTCTTTCCCCTAGGTTAGAGATTATTAAATGTTGTCTATCTATCAATACTTCGTTTCTCTTTGTTGATAAATACATAAAAAAAATGACAAAAAAATATAAAAGAAAAAACCTAATAGTATAAGGTGTTTCTGTAAGAAGTTTCAACTTTGTGGTTAATGAATATAAATTAAGCAATTTGGCATCGAGATTATACTGCTTCTTTCATTTTGTGAAATGCGCGGCTATGCCAATTATCTAACACTCTTTCCTCCTCACATGTGTGACCTTTGATAAAACAGGACAAAACCGGTTTTACCTGTCAATTACAAGCTCCGCTGAGTTTTAATTGCTTTACAACTTGTTACCTCGGATGTCTCAAATGAAATTAGATTAGATGGACGGGGCTATAATTGGTAATTTACAAATTATGGGACGTCCGTAGTAAAGAATCGCCTTTGATGTTAATTTCGCCGATTTTAACATCTACGATTTTGGACGTAATTTACGGCCTTACGCCCGTTAACAGTAGCCCTGATGCAAATGCATGAAAACGTAATGTAACGTTTATGCTGTATAAAATAAATTTTAAGTTGTTTTAAGAGTTATTATTTCAAACAGTAACATTAAACATTTCGGTGTAAATAAATACCAAAAAGGGAATCCGTTGGAAAATAAACACAAACGAGAGAGAAATGTAGCAAACTTGGTTTTATTGAGTTTCTTCATGAGAGGTTATATAAGGTGCAGTGCCTCTCTAGTACTGACTTAAGCAGGTTTACTTTAAAGTCACAAAGATTCAGGATATAATAACACTACTGAACATATTCTTCTGTCACGGCCCTAGCATCCGCTTAAGCCCGCTATCCTGTCAACAACAGGCAAATAGATGTACACCATTTCTAAGCCTACTAATAATATGGTACAGATATAACTTATATACAAAATTATGTTGTGAATCAAAACTCTGTAACTACAATATAAACGCCTTTACCTGCCAGTCAAAACATCAACCCTATTGTTAACGTTTCTGAAACATCGAATTATGAACTGTTACCAGGGTATTTCAAGTACCTGTGAATAACTCTAGACTTTAATTGTCATATATGGCAGGGCTTTTTTACCTTATATAACAGAGGCCTGTAAAGGGCCTCTTCCCAACAGAAAATTGGACTGTTTTTTCCCAACTGTGGCAGAAATATTTCCCAATCGGAAAACAGCAGTCTCTCAGAATTTGAGAAAAAGCATGAATACTGCAGTTTGTTTTTGTCTGCTAAGTAAATTACGACTTGGAAAAGTTAATAATTATGGTAAATAATGGATGACAATATAAATAAAGTATATTAATGTCATATTTACTTAATTTATGAAACCTTGTATTTTTCCCAAAATGAGAAATAAGCGCGTTCTTTTTTCCCAAAATGGACAGGCCTGGGCCTCTTCCCAATTTTGTGGAAAAAAGCCCTGTATGGATTATTTTATGACCTCAACACATGGATAGAGTTTGGAAGAACAGTTTTGTAGTGATATTTGGCGGTTTAGTTCCTTTAAGCAGTATTCTACTTTCAAGCCACCAAGATTGAGCTTGAAGACCCAAGGACCAGTATGTAACAACACTACTGAACATGTTCTTATGCATTAATGTGCCCTGTCTGTTGCAGGTGTTGAGAGTTGTAAGACTGATAAAGGCATCGCCCATGTTGGAGGATTTCTGTTGGAAGGTAAGACATTGTTAAAACCTATGTCTTGCGTAAATGTAAATTTGTAAAACTGAGCGAAAGCCATTGAGCTTCAACATGCTGAGCAGTCCGAACCTTATCCTGTACCAATAGTGTATTTATCCTGTACCAATAGTGTATTTATCCTGTACCAATAGTGTATTTATCCTGTACCAATAGTACCAATAGTGTATTTATCCTGTACCAATAGTGTATTTATCCTGTACCAACAGTATTTATCCTGTACCAATAGTGTATTTTAATATCCTGTACCAATAGTGTATTTATCCTGTACCAATAGTGTATTTATCCTGTACCAATAGTGT
Organism: Cyrtodaria siliqua; assembly: GCA_037043455.1. Taxonomy (NCBI): domain Eukaryota; kingdom Metazoa; phylum Mollusca; class Bivalvia; order Adapedonta; family Hiatellidae; genus Cyrtodaria; species Cyrtodaria siliqua. The sequence goes on along the minus strand of JAWPHD010000130.1, from coordinate 359,736 downwards.
ATTTATCCCAACAGTGTATTTATCCTGTACCAATAGTGTATTTATCCTGTACCAATAGTGTATTTATCCCGTACCAATAGTGTATTTATCCCGTACCAATAGTGTATTTATCCCGTACCAATAGTGTATTTATCCCTGTACCAATAGTGTATTTATCCTGCACCAATAGTGTATTTATCCTGTACCAGTAGTGTATTTATCCCGTACCAATAGTGTATTTATCCTGTACCAATAGTGAATAGTGTATTTATCCTGTACCAGTAGTGTATTTATCCTGTACCAATAGTGAATAGTGTATTTATCCTGTACCAATAGTGAATAGTGTATTTATCCTGTACCAATAGTGTATTTATCCTGTACCAATAGTGTATTTATCCTGTACCAATAGTGTATTTATCCTGTACCAATAGTGTATTTATCGTGTATTTATCCTGTACCAATAGTGTATTTATCCTGTACCAATAGTATATTTTCAGAAATGTAATCATGGATTGAAAGCTGATTTTTCTTTTGCTTTATTTATGTCAGGACAACACCCACTTCTGCTCCAATAAAAAGTTGTTTTCCCAGTCGGCAGACCTCTCGAATCGTTAATTTACAAGAAATACTTTGTCTTTTTGTTAAAAATCATCTAATTAAAACACACTGTTTAGATACTTTAAAGGGCATGTAGCAACACAGCAAAACCATCTGTATTATTGAGAGTTCTGAAATACTTGAATATGGGTGAAAGAATTATCAAAATCGGATGACAAACAAAGAAGATATGATCATTTGAAGTTTCTGTTGAAACGGATATGGAAGCGGCCATTTTGGGAGCTATGACATCACGGTTCTAAATGACCATATATGGAATATTTATAAATATGAAAATTTACTGATTTATAGGGAAAAAATGACAACATCTGTATGAAAAAAATGTGATACTTAATGGCAGTAATGCTTTATATGACCAGTAAAAAAATCATTCATTTGCAGTGATTTTCTTCGTTTTAAATGATATTTATCAATATTCCATATATGGTAATATGGAACTATGACGTCATAGTTCTAAAAATGGTGGCTCCCATATTCGTTTTAGAACAACCTTTAAATGGTAATATCTTTTTTGTTTATCATCCGATTTTGATAATTACTTCACCTTTTTCCAAGTTTTTCAGAACTCTGAATAACAGAGCTTGTTTAGCTGTATCGCTACATTCCCTTTAAGGAAAAAGGTTGAAGAGGGTTGAATGTTGTTATCATTATCATCTTCTGAAAGAAAGGCACTCTGAAGACATTCAACTTTTAGAGAACTGAAGATTAAGTTTCGAAGAGTAATTATGGCTGTCTTGGATAAAGTAGATAACCAACAGGTGCTCTAATACACACAGAGGCTGGGATCCGTTGTGCTGTTCCCCATGTGTTTATTGATACCATGTAATTCAGATATTTGGTCCTGGGGAGAAGCTGGGATCCATCCTGCTATTCCCCATGTGTTTATTGATACCATGTAATTTCAGATATTTGGTCCTGGGAGGAAGCTGGGATCCATCCTGTTATTCACCATGTGTTTATTGATACCATGTCATTTCAGATATTTGGTCCTGAGAAGAAGCTGGGACCCATCTTGTTATTCACCATGTAATTTCAGACATTTGGTCCTGGGAAGAAGCTGAGTTTCATCGTGTTATTCACCATGTCTTTACTGATACCATGTAATTTCAGATATTTGTCCTGGGATCCATCGTGTTATTCATTATGTGTTTAATGATACCATGTAATTTCAGATATTTGTCCAGGGATCCATCGTGTTATTCATTATGTGTTTACTGATACCATGTAATTTCAGATATTTGTCCAGGGATCCATCGTGTTATTCATTATGTGTTTACTGATACCATGTAATTTCAGATATTTGTCCAGGGATCCATCGTGTTATTCATTATGTGTTTACTGATACCATGTAATTTCAGATATTTGTCCAGGGATCCATTGTGTTATTCATCATGTGTTTACTGATACCATGACAGTTCAGATATTTGTCCAGGGATCCATCGTGTTATTCATCATGTGTTTACTGATACCATGACAGTTCAGATATTTGTCCTGGGATCCATCGTGTTATTCATCATGTGTTTACTGATACCATGACATTTCAGATATTTGTCCTGGGGTCCATCGTGTTATTCTTCATGTGTTTACTGATACCATGACATTTCAGATATTTGTCCTGGGGTCCATCGTGTTATTCATCATGTGTTTACTGATACCATGACAGTTCAGATATTTGTCCAGGGATCCATCGTGTTATTCTTCATGTGTTTACTGATACCATGACATTTCAGATATTTGTCCAGGGATCCATCGTGTTATTCTTCATGTGTTTACTGATACCATGACATTTCAGATATTTGTCCTGGGGTCCATCGTGTTATTCATCATGTGTTTACTGATACCATGACAGTTCAGATATTTGTCCAGGGATCCATCGTGTTATTCTTCATGTGTTTACTGATACCATGACATTTCAGATATTTGTCCAGGGATCCATCGTGTTATTCTTCATGTGTTTACTGATACCATGACATTTCAGATATTTGTCCAGGGATCCATCGTGTTATTCTTCATGTGTTTACTGATACCATGACATTTCAGATATTTGTCCAGGGATCCATCGTGTTATTCATCATGTGTTTACTGATACCATGACATTTCAGATATTTGTCCAGGGATCCATCGTGTTATTCTTCATGTGTTTACTGATACCATGACATTTCAGATATTTGTCCAGGGATCCATCGTGTTATTCATCATGTGTTTACTGATACCATGACATTTCAGATATTTGTCCTGGGGTCCATCGTGTTATTCTTCATGTGTTTACTGATACCATGACAGTTCAGATATTTGTCCAGGGATCCATCGTGTTATTCATCATGTGTTTACTGATACCATGACAGTTCAGATATTTGTCCAGGGATCCATCGTGTTATTCATCATGTGTTTACTGATTCCATGACAGTTCAGATATTTGTCCAGGGATCCATCGTGTTATTCATCATGTGTTTACTGATACCATGACAGTTCAGATATTTGTCCAGGGATCCATCGTGTTATTCATCATGTGTTTACTGATACCATGACAGTTCAGATATTTGTCCAGGGATCCATCGTGTTATTCATCATGTGTTTACTGATACCATGACATTTCAGATATTTGTCCTGGGGTCCATCGTGTTATTCATCATGTGTTTACTGATACCATGACATTTCAGATATTTGGTCCTGGGAAGAAGCTGGAATCCATGGTGTTATTCACCATGTGTTTACTGATGCCATGTAATTCCAGATATTTGGTCCTAAGAAGAAGCCCCATCAGGGTTCGGGAAATACAGTTGCCCGACGCCCTGGGCAAGTGGATTTCGGGTTAGGGCAAGTGACCTTCGCAAATCTGGTTGCCCGCCACTTGCCCGACTGGACGTTTCCATTCTGGACCAAATCAAGTGGCAAACTAGTCTTATCAGAATTTGATAATTGAACAAAACTGACCGCTGCTTTTCGCCCAGTGTAATTGTTAATAAGATCAAACAACTTCAGGTACAATCAAATTTCTCACCCCAGGCATTATTTCAATAAACAACTAATTAACTCACACGCGCATTTCACACCATTTGAAAACAACACAGTAGATTACAATTTATCGTGACACGACTGTCAGGCATGTGACGATCGTCCAATGAAATCGCGCAATTATGTCCGTGACCTCCCAACCATAAACATATTTTCTAGCAGAAACATTTTTAAATTAATCTCAACGTCATTTGGACCTTCCATCAATCAAATACAGAAAACTTTTTCTTAATTTGCAAATTAAATGTGTCAAAATAATGATTGACAGACCAGCGTGACATTATGTTTTTGTTTAGATAAACTTGCCAAAGATTTTTTTGTAACGAAAATGCATTTGTTTTACTCGAAGCACTCGTTTATCAATGCGATTTTATGAGGTATTTAGTGTATTTCATAGATTTAGTCTGTAATTAAACATATGTGGAAGTGCATACTACACAAATAAGTTGAAAACTTAGCGCTATGCACATGTCATGGGTTTTCGCGATTTCAAAATCAACAATACGGAAACTTGTCCTCGAGTCCTGAACTTTCGCTTTTGGTAAATAAGCTTACTGCCACTACTTCTTAAACAATTCCTAGGGAAAACCCTGTGCATGCCTCTTGCTTTCATCTAGTTTCCATTAGTTCAAATACAAAGGCATAGGAACGTTACAGATATTGGGGGCCAAATGAATATTTTTAATAAGTTTTTTTTTGTCTTGTTTCTTTTCTAATGAACAAAATAGCTTCTTTTTTTTTTTGTCATCTGGTCACTAGTAATTGTACATACTGTGACATTAAACGTTCTATACGTCAAGCTGCCAAGCACATTTTTTGGGTGGTCATCACATAATGGGGTGGTGTCTCTGTGTGTGGTGGATGGAGTGGGGGTGTGTGGGGGGGGGGGGGGGGGGTGATAAAATGAGTTTATATACTGTCACCTTTATCATTTAAATAACATAATTATATTCATTTGACACAAAAATGAAAATGCAAGAGTTTTTATATGAATAAATACAATGTATCATTAAACTAACACAATAAAATATATTCTCCATTTCTTTTCCTGACTAATTACAATGGTCCAAATTATGCGGCGGTCCGTCCCGTTTAACACGCATAACACAAGTATTGATACAATGCCAATGTTTAGGGCAAATGTGGGGCAAGTGACTTTTGAAGTGGATTTTCAAAATATTTCCATAACCCTGTCCATCCTGTTATTCCCCATGTGTTTATTGATACCATGTAATTTCAGATATTTGGTCCTGGGAAGAAACTGGGATCCATCCTGTTATTCACTATGTGTTTATTGATACCATGTAATTTCAGATATTTGGTCCTGGGAAGAAGCTGGGATCCATCCTGTTATTCACCATGTGTTTATTGATACCATGTAATTTCAGATATTTGGTCCTGGTAAGAAGCTGGGATCCATCCTGTTATTCACCATGTGTTTATTGATACCATGTAATTTCAGATATTTGGTCCTGGGAAGAAGCTGGGATCCATCCTGTTATTCACCATGTGTTTATTGATACCATGTAATTTCAGATATTTGGTCCTGGGAAGAAGCTGGGATCCATCCTGTTATTCACCATGTGTTTATTGATACCATGTAATTTCAGATATTTGGTCCTGGGAGGAAGCTGGGATCCATCCTGTTTATATATTCCCCATGTGTTTATTGATACCATGTAATTTCAGATATTTGGTCCTGGGAGGAAGCTGGGATCCATCCTGTTATTCCCCTTGTGTTTATTGATACCATGTCATTTCAGATATTTGGTCCTGGAAGAAGCTGGGATCCATCCTGTTATTCACCATGTGTTTATTGATACCATGTAATTTCAGATATTTGGTCCTGGTAAAAAGCTGGGATCCATCCTGTTATTCACCATGTGTTTATTGATACCGTGTAATTTCAGATATTTGGTCCTGGGAAGAAGCTGGGATCCATCCTGTTATTCACCATGTGTTTATTGATACCGTGTAATTTCAGATATTTGGTCCTGGTAAGAAGCTGGGATCCATCGTGCTGTTCACCATGTGTTTACTGATCATTGCATCTAGTATCAGTTTGCAGCTCTTCTGTTCTATCGAGGGATTTGACAAATTTGAAACATTTCCAAAGGTATTTCTTTTGTTTCTTAAATTGTTGACAGTTTTAATTGCTTATTAAAAAAACAATTTGATTATATTATTATATGGATGAATGGATACTTCTATATATCCCGAGAAATATTACTTTTTTTAACGATTTCATTTTATAGGTAGAATCAGTAGAAAACTACATACATTCTTGCTATGGGCAATTCCAGAATTAAAAGATGGGAAGGTACTTTTTCAAAAAAAAGCACCATCAATAAATAAAAATTCTGAATTTCTTACTGATTTCGAATGTCACTACTGCTAAAACTACTATTTGGAAACCTATTTATCTTTTTCAATGACCAAATCACCCTACAAGAGCTGTCAGAAGTTGGTATGTGGCCAGTCTATTTATTTTAATGACCAAATCTCCCCACTTGACCTGTCAGAAGTTGGTATGTGCCAGTCTATTTATTTAAATGACCGAATCTCCCCATTTGACCTGTCAGAAGTTGGTATGTGGCCAGTCTATTTATTTTAATGACCAATCAGAAGTTGGTATGTGGCCAGTTTGTTTATTTTAATGACCAAATCTCCCCCACTTGACCTGTCAGAAGTTGGTATGTGGTCAATCTGTTGTAATGACCAAATCTCCCCCACTTGACCTGTCAGAAGTTGGTATGTGGTCAATCTGTTGTAATGACCAAATCTCCCCACTTGACCTGTCAGAAGTTGGTATGTGGCCAGTCTGTTGTAATGACCAAATCTCCCCACTTGACCTGTCAGAAGTTGGTATGTGGCCAGTCTGTTTATTTAATGACCAAATCTCCCCACTTGACCTGTCAGAAGTTGGTATGTGATCAGTCTGTTGTAATGACCAAATCTCCGCACTTGACCTGTCAGAAGTTGGTATGTGGTCAATCTGTTGTAATGACCAAATCTCCCACTTGACCTGTCAGAAGTTAGTATGTGGCCAGTCTGTTGTAATGACCAAATCTTCCCCCACTTGACCTGTCAGAAGTTGGTATGTGGCCAGTCTGTTTATTTTAATGACCAAATCTCCCCACTTGACCTGTCAGAAGTTGGTATGTGGTCAGTCTGTTGTAATGACCAAATCTCCCCCACTTGACCTGTCAGAAGTTGGCATGTGGCCAAGCTATTTATTTTAATGACCAAATCTCCCTTCTTGACCTGTCAGAAGTTGGTATTGTGTGGCTGCTAAGTGTATCATCCCAACTAGAATATATCCTGCCAATAATTACCCAGTTGCCCAATGGACCAATTAGTCACTATTTCTTGTAAGAAAATTTATCTTTAATCTAAGAATTGATGATAAACTGCTTATGGGAAATAATGTAAAAATTGTAAGTTGATCATGATATATGTCTTATATTTACATTTTGTTCCAGGTTTTATATTCAATTCATGTTACAGGTCTTGTATTCAGTTCATGTACCATATCAGGGAACGAAAATTCCACTCGTCTGCTCGCCATGACGAGTGTTCATTGAGGAAGGCGAATAGAAATCCATATAAATTCTTTAACAATTTATCAATTTTACCATTCAAATATTACGTAGGACGAGTAACTCAGAAACAATTTTTTGTGCCCTGTTAAGTTCATGTACCAGGTCTTATCAAGGTCATGTACCACATGTTATATTTAGATCATGTTCCTGGTCTTATATTCAGATCATGTACCACCTCTTAGATGTCCTTTGTCATTTTTAGATCAAGATCATGTACCACATCTTATACTTAGATCATGTACCAGGTCTTATATTTAGATCATGTTCCTGGTCTTATATTCAGATCATGTACCACATCTTAGATGTTCTTTGTCATTTTTAGATCAAGATCATGTACTACATCTTATACTTGCATCATATTATATTTAGATCATGTACTGGGTCTTATATTAAGATCATGTACTGGGTCTTATATTAAAGGGAATGTAGCAACACAGCCAAACCATCTGTATTATTGAGAGTTCTGAAATACTTGAATATGGGTGAAAGAATTATCAAAATCGGATGACAAACAAAGAAGATATGATCATTTGAAGTTTCTGTTGAAACGGAGATGGAAGCGGCCATTTTGAGAGCTATGACATCACAGTTCTAATTGACCATATATGGAATATTCATAAATATGAAAATTTACTGATTTACAGGGAAAAAATTACAGCAACTGTATGAAAAATATGTAATACTTAATGGCAATAAGGCTTTATATGACCAGTAATTTTTTTTATCATTTGCAGTGATTTTCTTCATTTTAAAGGATATTTATCAATATTCCATATATGGTATTCGTTTTAGAACAGCCTTTAAATGGTCATATCTTTTTTGTTTATCATCCGATTTTGATAATGCTTGCCCTTTTTTTGCAAGTTTTTCAGAACTCGCAATAACAGAGCTTGTTTGGCTGTGTCACTACATCCCCTTTAAGATCATGTACCAGGCCTTATATTAAGATCTTGTTCCAAGAGTTATATTCTACAGAATGTTTTCCAGGTTTTATATTCTAGAGATCATGTACTGGGTCTTATATTTAGGTCATGTACTGGGTCTTATATTTAGGTCATGTACTGGGTCTTATAGTACTGGGTCTTATATTTAGGTCATGTACTGGGTCTTATATTAAGATCATGTTCTGGGTCTTATATTTAGGTCATGTACTGGGTCTTATATTTAGATCATGTACTGGGTCTTATATTTAGGTCTAGTACTGGGTCTTATATTTAGATCATGTATCGGGTCTTATATTTAGATCATGTATCGGGTCTTATATTTAGGTCATGTACTGGGTCTTATATTTAGATCATGTACTGGGTCTTATATTTAGGTCATGTACTGGGTCTTATATTTAGGTCATGTACTGGGTCTTATATTTAGATCATGTACTGGGTCTTATATTTAGGTCTAGTACTGGGTCTTATATTTAGATCATGTACTGGGTCTTATATTTAGATCATGTACTGGGTCTTATATTTAGATCATGTACTGGGTCTTATATTTAGGTCATGTACTGGGTCTTATATTTAGATCATGTACTGGGTCTTATATTTAGGTCATGTACTGGGTCTTATATTTAGATCATGTATCGGGTCTTATATTTAGATCATGTATCGGGTCTTATATTTAGGTCATGTACTGGGTCTTATATTTAGATCATGTACTGGGTCTTATATTTAGGTCATGTACTGGGTCTTATATTTAGGTCATGTACTGGGTCTTATATTTAGATCATGAACTGGGTCTTATATTTAGGTCTAGTACTGGGTCTTATATTTAGGTCATGTACTGGGTCTTATATTTAGATCATGTACTGGGTCTTATATTTAGGTCATGTACTGGGTCTTATATTTAGATCATGTACTGGGTCTTATATTTAGGTCATGTACTGGGTCTTATATTTAGGTCATGTACTGGGTCTTATATTTAGATCATGTATCGGGTCTTATATTTAGATCATGTATCGGGTCTTATATTTAGGTCATGTACTGGGTCTTATATTTAGATCATGTACTGGGTCTTATATTTAGGTCATGTACTGGGTCTTATATTTAGGTCATGTACTGGGTCTTATATTTAGATCATGTACTGGGTCTTATATTTAGGTCTAGTACTGGGTCTTATATTTAGGTCATGTACTGGGTCTTATATTTAGATCATGTACTGGGTCTTATATTTAGGTCATGTACTGGGTCTTATATTTAGATCATGTACTGGGTCTTATATTTAGGTCATGTACTGGGTCTTATATTTAGGTCATGTACTGGGTCTTATATTTAGATCATGTACTGGGTCTTATATTTAGGTCATGTACTGGGTCTTATTTAGATCATGTACTGGGTCTTATATTTAGGTCATGTACTGGGTCTTATATTTAGATCATGTACTGGGTCTTATATTTAGGTCATGTACTGGGTCTTATATTTAGGTCTAGTACTGGGTCTTATATTTAGGTCATGTACTGGGTCTTATATTTAGGTCATGTACTGGGTCTTATATTTAGGTCATGTACTGGGTCTTATATTTAGGTCTAGTACTGGGTCTTATATTTAGGTCATGTACTGGGTCTTATATTTAGGTCATGTACTGGGTCTTATATTTAGGTCTAGTACTGGGTCTTATATTTAGGTCATGTACTGGGTCTTATATTTAGGTCTAGTACTGGGTCTTATATTTAGGTCATGTACTGGGTCTTATATTTAGGTCATGTACTGGGTCTTACATTTAGGTCTAGTACTGGGTCTTATATTTAGGTCATGTACTGGGTCTTATATTTAGGTCTAGTACTGGGTCTTATATTTAGGTCATGTACTGGGTCTTATATTTAGGTCATGTACTGGGTCTTATATTTAGGTCATGTACTGGGTCTTATATTTAGGTCATGTACTGGGTCTTATATTTAGGTCTAGTACTGGGTCTTATATTTAGGTCATGTACTGGGTCTTATATTTAGGTCATGTACTGGGTCTTATATTTAGGTCTAGTACTGGGTCTTATATTTAGGTCATGTACTGGGTCTTATATTTAGGTCATGTACTGGGTCTTATATTTAGGTCATGTACTGGGTCTTATATTTAGGTCTAGTACTGGGTCTTATATTTAGGTCATGTACTGGGTCTTATATTTAGGTCATGTACTGGGTCTTATATTTAGGTCTAGTACTGGGTCTTATATTTAGGTCATGTACTGGGTCTTATATTTAGGTCTAGTACTGGGTCTTATATTTAGGTCATGTACTGGGTCTTATATTTAGGTCATGTACTGGGTCTTACATTTAGGTCTAGTACTGGGTCTTATATTTAGGTCATGTACTGGGTCTTATATTTAGGTCTAGTACTGGGTCTTATATTTAGGTCATGTACTGGGTCTTATATTTAGGTCATGTACTGGGTCTTATATTTAGGTCATGTACTGGGTCTTATATTTAGGTCATGTACTGGGTCTTATATTTAGGTCTAGTACTGGGTCTTATATTTAGGTCATGTACTGGGTCTTATATTTAGGTCTAGTACTGGGTCTTATATTTAGGTCATGTACTGGGTCTTATATTTAGATCATGTATCGGGTCTTATATTTAGATCATGTACTGGGTCTTATATTTAGGTCATGTATCGGGTCTTATATTTACCGTACATCATTTTCCATGTCTAATATTAAGGTCTTGTTCCTGGTCTTATATTCCAGAGATCCAGGACTTTAGATCATGCACTGGGTCTGATATTTACGTCATGTTTCATATCTTGTGTTTCATGTTCCAGATCTGTTTTAAATTTAATTTTCTTTCAGCTATTTTGATGTTTTGATTGTTTTGACACTAAAGAAACAACTACATAATCATTTATCAAAACCAATTTACAGGCTTTCATGTCCATGTTTCAAATCTTAACCCAAGAGGGTTGGGTGGAAGTGCGTTACGGCGTTTTAAAGTATACTTCCATATACATTATCCGTGTATTAGTGAGCGTGTATTTCATGCTCTATCACCAGTTTGTCACTGTGGTAAGTTGCAGGTCAGGTAATGAATGCAGACTCTACTTACCAACAACTGGCACTGTAGCATCGTAATGGCAACTTTGTGGTACATCTCTCTGGAACTGGTTCTAAGCATTGTGCTTTTATAGTGAAATATATACATATACATAGGATAATTACTTGCTAAAATTGAAAATCATAAAAATTTGAAAACTCTTGAAATTCAATTTGTACACAATAACGTTTTTTCCCATACACAATGATTTTTTTATAGCAACCTACTTGACGTGATAGAAATCTGATCGTGTCATTCTCTTGCTCCATAAGTACTCAAAAAAAGAATTAAAATACAAATACAATATCCTTACCATGCTTACCAAGAGTTATCTGTCCCTGTTCTTTTCATTTATACATACGCTCTCCTGATCTTAACAATCACTGATTAGTGTGCCATTACTCCTAGTTTTTTCGTTAAGTAAATTGCTGTTTTGTTTATTGATTTTCTCACCCTTTTATATCATCCAATCATATTTAAGTAAACAATCACTGATTAGTGTGCCATTACTCCTAGTATAACGTAGTCCGCGTTTTACATGGGTGATGGAAAGCCTGATCTTACACATGGGGGAAGATAAAAGTCGCACACTAATATCAACAATGACAGTTGCATGATGTCATAGGTAAAAAAAACTTGCAAACTGTAGTAGTTGGCGACGTCAGTGCGCAGAAAAAGAATCGTGGCTATCCGGTTCAGCTAGGGAATTCCAACTCTCGGTATAACTGTTTTAATCGGAACCTAGGCAGAGCCTTGGTTCCAATAAAAACAGTTATACCTTGTGTTGGAATTCACTATCTTTACCGGATACCTCTGAAAGATTCTTATAAAATTCAGGGTATAAAAATAGCACACAGATTCATTCAATGCTTGGTAACTACTCCACGAGGATTCTGGTCTTTAGAAGTCATTCTCTTACGAATTGTTTTTTACTTCCTGCATTTTACAGTTGTTTTAGCAGAGTTTTTGAATCATTAATTTCATCAGTATTCTGGAAATTTAATCTGGTTGAAGACTGCTACATTATAACAATAAATGATATATTTTACAAGTTATGGTTTGAAAACATTTAAGAACCAGAAGAATGTATTATTGGAAAGAACTATTTTGTAAAGAAACACTTATTTCAGATTCTACTGTGTCTTCATGTCAATTAACATGACGCCAGTACTTAGGTATTGCCGCAACTAATTCATGGTGAACATTGCTCTTTGTGGGCCGCCATTATCTTACTGATATTGACCACAACCACCTGTAAAGTGACGCCACACGAATCATCGACTGCTTGACGTCATAAATGTAGGACTTTGCATTTTCATTTCCCCAGCATTGTTCTAAGGAACTGGAATATACTACCCCATATAAGAACAATACCCATCACATTAATCGTAACACTGTCTAAGAACAGAACTGCAATATGGCTGTGAATACTGTCTGTATGTGTTACTGGACAACAGAACTGCAATATGGCTGTGAATACTGTCTGTATGTGTTACTGGACAACAGAACTGCAATATGGCTGTGAATACTGTCTGTATGTGTTACTGGACAACAGAACTGCAATATGGCTGTGAATACTGTCTGTATGTGTTACTGGACAACAGAACTGCAATATGGCTGTGAATACTGTCTGTATGTGTTACTGGACAACAGAACTGCAATATGGCTGTGAATACTGTCTGTATGTGTTACTGGACAACAGAACTGCAATATGGCTGTGAATACTGTCTGTATGTGTTACTGGACAACAGAACTGCAATATGGCTGTGAATACTGTCTGTATGTGTTACTGGACAACAGAACTGCAATATGGCTGTGAATACTGTCTGTATGTGTTACTGGACAACAGAACTGCAATATGGCTGTGAATACTGTCTGTATGTGTTACTGGACCGGTGTTTCCCGCCGGGGCAGGACCAGTTTAAGCATTCTCAGCTGTGTCTTGTGTGTGTGTGTGTAGTTCTGAGGCTTATAGTCCCTCCACCAACAAACACGACAAGTTTCCCTGCCGCGACGGGCACAATTGAGTCTGGACTGTTCTAGCTGAATGTGTTGGTTGAACTGGTGCTGCTGCTGTGTTGTCGCTTCTGTTGTATGTATGTAGATGGTGTGTCGCTTTCGCTGTGTGTAGTTCTCGCTGTGGCGGTGAAGTGGTCTGGAGTGGTCTGGCGTGGTGGTCTTGTGGTCTACATCCGCTAAGGTGTCCTACATCCGCTACAGGTCGGTGACTGCCTTGTTTAGGGCCACACCCATCACAGTATGACCCCTGTGCCGCACACACTGCCTGATGTCTGTGTCACCCTAAAGTCTTCTGTGGCTTGTGAAAAACCACGGTAGAATGTGGGCTTCCGCTGCAACGTGATGACCGAAGTTTATGGTTGCGTAGCGGTCCATTGCAGCATCAGCCCGCGTACCGGTTTCCGACTTCAGGGATCTGGAGACATCAGATGATGTGTGCTGTGATGGGACGCAGGAGACACCTTCACATTCAGTCAACCGATATTCAATTCAAACCTGAGAATGACAAGTTCTCAGGTATTGAATATCGGCAGTGCCCTCTCCACGACGTGCAAGTAGTGAAGATCTAGAGAAGTGTCTCAGCTGTGTCTGGAAGATTTGAAGATTAGAAAAGAAAAAAAATATATATTTAGTTTGCAGCTTGCGGGTATTAAAAGACATTTGACTAGTTCCGATAATATTCAGTATGCATCTTGCTAATTAAAATCTTTGGACGAGTTTCAGTTGTATTTGGTGTGCAGTCTAATTGTTGTCGAGCCCGCTGGCGGACAGCTTGACATACCGTTAGTTGTCACAATGGCAGTTCGGTGTATATGTGCGTCCGATCTTATCCGGGCTATAACTTTGTCGTGCATAGAGGGATTTTGAAATAACATGGCACAAATGATCACCATAAGAGGATGATATGTCGCTTGCAACACCCAGGTCTCCAGTTCAAAGGTCAAGGTCACACTTAGGGGTCATGCAGTTAGTGGTCATGCAGTCCGTTCTTGTCTGGGCTGTAACTTTGTCATGCATAAAAGGATTTTGAAATTACTCGGCACAAATGATCACCATAAGAGCGCAACACCCGGGCCTCTAGCTCAAAGGTCAGGGTCACAAGTAGAGGTCATGCAGTTCATGCAGTCAGATCTTGTCAGGTCTGTAACTTTGTTGTGCATAGAGGGATTTTGAAATTACTTGTCACAAATGATCACCATAAGAGGATGTTGTGTCGCGTACAAGACCCAGGCCTCCAGCTCAGGGGTCAAGGTCACACTTATAGGTCATGCAGAGCGATCTTGTCCGGGCTGTAACTTTGTCATGCATTAGGGATTGAGGATGATGCGTCGCTTACAACACCAAAGCCTCCAGCTCAAAGGTCAAATTCTCACTTACAGGTCATGCAGTTCATTTCTGCTTTTAGCAATGTCTAACCTTTAACCCTAGTCTCCTCCCAAAATGTATATCTGTAAACTGGCAGACTCACCATGTTGCCCGTGGGCATCTAGTTTACAAAAACGGGGACGAGTTTTAGTTATATTTAATATGCAGCTTGCTTAATAACAGTAAAAGACCTCGGACAAGTTTCTATTATATTAGGTATGCAGCTGACCATAGATGTGTTTTTAGAATTCTGCTAGGCTATTAATACACCTTGGACGGGTTTAAAATGTATTTGTTATGCGGCTTGCTAAAGACTTAAGAAGAGTTGCAGTTATATTTTGATGCAGCTTGCTTAGTATAATATCTCGGACGTGTTACTTTCTTATTTGGTATGCAGCTTGCTGATTAACAGATCTCAGACAAGTGTCAGTTATTACTGGAATTCAACTTGCTAAGTAAAATACCTTGAACGAGTGCCAGTTGTATTTTGTATGCAGCTCGCTAAAAGACCCCCGATGAGATTAATGTTCAAGGGCATAAGGTAATTTTTTTTTATTACAGAAAAATGTCCCCATTCAGTTTACGCATATTCAGTTACTGGCATTTAAGTACCCATGAATAAATCTAGGCTTTTAAAAGGGCACATAGTATTATTTTATCACTTCAACATGGATAGAGTTTGGAAGAACAGTTTTGTAGTGAAATTTGGCGGTTTAGTTTCATACAGTAATTTTGCACACAGTACAGGTCATGCAGTTCAGCATGTACAGGTTACAAACTTTAAAATACATCATACATCTATCTTACCTCTAACATAAAAGTCGCAATTAATGTCATCAGGATATTTTCTTGTTTAAACCCATAGCGATGATTCTGGCAAATAATGTGGGGGAAAAAAAGGTAAGAAACTCAAAAAATACTCAGTAAATTTTTTTAAGTAATAGACAGTTTTTCTGGAACAGCCCCTATACCCACCTTCTTATTGTTTAGTAACTTCAACACTAGTGTCTGCCTATAAGATTTGTCATTGTAAGCGTCTTGACAAATAATGTCAAAACATATATATTGTGGCATTCATGGAGAAAGGTACCATCTCACTATATATTTTATATGCATTTGGTACCTTTCTCAACAAATGGGACAATATTAACCTCTGCGGAAATTGCTTAGATAGCAGTTATTAGTCCCCTATAGGTCGTAGACCGAGGGACTATAGGATTGCACTCCGTCTGTTAGTCTGTCTCACTTCGTTTCCGCTCAGTAACTTCCGTTAGGAATGAGATATTGGAATTTATGGGTAGGTAGCTTATATGAAAAGGAAGCTTGGGATTGCATTTGGGGGTCGCTGGTGTCAAGGTCACTGTTCCTAAAAATAGAAAAACGGTTTCCCGCTCAATAACTTCAGTTAAAGAGGCTCTACCTATATCTTTTTGTCCACCAATTGATATAAACTTTACTTAATTATAAAGAGGACTATGAAAAAGGTAAATGGCAGTAATTTCACCCCATGTAATATGCGTTTTGCTGGGGGAAAACAGGATTGAAAAGATTGGATTTTTGAAATTGTATTCGTAATTGTTTTAGACAAGCCGATTGCGGAGATTTTCCGATCTTATTCGTTTACAATCGGAACTACCTCGTCTGATTAGCGAAGAGTTCCGATCGATTCGTTTGGTATCAGAACTGCGCCGAATAGTTTGTAATCGCATTGCGCATGTCCGAGAAAATCGTAAAAACTCGTAGTTCTCCGGCAGGAATAAACGGCTGGGCCGCATTTTATTCAAGATATTGTTTTGATCATAATTAATAATTTACAGAACTGGAATACGAACCATGTTTCTTCTTAGAATACTCATAAAATAAATTTGTATACATATAAATGCAGTAATATTGAGTATTTAATATTTTACATTAAAAATCGCAGAGATAAAGGTAGTGCCTCTTTAAGAATGAGATATAAGAATGAATTTTTATGGGCATGTAGCTTATGTGAAAAGGAAAAGGAAATTTGGGATTGCATTTGGGGTCAAGGTCAAGGTCACTGCTACTAAAAATAGAAAAACGGTTTCCGCTCAGTAACTTCAGTTAGGAATGATAATATATCTAATGAAACATTATGGGTAGGCAGCCCATATGTTGTTACATTATTCATTTACATGTTCATGTGTCACTTTATCCAAGGAAAAAATCATTATCCTCCAAAAAAATAAATTATCACAAAAATGACCGGTAGGGGACATTGTATTGCATAGTAATACTTCTTTTTGTTTAAATTTAGTATTTTTTTAAATTTTCTGATTTACCATTTCCCACATACCTCCTGTACTTCCATACTTTATAGTAAATTAGAAGAGTATCTTTTATACATGGAATTTTTTGCAGTTCTAGGTTCAGTTCTATTTGTAAATAGTTTTAACAATATGTTTTTGTATTACTTTTTAATAACTTACTGTTTCATTTGTTTCATTTTCCTTCCGTTTTTGCGGACCTACTTATGTGTCGACGTGCCGTAAAACACCATTCATTATTTTGGTAGCCGTGTATAGATTGTTAAGTTCTAATCCTAAACTCTTTTAGAATGGACCGCAGCTCATCCTAGGTGTTAGTGCTTTTTCAGTGGGAACATGCATTGTCCTTTAAACCCCTGAAGCAGTCAGATTTTCTGCTGGTAATGTTTCCTGTCATTGTTGGTGCAGGCTTGGTATATAAAAATAATTTAGATTCCTGTTTTCAAACTTGTGGTTTTAACCATTCCAAGCCCGATTGTACATTGTCGGCCAGTCCCGTCATTCTTCGGGATCATGCCTCGTATGTATTTCGACAAATTACCATGTTCAAAATCTTGACATTTTGTTAACCGAAAGTCAACAGGTCAGAAAATAGTGTACAATTGCTGTATAAACAATATAGCGGTTTGCCAGACGTGTTGATGTATGATTTGTGTTGCATGTTTGACATTACAACACAGATGAAGGTTATATCAGCGCTTTCAAGTAAATAACTTATTATTGATTTTCGCTTTTGGTGGGAATCTAGGCAGCCGCCATGTTAGTGTGACGTAGCCAATATGGATTTCTTCTGGATACGTTCAAGGTTTGATTCTCTAAATTGTTGCAAATGTTCTCAACCATGTTGAATTTCCAGAATATTATTATGATTGGAACTAAATTTAAACGACATATCCAATATTGATAGGAAATTAATGAGTTCAGAAGACATAAACAGATATTATTGATGCTGTGCCATTTATTTGCTGTTTGCACCTCACTAAACCATTAAACTAACAGCATGATTGGATACTGCAGTTGAATACTTTGCATTTACCCCAATATTTGATTTCTATTTCTGTAAAATATATATATTCCGAACATAATGAGTTGTTTTAGCTCCATTTTTTGAGCTGAAAACAGTTTAACACTCTCATTGCCAACATTGCCGATCTGCAATGTACACTCTGTCTGCTACTAGGTTTGTTCAACTGGAATTTTTTGTGAAGTAAATGGCTATTCCATTCATTGATTTCGTCCCTAATTCATATTTTCAAATCAGCTTTACGTAAACAATCAATTTGATTGGTCAGTCCTAGTTTTCCTTAATCCCAATCGAATATGCCTAATGTCACATATTTGAGACCATAATGGCATATGTTTGAATACAAATACAGTGTAAATAAGCAGTTCTTCCCTTAGATGAAACATTCCTATTTACTATTTATTTGTTTTAGAAGAAAAAAAGTGGAAACTGTTTTTTTTGTGTGTGTGTGTTTTAAAGATTTTAGCAATTTCCTTTTGACAACCTATGTGGGTGAATGTTATATCAAGGAAAAAGTGGTATAAATAGGTATATAGTAGGGAGAATATGATGGAGGAATTTGACTCTAGAAAGGAGTTAAATGTGACTTCTAAGTGAAGCATTTATGAAATAACGAATGATATTTTTTTTTAGACAAGTTATGTAAGATTTCACTGGTGGGTGATTTTATACAAATACTGTAACACCATCATTAAGGCATGGATTTCCGAATCAGTTTACTATTCTAAGATATATGTAGACCAGAATATAAGTTTTTTTGGGGATTTATATGTAAAAAAAGACATGGCAGTTAAGTAATTAACACAAAAAAACAAGAGTACTATTTTCCATGATTATCCCAAAAATATGTGGCACTGAGGCTTCATGTGTCCTCGGCAGTTAAAAAATGTTGGCAAGCAGAGTTATCCTGTTTCAGCAGACAAACGGCCTTAAAGAGACGCACGCCAATCTTGACACAGGATCAAGCAACACACCACGTTTGTGTGTGATTCTTAATTATATAGTCCCTCCACTTAAGTACAAGAGGTAAATTTCTGATTTGTTCATGAAATTACCAATATGAGCTTGCTGCGGTCTTTCACAACAATTTTAAAATAAAGTTCTAGTCGTTATAATCTGCCTAACCAGCGTTTTCGTGGGTAACGACTAGAAAATCATAATATTAACTACATTTAAAAGAAAAAATCTAAAACATACATGCAATAATGATATTTTTGTAAATCAGCACTGAAAGATTTTGCATAGTATTCAACTAATGTTTTCCATTAATGGAAGCGACTTGAGCATTAGGAACATGTTCTTATAGACATGCCAGTTACATCTAACACTTGATTCCAATCAAACCTTCTCCTGCACGACGAACATTGCTGCCTTTATTTTTCAAGTTTATTTATTTTCTGTAGGGTCTTGTGCATGAATTTGAGAGGGTTTGTTTAGAATCACACTAAAACCTCGAGTGGGCAACCGTAAACCGGTATAAAAGGTCTTCATCTAATTTGAATTCAGTCATAGATATTGTATTGACATTGTTTAATATCGCTGCAGTTAAATGAAGACTAAAGATGAATTCAAGATCGTGTTTTCTGAGGTGCAGAATTTTGGCAAAAGTTGTTTTAAGAAGTAGTGTATTGTTACTGAAAAGGTTATTGCACAGTGATTGTGTTGGTATAGCAATGTAAGGTTCTGATTTGTGATCTCCACCAACACTGCAACCGTTGTATCTGTACATAAAAATATATATAATTATATAATATATATATTATATAAATATTTACATGGATATTATCTGGGAAAGTAGCAAATATATTTATTTTGGGATTACTTCACTTTTGGTAGATAGTTTATGCAGAATAGCTGTTGCTGGACCCGAGTAATATCCTAATTATATTCATTCATATGGTGCCTTGATGGGACGATGAACCCCGGGGTCATTAGATAGCACCAGTATCAGTAACCCCACTCCCCCACATCCCCAGTAAATCTCCCACCCTGTGCTTTTGTCTCCTCTCCGTCCCTTTTTTCCCCCACCTTCACTTCCACCATACGGTCCTTCTTATAACAAACATGAATGGTCGGGTTTTTGATGGAAATAAACTTCATGCTTTGGATGTAATCTTCATCATAGATGATTCATGTTTAAATTAATGAAAAACTGTTTTTATTTCAGTCTTGATAAGCGGTATGCTTCTTGAACTTATCCAATATTTATTCAAGATATTTCTGTTTTATCGCCCTACTTTGATTCACCACATCTTTTGTAGACTGTCAGTACGGAAAACACCTTCACACTTTTCACTGCAAGCTCATACATTCCTTATTTTTAAATACACATCACAGGCCACCAGTGGCGTAGATTGCATTGTGCATTTTACATTCTTTGTAATACTGTGTTCTGAACAGCACTCCATTGGACAAATCACTATTATTTAGTATGTACCGTGCTATTATTAAGATGTTCCGTGAGGTTTGGATATCTTCGTGGAAAAGTCTATTCTAATCATTCAGTTATAAAAGTCTTTATCTGGATCTGTCGTACTTTGAAATTTTCCATTCTTGTGATAAAGGTACAAACATTGCTCCTCCATATTGTCTTGCACATGCTGAAAATCGCAGTATCTTGAGAGGTCAATGCTAAACTATTGTTGTTGTTTTTTTATTCATATACAGTAGCAACAGTCTTGCATTCACCCCTTAAAGTTTGTTGTCATTGTTTTTTGCTCCTGACACACCTTTTTTGACTGCATAGTCATATCACCAATCAAATCAGCGGCCTGCAATGTTGCTCCATATTGGAAAGCAAACGTGTTTGTACCTTCATCACGAAACCGAAAAACTCCACCGTACGTTAGAGTTCCCAAGATCCACCATACGTCAGAGTTCTGGAGTAAATCGACTCCAGTACACATACTAGCACAGTATAGAATGCGTACTTGCACATGTGATCTTGCCTTGTTTGGGACTGTTCATATATCACTAAACAATGCACTATTCCAAACTTATGAATTAATCACACTTCTTTATCATTAAAAAACATCTGTTCCTCTCTCCATGCCCAAACATTTATTAATAATTTCTTTATCATTAAAAAAAACAACATCTGTTCCTCTCTCCATGCACAATCATTTGTTAATACCAACTTCTTTAAAAAAAAAATAATGTTGCACATCTATTTATAACTTTAAAACCCGTACCCCGCTTCCCAAATTATCTACCCCTAAGCATCCTGTGTGCTTAAAGTGCGAATACGGTCTGTGTTATGTTATTATGGTCTATAATTAACATGTACACATTCCGATAATTCCATTCATTGTAACTATTCCTGCATGGTTTACACTACACATAGTTTAGAACGTCTGAGAAAAAATCATATCCAGTATATTGTATATAGAGGTCTATTGTCCATTGTTCATTTGCCTTTATCAGTATTATCACAAACAGCCAATGTTTTTCCTCCTCAGTCCATCTGGCATCTGTAGTTGGCAGATTATGCATAACTACATAGCCAAGACTCTTCTTGGCAGATTATGCATAACTACATAGCCAAGACTCTTCTTGCTACGTAACCAAGACTCTTCATGGCAGATTATGCATAACTACATAGCCAAGACTCTTCTTGGCAGATTATGCATAACTACATAACCAAGACTCTTCTTGGCAGATTATGCATAACTACGTAACCAAGACTCTTCATGGCAGATTATGCATAACTACATAGCCAAGACTCTTCTTGGCAGATTATGCATAACTACATAGCCAAGACTCTTCTTGGCAGATTATGCATAACTACATAGCCAAGACTCTTCTTGGCAGATTATGCATAACTACATAACCAAGACTCTTCTTGGCAGATTATGCATAACTACATAACCAATACTCTTCATGGCAGATTATGCATAACTACATAACCAAGACTCTTCATGGCAGATTATGCATAACTACGTAACCAAGACTCTTCATGGCAGATTATGCATAACTACGTAACCAAGACTCTTCATGGCAGATTATGCATAACTACGTAACCAAGACTCTTCATGGCAGATTATGCATAACTACATAACCAAGACTCTTCATGGCAGATTATGCATAACTACATAACCAAGACTCTTCGTGTGGTACCCAGGCAAGAATGGGACCACAGCTTATCCATGCAGAGGTGTAACATTCCCACAATTTCATGTACGTTTTGTCATTTTTGCTATGTTCATTGAAGGTTTTTATCATCCTCCCTGTATTGTTTCAGGTGCTGCTTGAGTGGTGGCAGAAAACAGTGATCCAATAATCATGATAATGGAGTGGTTACAACAGAGTTTGCAGCAACTCTGCAGTTCTGCAGGTGACAAGGTTCTAGGCCCATTCTGCATATTTTTATCTCGATGTAAATGGAGAGTGGGTCTGGAATGTTTATTCCTGTTGGTGCCATATAATCTTTTTGTGTTGGTGTGCCATAAACACCAATTCAAATCAACTCACCTAATTTTGGATGAGTTTCATGCAGCTAAAGTCTGTTTGCACAAATGGGAGAGAAGGCTATCGGGACTTTCTAGGACTTATAAATACTGTCACTTTTCGTCAATTCTTGTTAAAGGGTCAATGTCCGTAACTTTTAGCTTATAAAACACGAAATAATTACATTGACAAACATTAAACACTTATTGAATATTTACTAAATAAAAACAAGATTGTTCGACAGATTGCAATTGCAGTACAAAAAAAAAGGAAGTACCTCTTCCTGAGTTTGAACTCGCAGTCCAAGCTAAAATTACATTTGCGGGTAATAATAGTGAGAGCGCAGTTGTCGAGAGCGCTACCACCTGAGCTAAGTGGGCCATTTATATTACGCAATACATACTATATAGAAAACCTAATGCGCTAATGGCTGTCACGTGATCAGCAGAAACTGTGAATATTGTGGGACCCACATTGTTAACAAACAATAAATAAAACTCTTTTTTTTCAAACTTATGAATATATTGCTACAGATTTATTTGGGTCTTTGCTCACATCTTCATGTATACATTTCACGGAATAAAAATAAGACAGTTAATTCGGTATGCTCAAGATCTTCTTACTTATGGACAGAGTCCCTTTAACTCTATTAAGCAAACTGCTCAGACTATAGATTCCAGAATGGCTGTTGAGGAAGGACATTGGCTGTTTGTGACAATATGAAGAGAGTAAAATAGGAATGGACGATAGACCACTATATAAAATATATTGATTGTGATTTGCTTTCAGCCGTCTTTCCTTCGACTCTACACATACTTAGTACCAGTAAAATTTGGCACTTGTTCCTTACCTAAAAAGATATTTTCTCTTTCTGCATCCTATAGGCATTCATGTCAATGTTTCAAATCCAAACACAAAAGGGCTGGATAGATGTAATGCACATTACAATGTGGACAACTGGGGAGAAAATAGCACCCCTAGTTGCCATATATTTTATTTTCTACCATTTGTTTACAACCCTGGTGAGTAGTGTTACACACGTGAAAAATGGCACGAAATTCTCAAACTGGTGAAAACAGGGATGCTTCATTATGATGCGCGCAAGCCAACGCGGGAACATCCTCTTTATTACTGAGCAAAGGCAATTCAGAAGTTTGGAAAGAAAATATTATTTTTACATTCCGAATTCCCTTTGTCACTGAGGATAAAATTGGCAAAATGTGTACATTTGTTTTTTACAAGTTATTGATAATTTGCTAAATTTCATTCATTTTCATGCAATTTCACAATGGTTTAACCTGTTCTATGCGATTACCTATTTATTTACCCAATTTCTTGAAATTTCCTGATTTAAAACCGTATCGTATTAATTTTTTTTAAAAAAACGCTGCAGATTATATTATTAGATTCATGACACTTTCCGAAGTTGGCTGTCCTCGCCTCCAGTTTATGACAACCCTTCAGTGTGCTGTGGGGTGGATTCTTTATTAGAGTCAGCAGTTTTTATACAGAATGAGTCCATTTTTTCAGTGTGTATCCCCAAGGTTTATAGTCTTATTAAAAATCGCATGAGAATCAGAAATAATTCAAGTATTTGGACATTTGATTATAATTCGGTTTAGCCTGGGATCGATCGTCCTTTCCTTGACCACAAGCCACAAATTTAACCTCTTATAAACCCAAATCCATGCAATTTCCCTATTATGAATCAATACCATGCAATTTCCCAATTATAAACCCAATACTGTGCATTTTCCCAATCATAAACCCTAATTCCATGCAATTTCCCAATTGTAAACCCAATTCCATGCCATTTCTCAATTATAAACCCCAATTCCATGCAATTTCTCAATTATAAACCCCAATTTCATGCAATTTCTCAATTATAAACCCCAATTTCCATGCAATTTCCCGATTGTACATGTAAAACCAATACTATGCAGTTTCCCAATTATACACCCAATTCCATGCAATTTTCTTGATGTACATGCAATTACCCAACTTGATATTTATGAACCCCAGGCCATAGAATTTCCAAGTGATACACTTTCCCTATTACACATGCAGCTTTATGCATGAGATATTTGTGCAATTTACCCAATTTTAGTCCCATTTCTTGGCAATTTCCCTATACCGTTGTAAGCCAGTAATAATTATATGCCATGCTAAATTCATTGAAGTTTGGGCCACCATTAAAAAATTGTTTGTTTGCAGTTTCTGACCCATGGCTTTTAGGGGTGGGTCGGTAGGTAGGGATATATATATTTTTTTAACACATTCTTATTATTAACTCATACCCATCGATGACACAAATATTGTGTGCTTCACTAGTATTATCCATAGTTTTTTTGAGCTCTACTGATCAGAGATCAGCAGAGCTTATGCCGTGGTGCGTCGTCCGTCGTCCGTCCGTCTGTCCGTAAACTTTTATTTGTAGCGAGAACTCCTCTGAAACTACTGGATGGATATTCATGAAACTTTACAGAAATGTTGCCCATAAAGTCTAGTTGATCCTAGCAAAAATTCATGTTGATGTGAAATCCAAGATGGCCGCCAAAGCTAAAAATAGAGTTTTAAAATACAAGTTTGTAGCGACTACTTCTTGAAAACTATAAGTGATATTGATATGGGACTTTTTCTAAAATGATCAGCATGACATGATGTTGATCCTTGTCAAAAATCGTTTTGATTCAACGTTAAACATGGCTGCCAGTGGCCATCTTTGTTTACATAGAGTTATATAGTAAAAACTTGTAGCGACTACTCCTCTGAAACTACTTGGCGGATTGTCATGAAACTTTACAGGAATGTTGCTCTTGATGTCTAATTGATCCTAGCAAAATTTCAGATCTGCCAGAAATTCAAGATGGCCGTCACAGCTAAAAATAGATTTTTAAAAAATAAGTTTGTAGCGACTACTTCTTCAAAACTATAAGCGATATTGATATGGGACTTTTTCTAAAATGATCAGCATGACATGATGTTGATCCTTGTGGAAAATATTTTGATTCGACGTTAAACATGGCTGCCAGTGGCCATCTTTGGTTACATAGAGTTATATAGTAAAAACTTGTAGCGACTACTCCTCTGAAACTTCTTGACAGATGTTCATGAAACTTCACAGGAATGGTGCTCTTGATGTCTAGTTGATCCTAGAAAAATTTCAGGTCGGCCAGAAATTCAAGATGGCCGCCACAGCTAAAAATAGATTTAAAATAAATAAGTTTGTAGCGACTACTTCTTCAAAACTATAAGAGATATTGATATGGGACTTTTTCTAAAATGATCAGTATGACATGATGTTGGTCCTTGTCGAAAATCGTTTTGATTTGACGTTAAACATGGCTGCCAGCGGCCATCTTTGTTTACATAGAGTTATATAATGAAAACTGGTAGCGACTACTCCTCTGAAACTACTTGACGGATTTTCATGAAACTTCACAGGAATGTTGCTCTTAATGTCTAATTGATCATAGGAAAATTTCAGGTCGGCCGAAAATTCAAGATGGCCGCCACGGTTAAAAATAGATTTTCAAAAAACAAGTCTGTAGCGACTACTTCCTGAAATCAAAATCAATCAGTAGAGCTTCAAGGTCATTGACCTGTTGTTTTAAAAAAGGGTTAAGTTAAATATTAACAGAACATGCAAAACATTGATCAAATGTTCATGTATGGACATATGAAATAGACTTAGTAACTATTTAACAGTGCTTGACGCTAAGTTTTTCGAAGAAATGTTTCAAATGACACAATCTTTTGTTTGGTACAAGATATGAACTTCAAATCCAGTGCATACAATCTACACTATTTTTATATTTCATCTAAAACATATAAATTGAACATTCGCACATCATCATTAGAAATATTGAAAAATATGGTCACATTTTTCACTTTGAAATTTAGTTAGGGCAAGTGGATTAGGCAATGACTTGCCCGAAAATAACATTATTAATTTGTAGAGATGTACACTTTACCCAAAATATTGTTAAAGTATAAACACTGAACTCTGTGTCAGTTTCACTTCAAGTGTCCTTTTTGCAGACACCATCCTCACATTTTTCTCACTCACAAGGTCAGTCATGGAGACACTTTCAGTTTACTATAGCAGCAGAGATTATTTCCAAGCATTCACAGAGCTTAATGAAACTTCGCAAAATAATTGAAACAACCAACAATAATTGTGATGAACACATTGGGGAAAAAATAAATTGAAAAAAACAACAAAATTTGAGAGAAAAAAATTAAAATGAAAAAATAGAAAAAAAAATTGTTTGGGTCGGCGGATTTGCCCTGGGTCGGTCGCAAACTGCAAACAAACAATCTTTTAATTTAGGCCTTGTTGATATTATAGTTTAACTTATTAAATTATGTTCGAATTCTGTCAGATTTGAGCCAATTAATTAAATATTGTTAAAGATAGAATGAGTGTTTTCCTTCTGTATGAGATATTTTTCAGGTGCAATTTCTTTTCTTCTTTATCATGAACTTGTAAAATCCCAGAAAATATGTATATATTTTTATGAGTTTATATAATTATGTTAAACAAAATTATACAAGCGAAAACCAGGGAGGCAGAGTAGTACACACTACCAACAACCGCACTTTTCTTTAGAGATTTATTTAACGACTAATTTGGACTTTCACCAAAGTCTTCATCAGGGTTTATAATTGGGTTGAAAATGGAGGAAAAGTTGGCGTTCGGAAATTGACAAATACAAATTTACATGAACCTAAAAGCTGCATCATGGCATGTAAATGCCTCCTATGATCGGTGGTTTGGGTATTTGTGCCATTGTTCACAAGTGTGTAACACATGGTAGGCCTTGATAGTCGTAACAGTGAACTTGTTAGATGTGTTTTTAGTTTCTAGTACAGATTTTATGTAGCAGTTATTCAGTTCAACATGGTGAACGGTTTAGATCATTGTCTGCCAGAGGCTTGGACTATGACTGGTTGCAAGTAGTATCCTTTAGAACTGTTTGTTCATGCTCGTAATTACTCCCAACAGATTTTGTTCATGCTTGTCTTAACAGATTTCTGTAAACTATTTTCATAATTTCTCGTTTTTAAACGGGGACATTTTATGGTATGAAGCATCTGTGAGTTTACTGTTTGGTTACCAGACGAATTCTCAAGTTCTGTACCTCTCAATTTCTCGTAACGGGGACATTTTATGGTATGAAGCATCTGTGAGTTTACTGTTTGGTTACCAGACGAATTCTCAAGTTCTGTACCTCTCAATTTCTCGTAACGGGGACATTTTATGGTATGAAGCATCTGTGAGTTTACTGTTTGGTTACCAGACGAATTCTCAAGTTCTGTACCGCTCACTTACACCCAACTTCATACAAGTAATTTGTCTTCTGTATATCAACTGTTGGAAAATGGTTTTACAGACTACTTTTCAAGTTTTTACTGCCTATTTACACCAAACTTCTTATACATTTTGCCTGCCAGTTAAAAATACCTATATTGGGATCAAACGGTTAAGGTAACCACAATGACTAAGGGGAATTCCATTTCCATACTACTTGTACAGATTTATTCTGCCTACTTTAAGGAAACTTCTTAAACACAAGGTTTAGAAGATCAACTCCAATTTTGTAGTTAAAAAAAGATAAAAATCTGAGATCACTGACCAGAAGACGAAAAGTAGTTTCAGGACTTCTTCAGTTCTAAGAAACATTCTGCCAACACTAAACTTCATACATGCTTTACCTGCAATAAACATGATATAAGGAAGCCCAAGCCATTTTTAGCTAGTCTGATCAGAGATCAGCAGAGCTTATGCCGTGGTGCGGCGTCCGGCGTCCGTCTGTCTGTCTGTCCGTAAACTTTTATTTGTAGCGACTACTCTTCTGAAACTACTGGATGAATATTCATGAAACTTTACAGAAATGTTGCCCATGAAGTCTAGTTGATCCTAGCAAAAATTCATGTTGATGTGAAATCCAAGATGGCCGCCAAAGCTAAAAGTAGATTTTTAAAGTACAAGTTTGTAGCGACTACTTCTTGAAAACTCTAAGTGATATTGATATGGGACTTTTTCTAAAATGATCAGCATTACATGATGTTGGTCGTTGTCAAAAATCGTTTTGATTCGACGTTAAACATGGCTGCCAGTGGCCATCTTTGTTTACATAGAGTTATATAGTAAAAACTTGTAGCGACTACTCCTCTGAAACTACTTGACGGATGTTCATGAAACTTCACAGGAATGTTGCACTTGATGTCTAGTTGATCCTAGAAAAATTTCAGGCTGGCCGGAAATTCAAAATGGCCACCACGGCTAAAAATAGATTTTCAAATAAATAAATTTGTAGTGACTACTTCTTGAAAACTGTCAGTGATATTGATATGGGACTTTTTCTAAAATGATCAGCATGACATGATGTTGATCCTTGTCGAAAATTATTTTGATTCGACATTAAACATGGGCGCCAGTGGCCATCTTTGTTTACATAGAGTTTGTATAGTAAAAATTTGTAGCAACTACTTCTCTGAAACTACTTGGCGGATTCTCATGAATCTTCACAGGAATGTTCCTCGTGATGTCTAGTTGATCCTAGCAAAATTTCAGGTTGGCCGGAAATTCAAGATGGCCGCCATGGCTAAAAGTAGATTTTCAAATACAAGTTTGTAGCGACTACTTCTTGAAAACTATAAGTGATATTGATATGGGACTTTTTCTAAAATGATCAGTATGACATGATGTTGATCCTTGTCAAAAATTATTTTGATTTGACATTAAACATAGTTGCCAGCGGCCATCTTTCTTTACATAGAGTTATATAATGAAAACTTGTAGCGACTACTCCTATGAAACTACTTGATGGATTTTCATGAAACTTCACAGGAATGTTTACCTAGCTATCAAAAATCTATCAGTAGAGCTTCAAGGTCATTGACCTCTTGTTTAATTAAAATATAAAGTCACTGCATTGACCCCAAAATGGAAATCTGTTTTCACAAATCTAGTTATGTTCTGTAGTGCAAACCTGCGTAAATTGTCATGCTTGAGGCCCCTACGAGGTAAGGAAGCTCCCTGTTGATTTTGTCAAAGGTCAAGGTCACAGTGACTGAACAAAGGACTGTTCCAGTTCCAGCCTACCTACAGCAGCTGTTTATACTTTGCCTCATGGTAGTGAAGATATTGCTTTACTTATAAAAGTTCAAGATCACCATTTGACCCAGATTAGTTGGTCATGCACTACTTCCACAGTTCTATACTGTCTACTTACAAACTTCATGACTAAGGTTATATGTTGTTAAAGAATATGGCCGCCATTTTCCCTGTATGGACGGATTATATCCTGTTTTCCTCCCTCTTGTTTAGGAATTGAACCGACATGGCTAAGGGAAGTGCCTTGCCTAAGAATGCACCGAAGAAATCCAGTGGGGCCTGTGAGGCCCGAACCGGCGATCTCTGGGTTTAGACACTTCCCATAGCTTTGTCTGTCATGGAACGGGGCGGTCAAGGTATCAGAGTCTGTTTTCAGAGAATATTAAAGAACTCAAAAATTTGAATTTAAGGATTCAATTTGATAAAAGAGAAGGTACCTTTTTCTGATTCATGGATCCTTCCCTCTCGCTGTGTTGACGAGCCGTATATGCTTTAAGCTCTTTAAACATTTAATTGCTTAGAAACTGTGCTGCTTTCACTGACCTCAAATTTCTCATGTTCAAAATTGCAAAACAAAAATGCTTAAGTTATGTTACTAAATGAAATCACATTATTATCTGGACAGAATGTGATGTGAGTAAAAAGTTATAAAACTCATTCCACATGAACAGATGAAATGAAAATATATAATAAAATAAAAAGTTCTCAGACTGAATTTCCCCCCAATTACCTACTTACTCTTGATAATCCAATGCAATAGATTGCCTTTTTTAATTTTTAAAGTAGATATCCAGCCAACAACAGCCAAATTTTACAAAATATGTACACTGTATCTTAATACATGTCAATAAACCTATACTTTCAGTCGGCACATATACATTATTATAAGGCCTGAACACCTGGATAAAGTTTTGATTAGCGGTTTTGTAATTTTTACATTATTTGGTGGGTTTGTTTCTTTAACCAACTGTTTTTGTGATGAACTTCAGAATTTGTTAATTGTCAAAAAAGGGACAAAATTGTGACTTAATTAAAATTAATCAACTAAGAATTATTTAAAAACATATGCATGCATTTATATTTACTTTTGCAGTTTTCTGTCTGCATGTAGTTTTGCTTACAGTTGTATATGTGCACGTAGCTTTGCTTGACAGTTTTTCAGAAAAGCCCTTAACTACCAAATATCGCTTATTATACAAGTCGTAATCTGCACATCAATTGTCAACCAATGCATGATGGGGACATGTAAATTACGTTATTGCAAATACACACCGTTTACCAATGAAAATTAGCTTGCAAGCAGAGTACGCACATACATAGTGGTAGGAACCAATCAGAGTTATACCGTAATATTTTTGTAGAATAATTTTAAAATATTTTTGTCATAATTCGGGTCTAAAAGGTTCTGCCTTATAGTAGTATTATGCAGTGTTTCGAGCACTGACCATCTGGGTCTGTAGATGAACATGGATGACACCCTACCCAACTGTAGCAAAGGTGCATTTGTTTGGTTCACCGTTAGTTTGTATTAAATTGTTACGATGTGCATCTGATTTGTTCAGGTTTTACATTTATGTATGTGTGCGTCCTCAGTGCAGCCTCCAAAACATCTATATTGGTTTTTGTCATCCAGACTGCCATATTGAATTATTCACGAGTTACCAACTTTAAAAAAATTAATAGCTTGTTGGTAAACTTATTTGTTTAATAGGCACATTCACATGCTATTATAAAAACAACACATCCATCGTTAAATCTTGTATAATGGTGAGATCAGGGTGTTTGGTTAATTTTAATGCTTGTTTTTACTTATTTCATAAATATAGGTTGTGTCTGCCTATATTTGTACTAAAGCACGTTATTTTTCCACAAACACTTCCTCTGGCAATTATCCCGTCGCCATATATGCTAAGGCCTTGTCTACTATGTCTGTGGGATTATAATTTTGTAAATTCTTAATGTCTTAGCGTTTGATTATCAGACCAAAAATGCATGTAAAAGTTGTAGAATGGTGTTTCGTCTGTTATATATCTCATATATGGCGATGGGAAATTACATGGTTCTGATCTGTCAATGAAGCTCATATCCTACATTCAAAAGTTGAAGAGGTATGTACACCTGTAAGGAAAGTATATGTTGTGTACAGACAGCTCTCAAATACAATGCAGCACATGGCCAGTATTTGTGGGGGCTTGACAGAGGACAATAGGGGACATAGCCAGATATTGCATGTTGGAACCATGAATTTCAGTGAGAGTGATTGTTGGTTATATTATCGTAAAATTCATATAATCAACAAGTGTGTGGAGTGCTAGTGATCATGAGTAGTGACTTAATGCTAACTACTGTTAATTTATGCATCTTACGATAAATTCAAACTTATAGTATGTTCTATTCTTCTGTTGTCTTCATTTGCTTTTATATTGCTAATACATGTATTCTATCAAATTGTTGTTTATTTTGCCGTTTCAGAATGTCATTAAATATTTACAATAATAACTATTTACTAATTTTGCCTTGTGAAATCGGCTTTTTAATAAAGAATGAAACTATAATTTTTATATTAAAATATATGTGTAAAATGGTTCTATTGATGATATAAAGATAGCTATTATCTAATTAAAGTAGATAGGTGTGGTGAAAAATCTTATTTATGCTTTTTGTAGTATGGAACTGATGCAAAATTAAACTAATGAAATGAACTTTTGAAGTCCTAACTTATTTTGAATTTCATAAATAAAAATGTTGGTAATGCATCAGACTTCAGAGTAAGTAAACTTTTTGTCAACACAAGTGTAACTCTGAGTAACTACTCTAGAAGTCAACTTGTCCCCATTCCTAATCTGCTCAACTCTTTTAACCCATAACCTCCTACATATATATAATGGACTGTTCTTTCTTTGAATTAAGACCATTCCATTTACGTGACAAAGGGGTATTTTACTAACTGATCAGCTGCCAGACATTGTAAACCCTGATCAGCTTGTGAGTTACTCGCAGGCTGATCTGGGTTTACAGTGGATGCAAAGGCTATTATAGTCGTGCTTAGCAGGTTAAAGGTTAACATGTTCATACATTTTTAAATCAGCCAGTCTTTCATTCTGTGCTTTTATATTTCAGATTTTGTTTGTCATATGTTAGGTTAAGCTTATAATGTGCAACATTTACTTAATAAATACTAGAAAGGGGATCCCTTGGAAGCAACAAACACAAACGAGAGAGAAAGTAGCAGACTTGGTTTTATTGAGTCTGTTCATGAGAGGTAATATTAGTTGCAACACCTCTCACGATCCCTAGCACCGGCTTAAGCGCTATTCTACTTTAAAGCCACAAAGATTGGGCTTGTCTTTGAATATCTGTAAAATTACTTTGTAAGAGTTGAACAATTTGGAATGCCAACAAGTTGACTGTGTAAGAGTTGAACAATTTGGAATGCCAACAAGTTGACTTTGTAAGAGTTGAACAATTTGGAATGCCAACAAGTTGACTGACAAGCTTTGCCAGCACAGTTCTATAAAATGTTTAAATTTTGATGTATATGTATTAATAGATTGTTATCAGTTTGTTTGTGGCCGTCATCCTGGATAACCTAGAGTTAGATGAAGACATCAAGAAACTCAAACAGGTGAGCTCTAACTTTTGAAATAGAGGATCTTCCATGTCGATTGAGTGATGGTGTATTATTGACTTCAATAAACGAGTTGTATAACATGATATGATTCAAGGCTCTGTCAAGTATCATATCTTTTTAACAATAACAGTTCAGGATTAAAATCAAAAGTACAGTCAAAACAGTAAGATTTTGTTTATCACATAACATGTCAGTTCGACTCATTTGTACATTTATGGCAATTGTTTAAATCATCTATTAGAAATGGTTAGACCCATTTGTACATTTAAGGCCATTGTTTGAATCACCTTCCAGAAATTGTTTGACCCATTTGAACATTTAAGGCCATTGTTTAAATCACCTTCCAGAAATTGTTTGACCCGTTTGTACATTTAAGGCAATTGTTTAAATCACCTTCCAGAAATTGTTGGACCCATTTGTACATTTAACGCAATTGTTTAAATCACCTACCATAAATGATTTGACCCATTTGTACATTTAAGACAATTGTTTAAATCACCTTCCAGAAATGGCTTGACCCATTTGTACATTTAAGACAATTGTTTGAATCACATTCCAGAAATGGTTTGACCCATTTGTACATATAAGGCAATTGTTTGAATCACCTTCCAGAAATGGTTTGACCCATTTTTACATTTAAGGCAATTGTTTAAATCACCTTCCAGAAATGGTTTGACCCGTTTGTACATTTAAGGCAATTGTTTGAATCACCTTCCGGAAATGGTTTGACCCGTTTGTACATTTAAGGCAATTGTTTTTTAATTACCTTCCAGAAATTGCCCGTTTGTACATTTAAGGCAATTGTTTGAATCACCTTCCAGAAATGGTTTGACCCATTTGTACATTTAAGGCAATTGTTTGAATCACATTCCAGAAATGGTTTGATCCATTTGTACATTTAAGGCCATTGTTTGAATCACCTTCCAGAAATGGTTTGACCCGTTTGTACATTTAAGGCAGTTGTTTAAATCACCTTCCAGAAATGGTTTGACCCGTTTGTACATTTAAGGCAATTGTTTGAATCACCTTCTGGAAATGGTTTGACCTGTTTGTACATTTAAGGCAATTGTTTGAATCACCTTCCAGAAATGGTTTGACCTATTTGTACATTTAAGGCAATTGTTTGAATCACCTTCCAGAAATGGTTTGACTTATTTGTACATTTAAGGCAATTGTTTGACTCACCTTCCAGAAATGGTTTGACCCGTTTGTACATTTAAGGCAATTGTTTGAATCACCTTCCAGAAATGATTTGACCTATTTGTACATTTAAGGCAATTGTTTAAATCACCTACCAGAAATGGTTTGACCCATTTGTACATTTAAGACAATTGTTTTAATCACCTTCCAGAAATGGTATGACCCATTTGTACATTTAAGGCAATTGTTTGAATCACCTTCCAGAAATGGTTTGACCCATTTGTACATTTATGGCAGTTGTTTCAATCACCTTGCAGAAATGGTTTGACCCATTTGTACATGTAAGGCAATTGTTTGAATCACATTCCAGAAATGGTTTGACCCATTTGTATATTTAAGGCAATTGTTTGAATCACCTTCCAGAAATGGTTTGACCCATTTGTACATTTAAGGCAGTTGTTTAAATCTCCTTCCAGAAATGGTTTGACCCACTTGTACATTTATGGCAGTTGTTTAAATCACCGTCCAGAAATGGTTTGACCCATTTGTACATTTATGGCAGTGTTTAAATCACCGTCCAGAAATGGTTTGACCCATTTGTACATTTAAGGCAATTGTTTAAATCACATTCCAGAAATGGTTTGACCCATTTGTACATTTAAGGCAATTGTTTGAATCACCTTCCAGAAATGGTTTGACCCATTTGTACATTTAAGGCAATTGTTTGAATCACCTTCCAGAAATGGTTTGACCCATTTGTACATTTAAGGCAATTGTTTAAATCACATTCCAGAAATGGTTTGACCAATTTGTACATTTAAGGCAATTATTTGAATCACCTTCCAGAAATGGTTTGACTCATTTGTACATTTAAGGCAATTGTTTGAATCACCTTCCAGAAATGGTTTGACCCATTTGTACATTTAAGGCAGTTGTTTGAATCACCTTCCAGAAATGGTTTGACCCGTTTGTACATTTAAGGCAATTGTTTGACTCACCTTCCAGAAATGGTTTGACCCATTTGTACATTTAAGGCAATTGTTTAAATCACCTTCCATGACTCACCTTCCAGAAATGGTTTGACCCGTTTGTACATTTAAGGCAATTGTTTGAATCACATTCCAGAAATTTTTTGACCCGTTTGTACATTTAAGGCAATTGTTTGAATCACATTCCAGAAATGGTTTGACTCGTTTGTACATTTAAGGCAATTGTTTGACTCACCTTCCAGAAATGGTTTGACCCGTTTGTGCATTTAAGGCAATTGTTTGACTCACCTTCCAGAAATGGTTTGACATGGTTTGACCCGTTTGCTACATTTAAGGCAATTGTTTGACTCACCTTCCAGAAATGGTTTGAACCATTTGTACATTTTAAGGCAATTGTTTGACTCACCTTCCAGAAATGGTTTGACCCGTTTGTACATTTAAGGCAATTGTTTGACTCATCTTCCAGAAATAGTTTGACCCATTTGTACATTTAAGGCAATTGTTTGAATCACCTTGCAGAAATGGTTTGACCCGTTTGTACATTTAAGGCAGTTGTTTTGAATCACCTTCCAGAAATGGTTTTGATCCGTTTGTACATTTAAGGCAATTGTTTGAATCACCTTGCAGAAATGGTTTGACCCATTTGTACATTTTAAGGCAGTTGTTTGAATCACCTTCCAGAAATGGTTTGACCCATTTGTACATTTAAGGCAATTGTTTGAATCACCTTCCAGAAATGGTTTGACCCATTTGTACATTTAAGGCAATTGTTTGAATCACCTATCCAGAAATGATTTGACCCGTTTGTTCATTTAAGTCAATTGTTTTGAATCACCTTCCAGAAATGGTTTGACCCAATTGTACATTTAAGGCAGTTGTTTTGAATCACCTTCCAGAAATGGTTTGATCCGTTTGTACATTTAAGGCAATTGTTTGAATCACCTTCCAGAAATGGTTTGACCCATTTGTACATTTAAGGCAATTGTTTGAATCACCTTCCAGAAATGGTTTGACCCGTTTGTACATTTAAGGCAATTGTTTGAATCACCTTCCAGAAATGGTTTGACCCGTTTGTACATTTAAGGCAAATTGTTTGAATCACCTTCCAGAAATGGATTGACCCGTTTGTACATTTTAAGGCAGTTGTTTAAATCACCTTCCAGAAATGGTTTGACCCATTTGTACATTTAAGGCAATTGTTTAAATCACCTTCCAGAAATGGTTTGACCTATTTGAGACATTTAAGGTAATTGTTTGAATCACCTTCCAGAAATGGTTTGACCCGTTTGTACATTGAAGGCAATTGTTTAAATCACCGTCCAACAATGGTTTGACCCATTTGTACATTTATGGCAATTGTTTAAACCACCTACCAGGAATGGTATGAGCCATTTGTACGCTTAAATCACATACCCTAAGCATTCAATTTGTACAAACCTGAAAACTGTACTTAACTAAAAAACACCATTTGAGAATCAGTCTTCATAACATTCAAATGGGCACAAGTATTTATTACTGTTTAAGGATGGGGGGGGGGGGGGGGGGGGGGGGGGGGGGGGGGGGGGTATTTATTACTGTTTAAGGATGGGGGGTGGGGGGTGGGGGGTCCATGGCCGAGTGGTTAGAGTCTCTGACTTGCAATCACTTGCCTCTCACCACTGTAGGTTCGACCCCTCAGGGGCCTAGGAATCTTTCAGTGAGAAGCTATCCACCTGGCTTGCGGAACGCCGGTGGTTCTACCCGGAGGGGCACCTGGGGTCTTCCTCCACCAGTGGAAGCTGGAAAGTCGCCATATGACCTTAGCTGTTGGTGCG
Source organism: Cyrtodaria siliqua (assembly GCA_037043455.1). Taxonomy (NCBI): domain Eukaryota; kingdom Metazoa; phylum Mollusca; class Bivalvia; order Adapedonta; family Hiatellidae; genus Cyrtodaria; species Cyrtodaria siliqua. The sequence continues at coordinate 322,668 of JAWPHD010000130.1, read as the reverse complement.
ACTATAAAATCCAATTCAATTCAATTCAATTATTATTGTTTAAGTAAAATGTGTGCCTTGACTTACCCGTACAATGTCAGTTATGCTCCAAAGCTGCATGTAAATTTGGGGAAATGAAAGTTGTGAGCTTCTTAATAATAAAGATTGCCTCTAAAGACAAAATTGATTTCAATATTTCAGTTGAAGGCCAGTGATCTGAATGCAGATGAATCTAATTCTCTGCCATTTAGGCTGAGGATCTTTGAAAGATTTCCGTAAGTCAACTAATGCGAATTATTATTCAGTTAAAAACTGCAAAATAATAACTTTTAAACAGTCACATGTTTTGTCTTAAAATAGTTTCTAGTAAATTGTTTTATTTCCGTAGGACTTGAACAAATGTTCACATATTTAAAAAAAAAAGAAGAAAAAAGGCATGTTTACATGTACACATAACAAAATAATAAAAAAATTAGGTAAATATAAATAATTATTATAACCTGTTTTAAAAATGTCAATCTTTCTTCTAATTCAATGATCTTATAAAGTGTTATGGTGCTGCAGCAATAATAGGTATTGCATACTAATTTATCCATCCCCGTTTGAAAAACTTTCAGGAACCGCCCTCAGATGGTGAAGGTATGCAAGTTGTCGGGAGAGTTTGACGTAGCGGACATTCGGGAGAGTTTCATGCGCCAGTTCTGCCAGCATCAGTTGAATCTCGTCATGGATACAGAGGACGGCAGTGAAGAGAACCAGTCATACCTTCAGATGGCCCCAGTCAACCTTGTCAAATCACCGAACCTCGGTGCCAGAAGTGGTGGCTGCTTGGAGAAACAAATTGGTATCAGTTCTGTTATCAGGTATGTAGTCTGGAAATGCACTGAAAATATGTTTTCAGGGATATATCAGGACGGCTAGAATATTTATGAACAACCTCGAAGCATCTCCGTGGCCGAATGGTTGATATTGCGTTGTAAACCTTCGCCTCTCACTGCTGCGGGTTCAAATCCCACTGGGAGCTCGACGTGTAATTGATGAAGTGTCAATTCTTACAGATGGCGGGAGGTGTACAGTACTGGTTCTACCCAGGAAAAGTGGGTGGTCTGCCTCCACCTCAAAAAAATTGTATAACCTTACATGTGTTGAAAATGACGTGAAACTATACTTAAAAAACACCATACAAAACAAACAAAACAAATTATGAACAACCTTACAATATGCAGTTACTTTGTCTAGAAATTGATTGATTCTTTCTACAGTGCATCTCATTGGATAGGATATCTCTCAGTCAAGGGTAGTCAGTGATATATCAGTGTAGGGAACTAAAGAAAAATATAGAAAATTGAAAAATAAAAAGTGTAGTCATAAACTACAGTACTCTGGGATATTTTTTCAGGAAAACTTTAAATATGTTTTCAACAAAGAACATGTTAATTTGTATAGATATATATATAGATATAGATACATATAGATAGATATTTTATTTTATTTTTTGTTTTTAGCTCGACTGATCAGAGATCAGCAGAGCTTATGCCGTGGTGCGGCGTCCAGTCGTCCGTCAGTCCGTAAACTTTTTTTTGTAGCGACTACTCCTCTGAAACTACTGAATGGATTTTCATGAAACTTTACAGAAATGTTGCCCATGAAGTCTAGTTGATCCTAGCAAAAATTCATGTTGATGTGAAATCCAAGATGGCCACCAAATCTAAAAATAGGTTTTCAAAATACAAGTTTGTAGCGACTTCTTCTTGAAAACTATAAGTGATATTGATATGGAACTTTTTCTAAAATGATCAGCATGACATGATGTTGGTCCGTGTCAAAAATCGTTTTGATTCGACGTTAAACATGGCTGACAGCGGCCATCTTTGTTTACATAGAGTTATATAGTAAAAAATTGTAGCGACTACTCCTCTGAAACTACTTGGCGGATTTTCGTGAAACTTCACAGGAATGTTGCTCTTAATGTCTAATTGATCCTAGCAAAATTTCAGATCGGCCAGAAATTTAAGATGGCCGCCACAGCTAAAAATAGATTTTTAAAAAATAAGTTTGTAGCGACTACTTCTTGAAAACTATAAGTGATATTAATATGGGACTTTTTCTAAAATGATCAGCATGACATGATGTTGATCCGAGTCGAACATTATTTTGATTCGACGGTAAACATGGCTGCCAGTGGCCATCTTTGTTTACATAGAGTTATATAATGAAAACTTGTAGCGATTACTCCTCTGAAACTACTTGACGGATTTTCATGAAACTTCACACGAATGTTGCTCTTGATGTCTAATTGATCCTAGCAAAATTTCAGGTCGGCCGGAAATTCAAGATGGCCGCCATGGCTAAAAATAGATTTTCAAAATACAAGTTTGTAGCGACTACTTCTTGAAAACTATAAGTGATATTGATATGGGACTTTTTCTAAAATGATCAGCATGACATGATGTTGGTCCTTGTCAAAAATCGTTTTGATTCGATGTTAAACATGGCTGTCAGCGGCCATCTTTGTTTACATAGAGTTATATAATGAAAACTTGTAGCGACTACTCCTCTGAAACTACTTGACGGATTTTCATGAAACTTCACAGGAATGTTGCTCTTGATGTCTAATTGATCCTAGCAAAATTTCAGGTCGGCCGGAAATTCAAGATGGCCGCCACGGCTAAAAATATTTTTTCAAAAAACAAGTTTGTAGCGACTACTTCCTGAAATCAAAATCAATCAGTAGAGCTTCAAGGTCATTGACCTCTTGTTTTTTGTTCCCAATGCTGATACTGCCACCTGCGCTCTCAGTGGGTTTCAAAATAGGACATACTGTAAAGCTTTGAAAATATAGATTCAGCCCACATTTAATAGTAACAGAAACTAGCACATTATAAAAGCAGTCTCAAAAAACAGCAATGAAAGCCGTCTGTCTTCAACAATATGAAAGCAGTCTAAAATATTTCAAGAATTTTGCCTTTTAGACAGCCTCTTCAAATTTAGGCACCGATACTGTAACAATAAGAGTGTTACTAGAGTTAAACTTATTCCAGAGCTGTAGATAAAGTTTGAGTATTTATTCATCAGACTGAAAATGAATGAGTATTAAGGCACTTGTTCACAGTAAACAATTTCTTTAAATAGGTCATGCTTTCAAAATGCAAAATGGATGTGAATTAATACATTTTAAAAGAAACGACTATTCTTTGAAATGGAAGTTAAGTAAAAATAAAAGAAACACTGTATGACATTAATATTAGACACATGATTGGAACAATTTTAATCATGTAAATATGGAATAAATTGTTCACAGGATAATACATACAAATATAATACTCCTGATTTTTAGCTCTACTGATCAGAGATCAGCAGAGCTTATGCCGTGGGGCGGCGTCCGTCGTCCGTCCGTCTGTCCGTCCGTCCGTCTGTCCGTAAACTTTTATTTGTAGCGAGAACTCCTCTGAAACTACTGGATGGATATTCATGAAACTTTACAGAAATGTTGCCAATAAAGTCTAGTTGATCCTAGCAAAAATTCATGTTGATGTGAAATCCAAGATGGCCACCAAAGCTAAAAATAGAGTTTTAAAATACAAGTTTGTAGCGACTACATCTTGAAAACTATAAGTGATATTGATATGGGACTTTTTCTAAAATAATCAGCATGACATGATGTTGATCCTTGTCAAAAATCGTTTTGATTCAACGTTAAACATGGCTGCCAGCGGCCATCTTTGTTTACATAGAGTTATATTGTAAAAACTTGTAGCGACTACTCCTCTAAAACTACTTGGCGGATTGTCATGAAACTTTACAGGAATGTTGCTCTTGATGTCTAATTGATCCTAGCAAAATTTCAGATCTGCCAGAAATTCAAGATGGCCGTCACAGCTAAAAATAGATTTTTAAAAAATAAGTTTGTAGCGACTACTTCTTGAAAACTATAAGTGATATTGATATGGGACTTTTTCTAAAATGATCAGCATGACATGATGTTGATCCTTGTGGAAAATTATTTTGATTCGACGTAAAACATGGCTGCCAGTGGCCATCTTTGGTTACATAGAGTTATATAGTAAAAACTTGTAGCGACTACTCCTCCGAAACTACTTGACGGATGTTCATGAAACTTCACAGGAATGTTGCTCTTGATGTCTAGTTGATCCTAGAAAAATTTCAGGTCGGCCAGAAATTTAAGATGGCCGCCACAGCTAAAAATAGTTTTAAAATAAATAAGTTTGTAGCGACTACTTCTTCAAAACTATAAGAGATATTGATATGGGACTTTTTCTAAAATGATCAGTATGACATGATGTTGGTCCTTGTCGAAAATCGTTTTGATTTGACGTTAAAATGAAAACTTGTAGCGACTACTCCTCTGAAGCTACTTGACGGATTTTCATGAAACTTCACAGGAATGTTGCTCTTAATGTCTAATTGATCCTAGCAAAATTTCAGGTTGGCCGGAAATTCAAGATGGCCACCACGGTTAAAAATAGATTTTCAAAAAACAAGTCTGTAGCGACTACTTCCTGAAATCAAAATCAATCAGTAGAGCTTCAAGGTCATTGACCTCTTGTTAAAAGTTATGAGTATTTGTAGTAAACTGACGAGTAATGATACACACAGTTTTAAAAAACTGAGGCTTTTTCTGTAAAAAACAAAGCATGAGTAAAGTATGCAACAACTCAGCTTATCTACAACTCTGTTATTCTGTACCAACTCGAGTAGGTAATTCCAGATCAGGACCACACGGGAGGTAAGAGTAATCCTCATGTGGCATTTACCTATAAGAACAATATTACTCAGCTAGCTGTCTGATAATATTTGCCGACTCATTCAATAAATTCAACAATAAGTAAGCATGCATGTAAGATTCCCTATTGTTTAAATGTTGAATGTCCTGTTTTGCTTTTCACAGAGAGTCCAACCAGCACAAGCTGATGAGTACTGGGTCAGGACAGATGGTGAATAATGGACCTAAGTCGCTCTTCTCTCAAACTTATCAACTCAGGATGGCCAGAAGGTTAGTGGCGTTAATACTGTATTTGTCCTTGGTGACACTGCAAGAGGTTTTAAAATAGCAATATTTAGGCATTTAATATATATATATAAAAAAAAGGCTCAAAATTGTGACCTACATTAAAGAGACACTTGGCAGTGTTGATTTTGGTAAAACTTTCAGAGTCCCATTATAATAAGTTTTCAGTTATTGTACTATAAAACCTTTAGGAAAGAACACTGCCATAAGATGCTGTACAATTGTCCTTCTGTTCTAATTAACTCCTAGACCATGTCAGAGGTAATGGAGTACAACTGTCTAAGTATCATTAATAGGTGCTGTGTCATGCACCACTTCTTAAGGTCAAGGTCAGGAGTCAAGGTCATGTATTTTGTATGTCTAGTCTATAACTTCTAAACAGCTGGAGATAATGAGATTAAGCCTGATGAGTGTATACAGGGTGTGATTTGTCTGTTTAGTCCAGCAATTTGGTGGTTGGCAATGATTTGAAAGAATTGCCTGTTAAACGGAGATATAATGAGTTGAACATCACAAGTAATATAAGAAAAAAACGACTAGACTTCTCTGAAACTGCTTTGCAGATAACTATGATGGTTGGTTTATTTGTATCTAATTCAAAAATGCATACTTCACTTTTTCTCAGTTGTTGCATCTATGAGAGATATTTTCACCAGTAGAACGTCCTCAAGTCCTCTTTTGCCTCTTTGTTTCCTTCATGATCTTGGAGTGCAAATTTTCGTCATATTTTTACACGCAAGTAACCCTGACCATGTGTTGCTAATGTAAATACAAAACAATATCCCTTAAGATTGATACTTACCGTTTTTGTGCAAACAGTCGTTAGGCTAATTTCATAAGTTGTTCCTTTTACCTGTGGCGTAACTAAGGTATCTTTATTCTTGTATATTGGAGGAGTATGCGTGGTTCGCGGCCTGGCAGTCTGAAACTAGGTCACCAAAAGGAGAATGGGGACATCACACACCTGATGATGGGAGGAGGCAGCGTCAGCACGGGGGGTATTATCGCACACAGGACAGACGACTTTGATATCAAGATGATCCAGCAGCGTAAACAGCAGGCAGAGATAAAGAGGTACGATTATAAGAATCCATCAGGAGTGATCCATGTGAGATAGAGAAATCTCAGCCGAGGGGTTGGAATTGCAACCAGGGACGAGGCTCTGCTGAGTGCCTGGTTGCAATTCTGATCCCGAGGGTGAGATTTCCCTATCTCACATGGATCACTCATGATGGATTATTTTTCTCCCATTATGTGTTTATTACCGGCATAAAATCCATGACTTGGCTGATTTAACGCCAGAATAAGGCGACGTCGACGTAACGTCATGACGTCGTAAGTCACATGTCATGTAAGATAGAGTTATCTCACATGAGGAAAATGCCTATCTCACTTGAGCAGAAATAGGAGAATATAAGTATCCTTCATTTATATCCGTGAAGATCTGGAGTTGCAACACTAGATATAACTGTTTTTAGCTCCTCATCCTCCAGTTATACTGAGGGTTAAAATATCTTCTCCCTGAAAATATCTTCTCCCTGTTTTACCAATGACCGATACCTTTTCTTGCATACCATTGACATTTTCTGCATTGACGTCGACAATAATTATCATTTTGTATGTTTATTTTACACAATATTATTAATATGCAATTGTGGATGGTCTCACCATCATTGTTGACAGCACGTGACTTTTATCTGCACCCATGCGTAAAATCAGTTTTCCAGCACTCGTGCAAAACGCGGATGCCGTTTTTATTGTATCCAAAAACTTATTCCCTACAAACGTTTCATTTGTTTATCAAACTTCGAATGACAGTTAGGTTAATCCGGACAGATATCCAAAGCTTGTCATAGTTGTCATTGTTCCGGTTGTCTCGGAACAACTGGTTATATAGCACATAGGGGTGATGGTAAAGAGATCCCAAATGTATCATTTCCTGTAAGTGGCATAAAGTTTTTGTGAAAAGGGTAAACTCGGACAGCCAACGGGGAAACTCGGACAGCTGACAGATATCCACTGACATTATATATATTTTTCAAAACATTAAATTTATGAAGTTTTAAAACTCTTAATCAATAATAAAGCTTGGGCTGGACATTCAGAGTTTGTCTTTATACATAAGAATAAACCGTTTTATTTACCAAAAACCAAATGGGGTAAATTCGGACAATCTGTTATTATTAACTTTTTCTCATATATCACGAGGATATAAACAATTTTTGAAGATGTTGGAAGTGTCCATGCAAGTTGAGGGATGTATAAATAGAACAGCAACAATTTGCGAGAGCGATTTAACTACTTTATTTATGAAACTATGTGGGTGTCCGAATTTATACTGTGTCCGAGATTACCCGGACTGACCCTAGCTAACTATACTAATATCAAAAGGTCAGGGTCGAATACACTTACATTTCCATGTGTGTTGGATGATTCTACACTACTTACATACGTCCCCCACACTTGCATTTCCAGGTGTGTTGCTATTAGATGATTCTACACTACCTACATACGTCCCCCACACTTGCATTTCCAGGTGTGTTGGATGATTCTACACTACTTACATACGTCCCCCACACTTGCATTTCCAGGTGTGTTGGATGATTCTACACTACTTACATACGTCCCTCACACTTGCATTTCCAGGTGTGTTGGATGATTCTACACTACTTACATACGTCCCTCACACTTGCATTTCCAGGTGTGTTGCTATTGGATGATTCTACACTACTTACATACGTCCCTCACACTTGCATTTCCAGGTGTGTTGGATGATTCTACACTACTTACATACGTCCCCCACACTTGCATTTCCAGGTGTGTTGGATGATTCTACACTACTTACATACATCCCTCACACTTGCATTTCCAGGTGTGTTGGATGATTCTACACTACTTACATACGTCCCTCACACTTGCATTTCCAGGTGTGTTGCTATTGGATGATTCTACACTACTTACATACGTCCCCCACACTTGCATTTCCAGATGTGTTGGATGATTCTACACTACTTACATACGTCCCCCACACTTGCATTTCCAGGTGTGTTGGATGATTCTACACTACTTACATACATCCCCCACACTTGCATTTCCAGGTGTGTTGGATGATTCTACACTACTTACATACGTCCCTCACACTTGCATTTCCAGGTGTGTTGGATGATTCTACACTACTTACATACATCCCCCACACTTGCATTTCCAGGTGTGTTGGATGATTCTACACTACTTACATACATCCCTCACACTTGCATTTCCAGGTGTGTTGGATGATTCTACACTACTTACATACATCCCTCACACTTGCATTTCCAGGTGTGTTGGATGATTCTACACTACTTACATACGTCCCCCACACTTGCATTTCCAGGTGTGTTGGATGATTCTACACTACTTACATACATCCCTCACACTTGCATTTCCAGGTGTGTTGGATGATTCTACACTACTTACATACATCCCCCACACTTGCATTTCCAGGTGTGTTGGATGATTCTACACTACCTACATACGTCCCTCACACTTGCATTTCCAGGTGTGTTGGATGATTCTACACTACTTACATACGTCCCCCACACTTGCATTTCCAGGTGTGTTGGATGATTCTACACTACTTACATACGTCCCTCACACTTGCATTTCCAGGTGTGTTGGATGATTCTACACTACTTACATACGTCCCTCACACTTGCATTTCCAGGTGTGTTGCTATTGGATGATTCTACACTACTTACATACGTCCCTCACACTTGCATTTCCAGGTGTGTTGGATGATTCTACACTACTTACATACGTCCCCCACACTTGCATTTCCAGGTGTGTTGGATGATTCTACACTACTTACATACGTCCCTCACACTTGCATTTCCAGGTGTGTTGGATGATTCTACACTACTTACATACGTCCCTCACACTTGCATTTCCAGGTGTGTTGCTATTGGATGATTCTACACTACTTACATACGTCCCTCACACTTGCATTTCCAGGTGTGTTGGATGATTCTACACTACTTACATACGTCCCCCACACTTGCATTTCCAGGTGTGTTGGATGATTCTACACTACTTACATACGTCCCTCACACTTGCATTTCCAGGTGTGTTAGATGATTCTACACTACTTACATACATCCCTCACACTTGCATTTCCAGGTGTGTTGGATGATTCTACACTACTTACATACATCCCTCACACTTGCATTTCCAGGTGTGTTGGATGATTCTACACTACTTACATACGTCCCCCACACTTGCATTTCCAGGTGTGTTGGATGATTCTACACTACCTACATACGTCCCTCACACTTGCATTTCCAGGTGTGTTGGATGATTCTACACTACCTACATACGTCCCTCACACTTGCATTTCCAGGTGTGTTGGATGATTCTACACTACTTACATACGTCCCTCACACTTGCATTTCCAGGTGTGTTAGATGATTCTACACTACTTACATACGTCCCTCACACTTGCATTTCCAGGTGTGTTAGATGATTCTACACTACTTACATACGTTTCCCACACTTGCATTTCCAGGTGTGTTGGATGATTCTACACTACCTACATACGTCCCCCACACTTGCATTTCCAGGTGTGTTGGATGATTCTACACTACTTACATACGTCCCCCACACTTGCATTTCCAGGTGTGTTGGATGATTCTACACTACTTACATACGTCCCCCACACTTGCATTTCCAGGTGTGTTGGATGATTCTACACTACTTACATACGTCCCTCACACTTGCATTTCCAGGCGTGTTGGATGATTCTACACTACCTACATACGTCCCCCACACTTGCATTTCCAGGCGTGTTGGATGATTCTACACTACCTACATACGTCCCCCACACTTGCATTTCCAGGTGTGTTGGATGATTCTACACTACTTACATACGTCCCTCACACTTGCATTTCCAGGTGTGTTGGATGATTCTACACTACTTATATAAGTCCCTCACACTTGCATTTCCAGGTGTGTTGCTATTGGATGATTCTACACTACTTACATATGTCCCCCACACTTGCATTTCCAGGCGTGTTGGATGATTCTACACTACTTACATACATCCCTCACACTTGCATTTCCGTGTGTGTTGGATGATTCTACACTACTTACATACGTCCCTCACACTTGCATTTCCAGGTGTGTTGGATGATTCTACACTACTTACATACGTCCCTCACACTTGCATTTCCAGGTGTGTTGGATGATTCTACACTACTTACATACGTCCCTCACACTTGCATTTCCAGGTGTGTTGGATGATTCTACACTACTTACATACGTCCCTCACACTTGCATTTCCAGGTGTGTTGGATGATTCTACACTACTTACATACGTCCCCCACACTTGCATTTCCAGGTGTGTTGGATGATTCTACACTACTTACATACGTCCCCCACACTTGCATTTCCAGGTGTGTTGGATGATTCTACACTACCTACATACATCCCTCACACTTGCATTTCCAGGCGTGTTGGATGATTCTACACTACTTACATACGTCCCTCACACTTGCATTTCCAGGTGTGTTGGATGATTCTACACTACTTACATACGTCCCCCACACTTGCATTTCCAGGTGTGTTGGATGATTCTACACTACTTACATACGTCCCCCACACTTGCATTTCCAGGTGTGTTGGATGATTCTACACTACCTACATACATCCCTCACACTTGCATTTCCAGGCGTGTTGGATGATTCTACACTACTTACATACATCCCTCACACTTGCATTTCCGTGTGTGTTGGATGATTCTACACTACTTACATACGTCCCCCACACTTGCATTTCCAGGTGTGTTGGATGATTCTACACTACTTACATACGTCCCCCACACTTGCATTTCCAGGTGTGTTGGATGATTCTACACTACCTACATACATCCCTCACACTTGCATTTCCAGGCGTGTTGGATGATTCTACACTACTTACATACGTCCCTCACACTTGCATTTCCAGGTGTGTTGGATGATTCTACACTACTTACATACATCCCTCACACTTGCATTTCCAGGCGTGTTGGATGATTCTACACTACTTACATATGTCCCTCACACTTGCATTTCCAGGTGTGTTGGATGATTCTACACTACTTACATACGTCCCTCACACTTGCATTTCCAGGTGTGTTGGATGATTCTACACTACTTACATACATCCCTCACACTTGCATTTCCAGGCGTGTTGGATGATTCTACACTACTTACATACGTCCCTCACACTTGCATTTCCAGGTGTGTTGGATGATTCTACACTACTTACATACATCCCTCACACTTGCATTTCCAGGTGTGTTAGATGATTCTACACTACTTACATACGTCCCTCACACTTGCATTTCCAGGTGTGTTAGATGATTCTACACTACTTACATACGTCCCTCACACTTGCATTTCCAGGTGTGTTAGATGATTCTACACTACTTACATACGTCCCCCACACTTGCATTTCCAGGTGTGTTGGATGATTCTACACTACCTACATACGTCCCTCACACTTGCATTTCCAGGTGTGTTGGATGATTCTACACTACCTACATACGTCCCTCACACTTGCATTTCCAGGTGTGTTGGATGATTCTACACTACTTACATACATCCCCCACACTTGCATTTCCAGGTGTGTTGGATGATTCTACACTACTTACATACATCCCTCACACTTGCATTTCCAGGTGTGTTAGATGATTCTACACTACTTACATACGTCCCTCACACTTGCATTTCCAGGTGTGTTAGATGATTCTACACTACTTACATACGTCCCTCACACTTGCATTTCCAGGTGTGTTGGATGATTCTACACTACTTACATACATCCCTCACACTTGCATTTCCAGGTGTGTTGGATGATTCTACACTACTTACATACGTCCCTCACACTTGCATTTCCAGGTGTGTTGGATGATTCTACACTACTTACATACGTCCCCCACACTTGCATTTCCAGGTGTGTTGGATGATTCTACACTACTTACATACATCCCTCACACTTGCATTTCCAGGCGTGTTGGATGATTCTACACTACTTACATACGTCCCCCACACTTGCATTTCCAGGTGTGTTGGATGATTCTACACTACTTACATACGTCCCTCACACTTGCATTTCCAGGTGTGTTGGATAATTCTACACTACTTACATACGTCCCCCACACTTGCATTTCCAGGTGTGTTGGATGATTCTACACTACTTACATACATCCCTCACACTTGCATTTCCAGGCGTGTTGGATGATTCTACACTACTTACATACGTCCCCCACACTTGCATTTCCAGGTGTGTTGGATGATTCTACACTACTTACATACGTCCCTCACACTTGCATTTCCAGGTGTGTTGGATGATTCTACACTACTTACATACGTCCCCCACACTTGCATTTCCAGGTGTGTTGGATGATTCTACACTACTTACATACGTCCCTCACACTTGCATTTCCAGGTGTGTTGGATGATTCTACACTACTTACATTCGTCCCCCACACTTGCATTTCCAGGTGTGTTGCTATTAGATGATTCTACACTACCTACATACGTCCCCCACACTTGCATTTCCAGGTGTGTTGGATGATTCTACACTACTTACATACGTCCCTCACACTTGCATTTCCAGGTGTGTTGGATGATTCTACACTACTTACATACGTCCCCCACACTTGCATTTCCAGGTGTGTTGGATGATTCTACACTACTTACATACGTCCCTCACACTTGCATTTCCAGGTGTGTTGGATGATTCTACACTACTTACATACGTCCCTCACACTTGCATTTCCAGGTGTGTTGGATGATTCTACACTACTTACATACGTCCCCCACACTTACATTTCCATGTGAATTGGATGATTCTACACTACTTACATACGTCCCCCACACTTGCATTTCCATGTGTGTTGGATGATTCTACATTACTTACGTCCCCCACACTTGCATTTCCAGGTGTGTTGGATGATTCTACACTACTTACATACGTCCCCCACACTTGCATTTCCAGGTGTGTTGCTATTAGATGATTCTACACTACCTACATACGTCCCCCACACTTGCATTTCCAGGTGTGTTGGATGATTCTACACTACTTACATACGTCCCTCACACTTGCATTTCCAGGTGTGTTGGATGATTCTACACTACTTACATACGTCCCCCACACTTGCATTTCCAGGTGTGTTGGATGATTCTACACTACTTACATACGTCCCTCACACTTGCATTTCCAGGTGTGTTGGATGATTCTACACTACTAACATACGTCCCCCACACTTGCATTTCCAGGTGTGTTGGATGATTCTACACTACTTACATACGTCCCCCACACTTGCATTTCCAGGTGTGTTGGATGATTCTACACTACTTACATACGTCCCCCACACTTGCATTTCCAGGTGTGTTGGATGATTCTACACTACTTACATACGTCCCCCACACTTGCATTTCCAGGTGTGTTGCTATTAGATGATTCTACACTACCTACATACGTCCCCCACACTTGCATTTCCAGGTGTGTTGGATGATTCTACACTACTTACATACGTCCCTCACACTTGCATTTCCAGGTGTGTTGGATGATTCTACACTACTTACATACGTCCCCCACACTTGCATTTCCAGGCGTGTTGGATGATTCTACACTACTTACATACGTCCCCCACACTTGCATTTCCAGGCGTGTTGGATGATTCTACACTACCTACATACGTCCCCCACACTTGCATTTCCAGGCGTGTTGGATGATTCTACACTACTTACATACATCCCCCACACTTGCATTTCCAGGCGTGTTGGATGATTCTACACTACCTACATACGTCCCCCACACTTGCATTTCCAGGTGTGTTGGATGATTCTACACTACTTACATACGTCCCTCACACTTGCATTTCCAGGTGTGTTGGATGATTCTACACTACTTACATACGTCCCTCACACTTGCATTTCCAGGTGTGTTGCTATTGGATGATTCTACACTACTTACATATGTCCCGCACACTTGCATTTCCAGGTGTGTTGGATGATTCTACACTACTTACATATGTCCCTCACACTTGCATTTCCAGGTGTGTTGGATGATTCTACACTACTTACATACGTCCCTCACACTTGCATTTCCAGGTGTGTTGCTATTGGATGATTCTACACTACTTACATACGTCCCCCACACTTGCATTTCCAGGTGTGTTGGATGATTCTACACTACTTACATACGTCCCTCACACTTGCATTTCCAGGTGTGTTGCTATTGGATGATTCTACACTACCTACATACGTCCCCCACACTTGCATTTCCAGGTGTGTTGGATGATTCTACACTACTTACATACGTCCCCCACACTTGCATTTCCAGATGTGTTGGATGATTCTACACTACTTACATACGTCCCCCACACTTGCATTTCCAGGTGTGTTAGATGATTCTACACTACTTACATACGTCCCTCACACTTGCATTTCCAGGTGTGTTGGATGATTCTACACTACTTACATACGTCCCCCACACTTGCATTTCCAGGTGTGTTAGATGATCCTACACTACTTACATACGTCCCCCACACTTGCATTTCCAGGTGTGTTAGATGATTCTACACTACTTACATACGTCCCTCACACTTGCATTTCCAGGTGTGTTGGATGATTCTACACTACCTACATACATCCCTCACACTTGCATTTCCAGGCGTGTTGGATGATTCTACACTACTTACATACGTCCCTCACACTTGCATTTCCAGGTGTGTTGGATGATTCTACACTACTTACATACGTCCCTCACACTTGCATTTCCAGGTGTGTTGCTATTGGATGATTCTACACTACCTACATACGTCCCCCACACTTGCATTTCCAGGTGTGTTGGATGATTCTACACTACTTACATATGTCCCTCACACTTGCATTTCCAGGTGTGTTGGATGATTCTACACTACTTACATACGTCCCCCACACTTGCATTTCCAGGTGTGTTGGATGATTCTACACTACTTACATACGTCCCTCACACTTGCATTTCCAGGTGTGTTGGATGATTCTACACTACTTACATACGTCCCTCACACTTGCATTTCCAGGTGTGTTGGATGATTCTACACTACCTACATACATCCCTCACACTTGCATTTCCAGGTGTGTTGGATGATTCTACACTACTTACATACATCCCTCACACTTGCATTTCCAGGTGTGTTGGATGATTCTACACTACTTACATATGTCCCCCACACTTGCATTTCCAGGTGTGTTGGATGATTCTACACTACTTACATACGTCCCTCACACTTGCATTTCCAGGTGTGTTGGATGATTCTACACTACTTACATATGTCCCCCACACTTGCATTTCCAGGTGTGTTGGATGATTCTACACTACTTACATACGTCCCTCACACTTGCATTTCCAGGAGTGGAGGATGATTCTATTTCCAGAATATTCTGTATGCAACAATATTATTCCGTCTGTGTTTCAATATAGTTGTTGGTTTTGTTATGCTTGGAGTCTCCTTTAGGCTTACCTGGGAGTAACAACCCTTAACTTGAGGTGTTCCTAGGAGAATCATCTACAGAACATGTTCAGTGATTGAATACTCTGGGGTTCTCTGTGTGATTCACTGTTTTATTTGTGTATTTCCAATGCCAGGAGTCAGTTACAGGAAGACCTTCGAGGGGTGGTTGTTCAGTGATTGAGAAATCTGAGGTTCTCTGTGTGATTCACCATTTTATATGTATTTCCAGTACCAGGAGTCAGTTACAGGAAAACCTTCGAGGGGTGGTTGTTCAGTGATTGAGAAATCTGTGTGATTTTCTGTTTTAATTGTGTATTTCCAATGCCTGGAGTTAGTTACAGGAAGACCTCCGAGGGGTGGTTGTTCAGTTCTTCAGTTATTGAATATCCAGTCTGCGAAATAAACACATAGTCCGAGCCCGAGGCTATAACTTTTTCGTACGGACTATCAAACTGCTACAAATACATAGTCCGATCGGACCATTAGATAAAAATGTCTGTGTGAGCTTTACGGGAGATGGAACGTCAGACTACACCGGGGAGGAGTATGAAAGCCTGTACATTAGGACTTCGATATAAATTGTTGATATTATTTATGCAGCTCGTCCTTGTGTTATTTTGATTTTCTTTTCCAACTAGTTGGTTCTTTAGTTTCTGAGGACTATACCATTTTCCTAGAATGGTAGTACGAAGGACTATAAGGCTAAAAACTTTTTTGTGCAGACTGAATATCCTTTGGTTCTCTGTGTGATTAACTGTTTTATTTGTATTTCCAATACCAGGAGTCAGTTACAGGAAGACCTGCGAGAGAACCACCCGTTTTTTGACACGCCCCTGTTTTCTGTGGGTCGGGAGAGCAAACTACGGAATGTGTGTCAGATCATCGTGAATGCCAAGTACAGCTACATGCTACGCGACCCACTCACTGGGAAGGAGGTGCCCAATGTATACAAGAGGATACTGTAAGTACTAATTCAAGTAATATTTAGCAACAAGTTGAATTTACAAAAAAAGTAACACAGGCTCTAATGAGCTCTAATGAGCTATTAGCAGATATACTATGTATGAATAATTTCAGTCATTTTAATCAACTGGTTAATATTATGTTTCTTCTGTAGTTGTTATACCCACAAAAAAACGTTTTCTAAGGAGAGAAGCTTTTTACAGTATAAATTTACTTTCATTCCAGTCCCTCATTTGATGTACTGATTAAATTGTTGATGAAAAAACATTGATTTGTTTTAAATATTATTAATATATATATATATATTTCTATTTGAATTTTTTCTTTCCTTCTTTTGTTATAAAAAAACAATCTAAAATAAAAGTTGGACAGGCAATGCAGCATTCACACAGAACACAGTTAACCAAAAACACAAAAATACAACAAAAATATGACCATTACGTGATTACAAATAAAAAACTAACATCTGTGACATCACAAACATAAAAGAGTTAACAATATGGGTACAGCCTTGTAAGTTTATACCATTACTTGACTATTTCAGTCCGCTGTGGATCAGAAAGTTGTTTGGCTTGGTGACCTATCTGGACTGGATCATGATCATGGTGACCATCGTGTCCTGTATATCCATGATGTATGAAACACCGCACTACAGACTCACCTGTACACCCAAACTGCAGGTTAGTTGGTAGTGTCCTGTATATCCATGATATATGAAACTCCGCACTACAGACTCACCAATACACCCAAACTGCAGGTTAGTTGGTAGTCTCCTGTATTTCCATGATGTATGAAACACCACACTACAGACTCACCAATACACCCAAACTGCAGGTGATGTTTGAAACACTACACTACAGACTCGACCAATACACCCAAACTGCAGGTTAGTTGGTCCTGTATACCCATGATGTATGAAACACTACACTACAAACTTGCCAATACACCCAAACTGCAGGTTAGTTGGTAGTGTCCTGTATACCCATGATGTATGAAACACCACACTACAGACTCAACAATACACCCAAACTGCAGGTTAGTTGGTAGTGTCCTGTATACCCATGATGTATGAAACACCACACTACAGACTCACCAATACACCCAAACTACAGGTTAGTTGGTAGTGTCCTGTATACCCATGATGTATGAAACACCACACTACAGACTCACCTATACACCCAAACTGCAGGTTAGTTGGTAGTGTCCTGTATACCCATGATGTATGAAACACCACTCACAGACTCAACAATACACCCAAACTGCAGGTTAGTTGGTAGTGTCCTGTATACCCATGATGTATGAAACACCACACTACAGACTCAACAATACACCCAAACTGCAGGTTAGTTGCTAGTGTCCTGTATACCCATGATGTATGAAACACTACACTATAGATTCAATCAATACACCCAAACTGCAGGTTTGTTGGTAGTGTCCTGTATATCCATTATGTATGAAACACCGCACTACAGACTCGCCAATACACCCAAACTGCAGGTTAGTTGGTAGTGTCCTGTATAGTTAGTTGGTAGTGTCCTGTATATCCATGATGTATGAAACACTACACTACAGACTCGTCAATACACCCAAACTATAGGTTAGTTGGTAGTGTCCTATATATCCTTGATGTATGAAACACTGCACTATAGACTCACCTATACACCCAAATTGCAGGTTAGTTGGTAGTGTCCTGTATACCCATGATGTATGAAACACCACACTACAGACTCACCAATACACCCAAACTGCAGGTTAGTTGGTAGTGTCTTGTGTACCCATGACGTATGAAACACCAAACTATAGACAACCATTACACCCAAACTGCAGGTTAGTTGGTAGTGTGCTGTATACCCATGATGTATGAAACACCACACTACATACTCACCAATACACCCAAACTGCAGGTTAGTTGGTAGTGTCCTGTATATCCATGATGTATGAAACACCACACAACAGACTCAACCAATACACCCAAACTGTAGGTTAGTTGGTAGTGTCCATGAAACACAACATTACACTCACCAATAGACCCAAACTGCAGGTTAGTTGGTAGTGTGCTGTATACCCATGATGTATGAAACACCACACAATAGACTCAACCAATACACCCAAACTGCAGGTTAGTTGGTAGTGTCTTGTGTACCCATGACGTATGAAACACCACACTATAGACTCAACCAATACACCCAAACTGCAGGTTAGTTGGTAGTGTCTTGTGTACCCATGACGTATGAAACACCGCACTACAGACTCACCAATACACCCAAACTACAGGTTAGTTGGTAGTGTCTTGTGTACCCATGACGTATGAAACACCACACTATAGACTCAACCAATACACCCAAACTGCAGGTTAGTTGGTAGTGTCTTGTGTACCCATGACGTATGAAACACCACACTATAGACTCAACCAATACACCCAAACTGCAGGTTAGTTGGTAGTGTCCTGTATACCCATGATGTATGAAACACCACCCTATAGACTCAACCATTACACCCAAACTGCAGGTTAGTTGGTAGTGTGTCCTGTATACCCATGATGTATGAAACACCACCCTATAGACTCAACCATTACACCCAAACTGCAGGTTAGTTGGTAGTGTGCCGTATACCCATGATGTATAAAACACCACACTATAGACTCAACCAATACACCCAAACTGCAGGTTAGTTGGTAGTGTCTTGTCTACCCATGACGTATGAAACACCGCACTACAGACTCACCAATACACCCAAACTACAGGTTAGTTGGTAGTGTCTTGTGTACCCATGACGTATGAAACACCTTACTACAGACTCACCAATACACCCAAACTGCAGGTTAGTTGGTAGTGTCCTGTATATCCATGATGTATGAAACAGCAAACTACAGACACACCAATACACCCAAACTGCAGGTTAGTTGGTGAAAATGCTACATGCAGATTCCATCTTAAGATATCTAGTTTTATATGTAGTAAATTTAAGAGATAACCATGCGTAGACTTTCTATCTTTGACGGTATGTGAGTGGTTTTACGATCTGAAATTTTGTTTTACCTAAAGCATAATTTATAATTTCAGACTGTAAAACCAATCACATACTGCCCCAGATTGAAAATCTTAGCAGAGCTCTAGATAAGGTTTTTGCTATTTGGGTTTTTTAACCCAGTAAAATTTTTCAATATTTATACCCTTCGTTCTTTATATTTGCTTTTTTTCTTCTTCAACTACTTATAGTAAATTTTACAATACTAAAGAGTAGTTGAAAAAATTGTCAAATTATGTGCTTGTTTACACACGTTATGTTTATTTGTTTGTTAAATATTAATAAGGTTTACTTTTATAATCAAACAATCAGGAAAACAAAGTAAACCTAAAGTAGAATACCTACAGTGGCCTTTAATACCGTATTTTACCTTGTATAGTACGCAGTTTTTTTACCACTTTTACGGTTTCCGAAAGGGGGGTGCGTACAATATAAGGAAACAATAAAAAGAACTTCTTTTTTTCTTGCAGGAAATCCATGTCTGGGAAGAAAAACGTTGACGACGAACAGACATTGAGACAGAAAATTGTGAATACCGATAATACACAATTTTTTCGTAATTTACTCGCTTCATATAAGTAATATATTGACTTAATCCGATTTATAAATGAATAAAGTGTATTATGATGCTTCTTTTTGTATAAATGTTTGCATGTTTGTTGTAAAACTTCAATAAATTGTGTGAAAAATCGTCCCTCGATCTTTTTGTTTATATCGCGTGACGTAATATCACGTGACTTCCAGCTGTTTAGACTGGTACATACTGGGTACATGTTGTATTTTTACAGTTCTATTCTATTCTTATATTTATAGGATTTTATTTAATATTTTATAAAAAATTAATGAAGTTTTTGCTTTATTTTGAAATACATATATTTTAGACGGCGTAGAAAGGCAGAATCACCCTACTTTGAAATGACAATTATTCAATAATGCTTGTTACCCTTCTGAAAACATGCTTACCGGTACACATTTGATGATTGATAATTGGGTCAAACAATATCGCACCTCGGCTGCAGTTTTGACACATTATAAACACGGGTAGAATGGGTTATTCTATTTTTATAATCCTTTGAAGTTGCCGCGAGTATCGACTATTTCTGAGGATGCACTTTGACACGCCGTGTGACCTTTACCAGATTTTGCCATGGGGTATAGGTAACTTATCACGCGTTACACATCTGATTCACTTATGATAAACTCTGGTTCCCGTGAATACACAATGTTAGTATAATCGGCGTAATGGATTACGGTAACCAACGACTTTGTTGCGTTTTAGTAGATGTAATTATCGGATTACGGACAATTATCTGCGGCAATATAATTGGCTCTTTGATGAGATGATACAAGATAGGTACTCCCCTGAAGATTGGCAATTAATGATTGAAGTAATTATATTTTCTATTGTACGCTAATTATCTCGATCGTGATTTTTTTTAATTTTTTTATTTTTAGCTCTACTGATCAGAGATCAGCAGAGCTTATGCCGTGGTGCGGAGTCCGTCGTCCGTCCGTCCGTCTGTCCGTCTGTCCGTCTGTCTGTCCGTAAACTTTTATTTGTAGCGACTTCACAGCTGAAACTACTGGATGGATATTCATGAAACTTTACAGAAATGTTGCCCATAAAGTCTAGTTGATCCTAGCAAAAATTCATGTTGATGTGAAATCCAAGATGGCCGCCAAAGCTAAAAATAGAGTTTTAAAATACAAGTTTGTAGCGACTTCTTCTTGAAAACTATAAGTGATATTGATATGGGACTTTTTCTAAAATGATCAGCATGACATGATGTTGATCCTAGTCAAAAATCGTTTTGATTCAACGTTAAACATGGCTGCCAGCGGCCATCTTTGTTTACATAGAGTTATATAGTAAAAACTTGTAGCGACTTCACAGCTGAAACTACTGGATGGATATTCATGAAACTTTACAGAAATGTTGCCCATAAAGTCTAGTTGATCCTAGCAAAAATTCATGTTGATGTGAAATCCAAGATGGCCGCCAAAGCTAAAAATAGAGTTTTAAAATACAAGTTTGTAGCGACTTCTTCTTGAAAACTATAAGTGATATTGATATGGGACTTTTTCTAAAATGATCAGCATGACATGATGTTGATCCTAGTCAAAAATCGTTTTGATTCAACGTTAAACATCCATGGCTGCCAGCGGCCATCTTTGTTTACATAGAGTTATATAGTAAAAACTTGTAGCGACTTCACAGCTGAAACTACTGGATGGATATTCATGAAACTTTACAGAAATGTTGCCCATAAAGTCTAGTTGATCCTAGCAAAAATTCATGTTGATGTGAAATCCAAGATGGTCGCCAAAGCTAAAAATAGAGTTTTAAAATACAAGTTTGTAGCGACTTCTTCTTGAAAACTATAAGTGATATTGATATGGGACTTTTTCTAAAATGATCAGCATGACATGATGTTGATCCTAGTCAAAAATCGTTTTGATTCAACGTTAAACATGGCTGCCAGCGGCCATCTTTGTTTACATAGAGTTATATAGTAAAAACTTGTAGCGACTACTTCTCTGAAACTACTTGGCGGATTGTCATGAAACTTTACAGGAATGTTGCTCTTGATGTCTGATTGATCCTAGAAAAATTTCAGGTCGGCCGGAAATTCAAGATGGCCGTCACAGCTAAAAATAGATTTTTAAAAAATAAGTTTGTAGCGACTACTTCTTGAAAACTATAAGTGATATTGATATGGGACTTTTTCTTAAATGATCAGCATTACATGATGTTGATCCTAGTCAAAAATCGTTTTGATTCAACGTTAAACATGGCTGCCAGCGGCCATCTTTGTTTACATACAGTTATATAGTAAAAACTTGTAGCGACTACTCCTCTGAAACTACTTGGCGGATTGTCATGAAACTTTACAGGAATGTTGCTCTTGATGTCTAATTGATCTTGGCAAAATTTCAGGTCGGCCGGAAATTCAAGATGGCCGTCACAGCTAAAAATAGATTTTTAAAAAATAAGTTTGTAGCGACTACTTCTTGAAAACTATAAGTGATATTGATATGGGACTTTTTCTAAAATGATCAGCATGACATGATGTAGATCCTTGTGGAAAATTATTTTGATTCGACGTTAAACATGGCTGCCAGTGGCCATCTTTGGTTACATAGAGTTATATAGTAAAAACTTGTAGCGACTACTCCTCTGAAACTACTTGACGGATGTTCATGAAACTTCACAGGAATGTTGCTCTTGATGTCTAGTTGATCCTAGAAAAATTTCAGGTCGGCCGGAAATTCAAGATGGCCGCCACAGCTAAAAATAGATTTAAAATAAATAAGTTTGTAGCGACTACTTCTTCAAAACAATAAGAGATATTGATATGGGACTTTTTCTAAAATGATCAGTATGACATGATGTTGGTCCTTGTCGAAAATCGTTTTGATTTGACCTTAAACATGGCTGCTTTGTTTACATAGAGTTATATAATGAAAACTTGTAGCGACTACTTCTTTGAAACTACCTGACGGATTTTCATGAAACTTCACAGGAATGTTGCTCTTAATGTCTTATTGATCTTAGCAAAATTTCAGGTCGGCCGGAAATTCAAGATGGCCGCAACGGTTAAAAATAGATTTTCAAAAAACAAGTCTGTAGCGACTACTTCCTGAAATCAAAATCAATCAGTAGAGCTTCAAGGTCATTGACCTCTTGTTTATTTTTATTTTCGTTGAATGGTTCATCTAGGAAAACTACTGTCAACACAAATAAATAAACACACCCACACCCCTCCCACTAGTTTATTTTACCACTATTACTACAATACATCACAGTCTGAATATGCGTTATACAAATGAAAATGAAAAGCTTCTTCTGTTCATGTTTCTTAACAAATGACTTCACCTTTATCTGAAAAAGAAAGCATAATATTTTGGTGCGTACTATACACGGAAACAACTTTTTTACCCCAGTTTTGACCTCCGAGAAGGGGGTGCGTAGTATACACGGGTGCGTACTATACAAGGTAAAATACAGTACTGTTTTATTCTTGACTTGAACCATATTACTTCTTATAGGACAATAACAATAACTTTTCGTATTTTACGGGAAAAATTGACAGGATATCAATACGCAGACTGGATTACAGTACCTATTAACGATACCTCAATTCAACACGTTTTATAAAGTAAACATAACCCGAAACCCATCTGTGAAATGTTCGTTTAGTCAAACGTCGACTCGTTCTCAATATGTTCTAATCGAGTCTTGCATCATACAGTACTAGGAACATATTCTACAAATGTGTGATGAGTACGGAACAGAACAATTCGACAATCAAACAAACCATTTAATTCAGAAGATGAAGATTGCGAAATGCAGTGTATTTAAGTTTCGGTATGCATTGAAATAAATCGTTTGTTGTTTTTCTTATATTTTTTTACGTTTTTAGTACGCATAGAAAGAAATCTTTTGCGTTTTTTGGCACATTTATTTGCGTAAATTACGCAGATACGCAGCTTATCTAGAGCTCTGTCTTAGCATGGTTATCTTAATGCTACTGCTTTTCCATTCAAATGCCAGAAATATGAAGTAAAATCATACATGCACACTTATTTTTCTATGAAAACTCAAATTCATGGCAGCCAGCATTTTGTTACAACGCTATGTGACGACATACTTTTTAGACCGAAAATCGGGCGTTTTACGGTCACACATTATTGACGTTAGCCAATGGAGTTACGTTCTATGATTTGCGTGTATGTGATATAGAGATAGCATACCCAAATATGTTGTATGTCTTCTAATATAACCCTAACCAATTTTCTAAAGAAATTTAAATTGAATTGAATTTAAAGAAGCTTGAATTTAAACTGAATTTAAAGAAGCTGTATATGATGAAATGAGGGCACACACATCAGGTCAAAAAACATTCATCTACTATTTTGAACTAATTCATTGCTGAATATTAGCTTGATTGATATAAAAATGATTTTTTTGTCAAATATGTAAGGTAAAACAGATTATAGAAGGGAAAGGGACAATATCTCCCAGACAGATAATTTTAATTCTCAAATACCTTCAACAACCAGAAATAAAATGTTCGACCTCACCACCACTAGAAAGAAAATAGGGAACCCTGATTGCGTTTTTTTCCTGAAAGAGCCCTAACAACTCGCATAATTAGGACTATTCCAACTAGACACGACTGCATACATGACGTGGTCCTGTCTTAATTCCATCAAGCGATGGGAAAGCTTATATTAGCAGGATTTTATAACGGATATTTCGACAATAAAACACGTTTAAAAACATTTTTACTGAAAAATGCGATAACATGTTTGAAATTACCTGTTAAATATTCTAAGTTTACAATATGCAAACTTTTTATGCCGAAATTAAGGTTTTATTTCATATCAGCCAAACCCCATTTTTGCTTCTTGGAGAAGGGGTTGGATGGGGTATGAAAGTTAATACTCGGACCACGTAATGTAGGACAGAAGGCATCACTAGTGGTGGAGAAAGGAAGACCTCTGTTTAGCAGTGCGTACCAAGGTTGTATGATTAATAAAAAATATTTCAATTAAAATGTGATTTTAATATTGCACTATGTTTTTTGCATTTCAGATTGCCGAGTACATTTTTGTGTTGTGTATGAGTGTAGAGATGGGATTGAAGATTCTCGCCAATGGTTTCTTTTTTACCCCCAAGGCCCATGTGAAGGATTTCAGTGGAATATTTGAGATATTCATCTATGTGGTAAAATATAATAATATATTTATAATAAGCATTGATCTATGACAAATTCTTTACTTGCTTTTATAAAAGGAGAAGTAATGGTCGTGATAATTTCAAGTGTCTGGATATACACTTGTATGTCACTATCATTTTTTTTTTGTATCGTGTTTTTACAACATTTTCAAGACATGTAAGGTTATATATGACAGTCGATTTTTTTGTGGTGGCGGCAGACCAACCACTTTTCCTGGGTAGAACCAGTACTGTACACCTCCCACCGTCCGTTAGAATCGACACTTCCACACAAGTTGAGCTCTGGGTGGGATTCGAACCTGCAGCAATAAGAGGCGAGAAGGTTTACAATGCAACGTTGTTAACCCCTCGGCCACGGAGACGCTCGTCACAAGCAAAATGCAAGGTTAAACATATAACTTGGCGTAACTAAACTAAGGTTAAACATATAACTTGGTGTAACCAAACTGCAAAACATATTTCATGTCATTAAAACATTACTGTGTTGTTAGCTCTACTGGCCAGAGGCCAAACAAGTATATATAAATGTGATGAGTGTTTTCTGTCGTTGTATATCCGTCATCGTCCATTAGCTCATTCTTGCGTATGCGATAATTTAAAGTCAAAAGTTTTGGGTTTTCATCAAATTTGATCTGTCAATAGGATCTTAGGCAAGTTCATCGATAAGTAAAATTGATACATGTGTTACTGAGGTATTACCCTTAAGTACATTATTCATGTCCAGGGCCTATATTCATCAATTTTTTGAGCACAAGAATCAGACTCAGACTCAAAATCTAATTTTTTTTGCAAACCTATCAACACAAAAGTATGAGTAAGAATTGTGATTTTCAGACATTTTCCGTTAAATTACCTTTACTATAAGAAAATATAGTAATTTGCTTGTAAAATTGATTTTATTTGGAATTTAAAAAAATGAGATTTTGAGTCGAGTCCGATACTTGTGCTCAAAAGAATGATGAATATTAGGCCAGTTCATTATACAGGGCTTCCATTAAGATTCAAATTTAGGAAGTTCAAACTTCCTGTATATAAAATTTGGAAGTTCATGGGAAAAATGTTCAGTGTTTGGGCATGGCATTCATACTCAGTCTTTGATGGGGAGGAAGAGTGGGGTGGGGGGCATCAAAGAAACAACATATCTAAATTGTTAAAAACAAAAAGGATATTTATAATCATATATATGTTTATAAAAAAAATAGTTGATGACATTTTTATATAAACAGTTTCAAACTAAAAATACTTAATTTGCTTTTGCGTGTCATACCCCACTCATGTTTTATACAGTGAATTACATTTTGCAAACAGTTTTCAAGTCATCAGTCCAGGAAAGCTTTTAAATCGACATACATTAGTGAAAAGTAAGTAAAACTGTCAAATGTAGAAGTAAATGTAACAGTTTCTTTAATTTATTATCAAAGCAATCGATTGTTTTTGCCAGTGATAATTTCACTTCCGTGTTCAGACTCCATTCGCGAAGAGTTCTTTCCCCTAGGTTAGAGATTATTAAATGTTGTCTGTCTATCAATACTTCGTTTCTCTTTGTTACTTTGATAAATACATAGAAAAACGACACACAATTATAAAAGAAAAAGCTTAAAAGTATAAGCTGTTTGTGGTTAATGAATATAAATTAAGCAATTTGGCGTCGAGATTATACTGCTACTTTCATTTTGTGAAATGCGCGGCTATGCCAGTTAACACTCCTCCGCCAGCCACGTGTTTGACCCTTGTTAAAACTGGACAAAACCGGTTTTACCTGTCAATTACAGGCTCCACTGAGTTTTAATTGCTTTACAACTTGTTACCTCGGCTGTCTCAAATGAAAGTAGATTAGATGGGTGGGGCTATAATCGATAATTTACAAATTATGGGATGTCCGTAGTAAAGAATCGTGGCGTACTTTTACGTTTCTGGAAGTACACTGTTTGCCTTTGATGTTAATTTTCACCGCACAACTACGATTTTTGGACGTAATTTACGGCCTTACTCCCATTAACGGAAGCCCTGGTTCATAATTAGTAAAAGCGTAAGATAATGAAATATAACATTTTGTGTGCATCAACAAATTCTGTGTCTCACATTATATTTGGGGATTGTATGTACATGGACATGCAATTCAGTCATATCTTCTAAACCACTTGCGATTATGGGATAACATTTTATGTATCATCAATGGTTGGTTTGTTGCACACCAGAATCATGGCTTTTTCAAGGTTCATAATTTCTCTTTCCAATTAAACCGTTAAAAGATAATGGGATAAGACTTATTACCCCTTAAACTTTGAATTTCTATTAAAATAAGCATGGGCCAATTCAATAACTTCAAACATTTTGTCACTACTAATTAGAGATGTATATACTAGGAGGATTTCACTTCTTGCATGACTTGACTGGGATTTTGATTATAAAGGTCTCAGTTTATTTATAAGCTTGTTTGACTGTTTTTTCTCTTCACCAAAGGGATGGCATGGCCAAGTGAGAGCATGATGACCCTGGTTCAGTTCTCATTGGCGCCACTTTGTTTTCTCAGTGTGTTCTTCGGCAAGACCCTTTTCCTTTAGTGGAGACATTAAAAGGGCATTGCCATGCCATAGAAATATTCGCAGATAAGAGTAGGACAGGTTCTCTGAGGTGGCTTTTAAAACATTTATTCAATTTTTTTTGGTGAAAGATTGGGATTTCTCAGTGAAAGAATATTCATAATCGCTAAATATTAATAACTAACTCCGAACGCAAAAATGACTAACTACAACGTTGTGTTATGACGTCCAGGGCCTTCCCCAGCCATTTATGGGGTAGCTGCGCCGCGATCCCTTAACTTTTGATTCAGACATGCCGCGATCCTTAATCTGACCGCGACCCTTTAAAACCGTGCCGCGGTCCCTTAAAAGTGGGTCAAAACATTCATTTCCCAGTGTTAATTAATGACATCTGACTAAACAACGCCTTGAGGCATAAACTCCTGGCAAGCATACGTCCTTAGCTCCTGATTGGAGTGTTTTCATAAGGATTAGAGGGGCAGAGGTGTTAATTACTTCTGCGATAAGGGTCTAATTCAAGAATTCAACCATGCGTACATAACCTGTAAACTTATTACATCATCAAATGTGAAAACAATTTATCACGATTTTAAATAGATAATGATGAGAAAATAATCTCACAAACGCAAATTATTCGATAATCACATAAAATTATAAGAATCTCGGGGTTGCAGATTATAAATTTAGGTTACTTCCAGTTTTGAATTTGCTTCCGTGTTTCAAACTAAAACGATTCATTATAAATAAAGACAGCAATTTTATAACATTTAAATAAACTTTATAACTGTTTCTTACCTTTTTTTCCAAAACGCTAATGACTTGATGCAGCAATACATGACTTAGACGTTAAGTTATTGTAAGGCAGTCAGCGTAAAAAGTTGATGTAAATCGGGATAGTCCTTATTGTAAGGCAGTCAGCTTAAAAAAGTTGATGTAAATGCGGATAGTCCTTATTTCGGATGCTTAAAAAACACAGGACACTGTGTTTTCAAGTGTGTTTTTTTAAATGTTATTCACTTAAAAATAACATAATTACTCCTGCTTAACTTCACCACATATATAATGAAGTATTTACATGATAAAACAAATTCTAGAACATCAAAGGAGTTGAGTGTATCATCTTTTTCCAAAAAAACAAACCAAAACAAAAAAAGACTAAAAAATGGTCATACATGTACTATCTATAGCAGACTGGTAGCTATAGTTTAAACATGTTTTAAATGTGTCAGGTGTATGTCAAAACCCGTATTTTACTTCAAAACATGAAAAAAAATCGACATGCAGGAGTGGAGCCCCCTCCCGCAGAACCCCACCCCCACCCTCGCACGTTAAATGCCACTATCCCTTACAAAATTCCTGGGGAAGACCCTGACATCAATAAAATGTTACTGACTTTGACGTCATCCGTCGATAACGTTCAATAAAGCGAATAATTTTGGTTAAAATCATGCATAAACTGATTTAAAATGTAATAAGTAGATTATTTAACTGTTGTGATCGATTATATGGTAATCTTTCACTCGATGGTAGGCGTGTGTTGTTTTTTCAACAATTTCCCTATAATCTATCCCAGCAGTTAAATAATCTCTATATAATGTGTTGATGAGCCGTTAAATAACATCCAGTTCAATTGGCCACCCGCTTAGAACATCAGTTTTCTGAATTTGTTTGTTACCCTGAAGGGGAGTGTGATAGTCCTGTGCTGGCACCCAGAAAAGGTACTGCCTCTCTGGTGCCCGGCATTGTTATACCTCCGCTTTCGCAAAGTGAAAGTGGTATCTGTATTGGAATCACGCATGTCCCGTCGCGTAACACAGATTTGTCCTGTCGCATAACACAGTTTTTTGTCTCATCACGTCGCGTAACACAGTTTTATTACTTGCATTCCTCAAACAGTTTTGAATGGGTTGTTCCCAATCTTCATATACACATAACAACTGATCAAAAAGCGGGAGTATTTATCATCTTCATTGATAGTTCTAGTTCAGTTTGATTTTGCTTCAATAATACTATTATCATCTGTAGATGAATGTCTTATTCCAGTGGCCAGAGGAAATACCCCGTCTCTCTCTGGTGCCCAGCATTGTTCATGTTGAGTTTGCTTCAATAATACAGTTGTTACCTTTTAGGTGAGTGTAATATTCCTGTGCTGGAGCCCCGAGGAAGTACCGCCTCTGTCTGGTGCCCAGATCTTGATGATATTGAGATGTTTACGTCCACTACGTATCTTTATACTTGTGCCACACATGCGTAAGGTTGTGTACGAACTCGTCAGAGGATTCAAAGAAATATTGCTGGTGAGAATACTTAACATGTATTACTAAACATTTATTTTTGTCTAATACTTTGTTCTGCAGGTGCTTTATGTCTCCAATAATCCTTAAAATAATTATCAAGTTGTAGTCACAAAACATCAAAGTATAAGAAATAAGAAGAGCCAAAATATAAGAAATTTGACAAAATTCATGATGTAAGCCAGTAAGAAATGAGACGAAAGTTCTAAAAATAGCCGAAATATCGAAAGTAAGACAAAAGTCAAGAAAAGAGCCAGAAACTTAACAATGGGACAAAAGCAAAATAAGCATATAAATATAAGAAATGAGAAAAGTCGTGTACAAAACTAACTAAAATATTTTACAAAAAAAAGGGGCATGTCAGCAAATCCAGAGTATACCACCATATCAGAAATAATATGAACTAAGGTAAAACCTTAAAGCCAACTCAGCCATTTACTTATTACCATTGTTCAAAGTAAAGGACATATTACATCTAGCAACAAAAACAAGAAAATATGTATTAAACACGAAGAAAGATAAACATAATATGGTCTAAAATAAACGGGAGTGTGTAAAAATAAATGACAACATACTGTCGTAATTGAAGAGTTTGATTCAAAAATGGTACTCATTTGACATTTTAAAAATTAATGCGTCCTATTTGCTATCTGACTGGTACCACCATGTATACCGGGAGTAGATCTAACTTGGAAAAAAAAAAAGATATTTAAAACAATCCTAAAAAGTTGAAAAAATCAAATAAAAATCAGAGGAGAGTGGGTGGGATAAGGCAGAATTTTACCTCATTTTTGCAAGCATAAATTGTCTCTATTTCTGACAAATATCGCTTGTACATGTACAAGCACTATTTTGGTCCAAATATAAAAAAACAAATGGATGGGGGACACCTACTCACAAACCCTTCCCCACTCGGACGCTTATTAGGAGTATGTTGAAAACAGGCCGTGCTATGCTCCTGAATAGTTATTTGGATTCTTAACAGGGACATGGGCTAACATTACCTGTCTTGAAAAACACACACATAAACAGGTTTTCTTTTTTATTCTGCCAATTTCCCCATAACGTTTTCCCCGACTATTTCATCTATAATACTTCACGTCTCTAAATGTTTACGTTAATGACATTCTAAACATCGCCAAATTTGGCAGATTTTCCAGAAGGAAAAAACGTCATTCGTGGGTTACCGTCTGCCTTCGGCAGCTGATGATATATATCTTTAGCAGAGCTTATGGGATGCCGAGTTGTCTGTAGTCCATCTGTTGTCCGTCCGTCGTTAACTTTTGTCTCGTTAAGATGATAGGGTCTTCATTTTTCATCCGATCTTTACCAAACTTTACCAGATTGTTAATGTCAATGAAAGTTCGGACATTTCGAAAACCAGCCATATCGGACCAGTAACAGCAGAGTTATGGCCCTTGATTTAGTTAAAAATGCTATATTTTGCCTCAATAAGACAGGGCCTTCATTTTTCATCGGATCTTTACCAGATTGTTAATATCAACGAAAGCTCAAACAAGTTTAAAAGCAATAGGGCCTTCATTTTTCGTCTGATCTTTACTCTTTACCAGATTTTTTAGTTATGGCCCTTGATTTAGTTAAAAACGCTGTATTTTGCCCAAAACTTTCCAAAAAACGTAAATTTCAATCACTTGCTTCATTGATGTTATAAGAGCCATGTTAGCCAGTAGAGCATGCACATGCCGTCTTGGGCCTCTTGTTCTGTATTTACCTACGTTACTGTAGAGTTTGCTATTACACAATTCATCAAAAGAACTATCTTGTAAGAAATGAGACAAAATAAAAATGTTTGCTCCTGAATTGCTTTACCAGTAACGGACCAACATGAAAAACAGGTGCACTTCTCAGTCCGTTTTCTGTAGGTACAGTTAGACGTAACAGTGCATGCCTTTATTAATGTAGCTCTACCATAACATATTAAATAGACAAAAAAAAAAATCAAGATTCTTCAATCCCTATATCTGTTATATACATATGTGTGTGTGTGTGTTTATTTCAGGTATCAGTATTGTTAATTGTGCTGATTTTTGTGTTTGCCACATTTGGTGTTCATCTTCTTGGTGGTAAACTTGCGAGATGCAATGACCCTCAGATTAGTGAAAAGGTAAGTAGAAACAAGTATAGAAGGTATTCATTTTGCATCGCTTACCATACAAGATGTACATCTCAAACTAACCCGCCAAATAAAGGCACGATTACTCTACAAAACCGTTCATCAAACTCTGTCTTGGTGTTCAGGTCATATAATAATGTATATGTGCCGATTAAAAGTATAGGTTTATTTAACGGGTTCTTAAAATACCCATGATTGAATCGGGGTAAAATGAATTATGAGTTGGTAATTTAATTCAACGCTACAGTTTTGGGATTTGGCCGTTCATATTATGTCTATAGAGTTTGGATTCTCAAAATGTGTCAGTTATATATATATGTCGGTAGCTCTGTCAGTAGACTTACTAAAGGTGTACATATATTGAAATGGCTGTTATTGGAAGGATAGTTACTTTAATATGCAAATTAACTCTTGATGGCATGGTGTGGATGACGACATTTACATGATCCTTATATGGGGGCGAAACTGGAGAACCCATAAAAATTCCAAATGTGCTTTATTATTATGCTCCTGCAAAAATTGGTGGTGCTTATACTGTTGTGGCCTTGTTCGTTCGTTCGTTCGTCCGTCTGTCTGCTTATATTCTCAAAATGCTTTCATGAATTACTTCAATATTTTGTTTGTTGATTACCTAGGTCGTATCAAAACATTCCATCATATTTCTGATCACCAGGTCAAGGTCACACACTTGAAATTTTTGCATTTAGCAGGGGCATTAATCAGATATCCAAAATTTCTAGTTACTATTTATTATCTTCTTTTAACGAGTTTCTCAATCTTAAAATATTGTTTTTAATTGAAAGGCATGATTGAAATGTTGTTTTAAATAAAGAAGCGTTTTTTATGGAGTTCCTGCATGTATAAACTTTACCAAACCTCACACAAATTTATCATTGTCCCTCAGACTTTATTCAGTTTGTCCGTGATCCCGCACAAATTTTAACGTAAAGTCCTTCTGACCATTCAATTTGTGTTATAACTTTTATACCAGTAATAGAGAAGGTGAGTCTGTGTCATTATAAATCATTTGTGAATCCCTCTTTTGTTAGACAATTTCAATAGCCCAGTTCGATAAGTGTATCTAAAAATGATGTCCCCTTAAACATAGGGTAGCTTAATTTGCTTATGCCTAGACTGTCATTCTGAAGCACGTGATCATGCGTAACTTCCATTCTTAAGCACAGAAGTTGAAAATGAAAATCTGTGTGCATGTATGAGTAATACTTTTCACACCTAGAACTCATCCACTTAAAAGCTCTTCAGCTTTTGAGATACGAAAAGCATAATTTGCTCCCTAGAAGTTTCAGACGGCAACTGCATTTACCATTAAAGGGAAGCAAATCATGTTGTCAAACTGTTATACACTGCTCCTCCATCAAACTGCTATACACTGGTCCTCCATCAAACTGCTATACACTGGTCCTCCATCAAACTGCTATACACTGCTCCTCCATCAAACTGTTATACACTGCTCCTCCATCAAACTGTTATACACTGCTCCTCCATCAAACTGCTATACACTGCTCCTCCATCAAACTGCTATACACTGCTCCTCCATCAAACTGCTATACACTGCTCCTCCATCAAACTGCTATACACTGCTCCTCCATCAAACTGTTATACACTGCTCCTCCATCAAACTGTTATACACTGCTCCTCCATCAAACTGTTATACACTGCTCCTCCATCAAACTGCTATACACTGCTCCTCCATCAAACTGCTATACACTGCTCCTCCATCAAACTGCTATACACTGCTCCTCCATCAAACTGTTATACACTGCTCCTCCATCAAACTGTTATACACTGCTCCTCCATCAAACTGCTATACACTGCTCCTCCATCAAACTGTTATACACTGCTCCTCCATCAAACTGTTATACACTGCTCCTCCATCAAACTGCTATACACTGCTCCTCCATCAAACTGTTATACACTGCTCCTCCATCAAACTGTTATACACTGCTCCTCCATCAAACTGTTATACACTGCTCCTCCATCAAACTGTTATACACTGCTCCTCCATCAAACTGCTATACACTGCTCCTCCATCAAACTGTTATACACTGCTCCTCCATCAAACTGCTATACACTGGTCCTCCATCAAACTGTTATACACTGCTCCTCCATCAAACTGTTATACACTGCTCCTCCATCAAACTGTTATACACTGCTCCTCCATCAAACTGTTATACACTGCTCCTCCATCAAACTGTTATACACTGCTCCTCCATCAAACTGTTATACACTGGTCCTCCATCAAACTGCTATACACTGCTCCTCCATCAAACTGCTATACGCTGCTCCTCCATCAAACTGCTATACGCTGCTCCTCCATCAAACTGCTATACACTGCTCCTCCATCAAACTGCTATACACTGCTCCTCCATCAAACTGCTATACGCTGCTCCTCCATCAAACTGTTATACTCTGCTCCTCCATCAAACTGCTATACGCTGCTCCTCCATCAAACTGCTATACACTGCTCCTCCATCAAACTGTTATACACTGCTCCTCCATCAAACTGCTATACACTGCTCCTCCATCAAACTGCTATACACTGGTCCTCCATCAAACTGCTATACACTGCTCCTCCATCAAACTGCTATACACTGCTCCTCCATCAAACTGCTATACACTGCTCCTCCATCAAACTGCTATACTCTGCTCCTCCATCAAACTGCTATACGCTGCTCCTCCATCAAACTGCTATACACTACTCCTCCATCAAACTGCTATACACTGCTCCTCCATCAAACTGCTATACACTGCTCCTCCATCAAACTGTTATACACTGCTCCTCCATCAAACTGCTATACGCTGCTCCTCCATCAAACTGCTATACACTACTCCTCCATCAAACTGCTATACACTGCTCCTCCAAAGCTTTGAATGTTTATCTCATTTCTTTCATTGCTGATTATCTGTAATACTCCATCACTATTGCTGATTATCTGTAATACTCCATCACTATTGCTGATTATCTGTAATACTCCACCACTATAGCTGATTATCTGTAGTACTCCATCACTATTGCTGATTATCTGTAATACTCTATCACTATTGCTGATTATCTGTAATACTCCATCACTATTGCTGATTATCTGTAATACTCCATCACTATTGCTGATTATCTGTAATACTCCATCACTATTGCTGAATATCTGTAATATGCCATCACTATTGCTGATTATCTGTAATACGCCATCACTATTTGCAGATTATATGTAATACGCCATCACTATTGCTAATTACCTGTAATACGCCATCACTATTGCTGATTACCTGTAATACGCCATCACTATTGCTGATTACTTGTAATATGCCATCACTATTGCTGATTATCTGTAAACTGATTATCTGTAATATACCATCACTATTGCTGATTATCTGTAATACAACATAACTATTGCTGATTATCTGTAATACACCATCACTATTGCTGATTATCTGTAATATGCCATCACTATTGCTGATTATCTGTAATATGCCATCACTATTGCTGATTTTCTGTAATACGCCACCACTATAGCTGATTATCTGTTATATGCCATCACTATTGCTGATTATCTGTAATACACAATCACTATTGCTGATTATCTGTAATATGCCATCACTATTGCTGATGGTCTGTAATACTCCATCACTATTGCTGATTATCTGTATTATTACGATCACTATTGCTGATTATCTGTAATATGCCATCACTATTGCTGATTATATGTAATATGCCATGTAATACACTATCACTATTGCTGATTGTCTGTAACACACCACTAGCCTTCACATATCACTTATTCCTCATCATCTTCTTATGCTGTGTTGTTTGTCCCCCCCACACAGAAATACCAACATACAATTTAATTGAAAGCCTGTTACTGTATATTGTAGACTTAAGGTGTTTTACATGTCTGCCATATTTGTTAATGTTGGTGAAAAGCTCATAAATGTTTGCTTGTTGACTGTTAATAAAGCATTGTGAATGTTATGTTGTTGAACATTGAAGGCCGAATGTAAAGGTGTGTTCATGTCCCCCATATTTGTGACCAAGATGAAAGTAAAAAATGGTACAGACAACAGACAGCCTGGCTTCCTGGTGCCCAGAGTATGGTGAGTAAAACTGTACTGCTTAGATAATGTGAACAGTAATGCCCCATTGTGGACAATATTTCACTTTGCAACTTGGTTTGAGATATCACATTTAACGACTCATGAAATCCAGGATATAGTTCACGAATTCGAAGCTGACCATTGCATTGGATTTAGAAAAACTTACTTAGAATTTGAAACTGTTTTTTAGTTCAAAGTTACATAATCTGAGGAAATTGAAATTGTACGATCTTGAGGCAAAATCGGTTAACTTGTTCAAAATAAATTTGAAGGTTGTTCTAAAACGGGTATGGGAGCAGCCGTTTGGAGAACTACCTGGTATGATTTCATAGCTCTCGCAATGGCGGCTTCCATATTCATTTCTACAGAACCTTCAATTGGTCATAACTTCTTTGTTTATCATCTGATATTGATAATTCTTTAACCCTTTTCCAAGTTTTCAGAACTCTAAAGAATAAAGATTATTTGGATATGTGGCTCCATTCCCCTTTAAGAAAAAAGCTTGAATGATCATTATGTAAGCAAAAATTTAAATTAAAGGTTTGTTGACCTTTCCTTTAAAGACGTTTATTCGTCTATATTGTTGCAGGGCGAATCCATACAACTTATTCGTCTATATTGTTGCAGGGCGAATCCATACAACTTATTCGTCTATATTGTTGCAGGGCGAATCCATACAACTTATTCGTCTATATTGTTGCAGGGCGAATCCATACAACTTATTCGTCTATATTGTTGCAGGGCGAATCCATACAACTTATTCGTCTATATTGTTGCAGGGCGAATCCATACAACTTATTCGTCTATATTGTTGCAGGGCCAATCCATACAACTTATTCGTCTATATTGTTGCAGGGCGAATCCATACAACTTATTCGTCTATATTGTTGCAGGGCGAATCCATACAACTTATTCGTCTATATTGTTGCAGGGCGAATCCATACAACTTATTCGTCTATATTGTTGCAGGGCGAATCCATACAACTTCAACTTTGACAACATTGGTAATGCCATGCTGGCCCTGTTTGAAGTGTTGTCTTTAGAAGGCTGGCTTGAAGTGAGAGATGTCATAATTGATAGGGTCAAGCCAGTAAGTTATAAACATATCTTCTTAGCTCGACACGTCAAGTGAGAAAGTGTTGATTCTTTCGGATGGCGGGAGGTATGCAGTATCCAGGAAAAAATGGGTGGCCTGCTTTTACCGCAAAAACATGTGCTAAAAATTATGTAAAAACACCAAACAAATCTTTTTAAAAGATAATTTGACAGGTCAACGTGAAACTTATATCTTGTTCTTTATTTATCATGTTTATATCTATTGTTTGGGGTGCTTGTTTCAGCCAAAGTTTTTTTGGACTTTTCAGACAAAATACATCTAGAACCTAAATAAGTTGTATATCAGTGAAACAGACATTTTTAGTGGTAAATAAAAATACTTTACTTTTCAAAATCGGTTGAGAAATAAAAATGTTAATTTTATGTCTAAAAGCTGTTTTTGAAGGGGCATTTTCAATGCAAAATTCTGCTGCATGAACAACTTGAAATATATTTTTTTATAGAGTTTTTATCCGATAATGTGTTTAAATTGTTGGATATTCGTAAATTAAGAAATCCTGAAAGTTTTATATCAAAATATGAAGGGTAATTGAAGTTATATGAAATTTTTTAATTTTCTGCTGTCCCACCAACAAGGAATTTACATAGAAAAGCCATATCAAAAAATTGTTTGGGCTGTTAAATATTTATTTCTCAACCGATTTTCAAAACTAAGGTATTTTTATTTACCACTAAAAATACCAGTTCTACTGATATAAAATTGATGAAAGTATTATTTAAATTGCTCAAGCTACTGCAAAAAAACCTTTGGCTGAAACAAGCTACCCAAACAATAGTTAAATAGTTTGTTGTTCACCCCTGAAAGAGATGCAGGCCACTTGCCTAAAATACAGATATACAGCTATACAGATCAGATACCACTATTGATTTGGGGCTTCTGATTGGTTGAAAAAACTATAGGGTCTATTAGGGCATATAGTCAGATTGTAAGGCAGATTCTGATTGGATTTAATTACCCAAATCATAACAAATCCCCATAAAACATCAAAATATTATATTTCCATCATAAAACATGTTGATTTAGGATATTTTTGACTGAAATTTGCATTTTTATGGATACAATTGTACTGAGAGTATATTTGCAAAAAGTAAAATTTCTTCACTGCCGTTCTGAGGGTGGCCACCTTCAGTGAAATATTAGAGTCTGAAAGCATCAGATTACCCCCAATTTGCTGGTCAGTTTTGAGTGTCTCTAAGATAGTTCTTTAATAAAAGTTAGCTTTTATCATCCGTTACGATATAGGAATAGGTGTTGTTTGCCAAAAGTCTATAATGGAGGCCTATGGGAAATGCAATAGTGTTTTATGACCATACAGCATTTTGTAGAAGAAAAACCGAGGGTTCAATACAATATTGTTGTAACTAAAAATAAATAATGAAGAATAGAACAGTGTTGCAATAAAGCCTACATTTTTAAGATTATTAGGTGTTGTAAACCTTTTCATACATAGTTATTATACCCCCATTTTCACAAAGTGAAGTGGGGGCTATATAAGGATCACGTTTTCTTGCATACCGGACAAGGATATCCGTCATTTCACCGGGGCTAGATATTTCCAT
Source organism: Cyrtodaria siliqua (assembly GCA_037043455.1). Taxonomy (NCBI): domain Eukaryota; kingdom Metazoa; phylum Mollusca; class Bivalvia; order Adapedonta; family Hiatellidae; genus Cyrtodaria; species Cyrtodaria siliqua. The sequence continues at coordinate 283,654 of JAWPHD010000130.1, read as the reverse complement.
CTCACCCTAGGGTCGAGATAAAATTCACGCGCGCCAAAATGCGGTATGCAAGAAAACATGCAAAACGTTAGTAGCTGGCGGCGTCAACGCACAACATATCTCTGATATGCAATGATATGCAAGAAAAAGAATCTATCATGGGTATTCGGTTCAGATAGGGAATTCCAACCCTCGGTATAAGTGTTTTAATCGGAACCGAGGCTCAATCGGAACCTCGGCAGAGCCTCGGTTCCGATAAAAACACTTATACCTCGGGTTGGAATTCCCTATCTTCACCGGATACCCATGAAAGATTCTTATAGTCCATAACATCCCGTAACACATTTTTATTACTTCCATTTCTCAGACAGTTTTGAATGGGTTCCCTAACTTCATATACACAGAACAAGTGATCAAAAAGTGGGGGTATTCATCCCCTTCAGTAGTAATGAAATGTGTTACATATTGTAAATGTGTTAATTGATTGGTTATTTTACATGCATGCATCTTGTCTCCTAATTATTCAAGTTAATAATGTTATTACAATAATCTTCAACAAGTCATATTTATTATTGATTTTACACAAGTTAAGTTAATCAATTCAAAATAATCTTCTAGCTAGTTGTTTAATAATAATTTAGTGGCATAAAATCATACTTTGTAATGTTGACAACCTTTGTATAAAATGTTTTTCTGCAGATGTTGCTCTCCGCAAATCATTGAAATTGTTAATGCATTGGATGAGTGGGATTTCAATCACCTTTATGTATTACATATCGATATTAAACTATGTTATTAACCTAACAGTAAAGGATTAACAGTAAAGCATAAAATATATATTGGATCTTAAATGAATTCCGATTTATTATTGAATTTATTGAAGTTGGGAAATATGATAAGACGGCTTGCCAATCATCATATTTTTTTTCCAATGAGTTTAATTCAATAATAAATTATCACAAATGAGAGGTTCTATTTAACAGATACTTGTAACTCATTACGTCGGAAAATATGTCTTAAAGCTACTATAGCTGTATATAAGGGTAGTGGGCGTGTACCTATAGCAGATGGGAGCGGTTTAACTATTGATTTACTACCAGACACATGGCTGGAAACCCGTATAAAAGTCAGATTCAAAAGAAGGTTACGGGTGCAAAGAGTTTTGTGGAAGCCGAAATCCCTCGTCCAAACTTAAGAAGTTTACTGTAGAACAGCAGTAGATGAGTTAGTAGAAGTGTATAAGTCCTAGGTAGATAGTCTGTAGATGATTACATTCTCGAAGAAGATTAAGTGTTGAAATTGTAGATTTTGGCCAATCGGATTGCCTGCAAATTTATATTCTTATGCTGGATATAATTATTTCCATTTCAGCTTGACAGTATTTATGTACACGTATTTGTGTTTATTGGCTACATGATTGGTCTAACGCTATTTGTTGGTGTGGTAATAGCAAACTACAGCGAAAACAAGGTAATTTAACTGTAAACAGTTCATGCTTTTTTATGATTTTCATGTCAATTACCGTACTTATAACACATATATTATTTTATTTTTCACCATAACTTGAAATGGTTTTAACATATTTTATCAAGATTTTTTTAGGCGAGCTTATGCGATCACTTTTCGTCCATCTGTCTGTCTGTCTGTTAGCAATTTTATAAAATCGACATCTCCTCTGAAAACATTGGAAGGATTTTGATGGAACTTCATCACAATGTTACTTGGGAGGGCCCCTCTCAGATTTTTGTTTTTCATGGCCAAATTTAAGGAAATTTCAAACGACATCTCCTCCGAAACCACTTATTCCATTATTGTGAAATACGGATATGTTGCTTGAGTTGGCCTCTATCAAGTTTGTGTTTTTCGTTATCGTCGAATAATCAAAATGGCCGCCACGGCGACTCAAAGTTTACATAGAGTTATATAGGAAATGACATCTTTTTTGAAACCGCTAGAAGGATTTTGATGAAACTTCATTACAATGATAGTCCCCCTCAGATTTGTGTTTTTAGCGGCCGGCATTCATCCAAGATGGCCACCATGGCTAAAATAAGGTCAAATTTAAGGAAATTTCAAACGACATCTCCGAAACCACTTATTCCATTCTTGTGAAATATCATAAACATGTTCCTTGGGTTGGCCTCTATCAAGTTTGTGTTTTTCATTAGCGTCGAATAATCAAAATGGCCGCCACAGCGACCCAACGTTTACATAGAGTTATATAGGAAAACGTTAAAAATGACATCTTCTCTGAAACCGCTTGAAGGATTTTGATGAAACTTAAATCACAATGATCTTTGCGATAGTTCCTCTCAGATTTATGTTTATTGCGGCTGCCAGTCATCCAAGATGGCCACCATGGCTAAAACTAGGCCAAATTTAAGGAAATTTCAAACAACATGTCCTCCGGAAACACAATCCTTTCTTGTGAAATATCATTAACATGTTCCTTGGGTTGTACTCTATCAAGTTCGTGTTTTTCGTTATTGTCGAATAATCAAAATGGCCACCACGTCAACCCAAAGTTTACATAGCGTTATATAGGAAAAGGATAAAATTTCATCGCCTCTGAAACCTCTTGAAGGATTTTGTTGAAACTTTATCACAATGATCTTTGGGATAGTGCGCCTCAGATTTGTGTTTTTCGCAGCCGTCAGTTGTCCAACATGCCTAAAACTAAGTCAAATTTAAGGGAATTTCAAACGACATTTCCTCCGAAACCACTTAATCCATACAAGTGAAATATCATGTACATGTTCCTTGGGTTGGCCTCTATCAAATTTGTGTTTTTCATTATCATCGAATAATCAAAATGGTTGCGATGGTGACCCAAGGTTTACATATAGTTATATAGGAAAAAGTTAAATATGAAATCTTCTCTGAAACCTTTTGAAGGATTTTGTTGAAACTTTATCACAATGGTTGGCGTCTATTAAGTTTGTTTTTTGCAATAATCAAAATGGCCGCCGTGGCGACCCAAAGTTTATATAGGAAAAGGCTAACTATGACATCTTTACACAGTAGAGCGTCTACAGGCCCTCTTGGGCCCCTTGTTTTACAAGTTATGCAGATAGATGTACTTCGGGCTACAAGTTCTTACGTATGGTGGGAGGTATACAGTACTTTTCCTACCCAGGAATAAGTGGGTGGTCTGCCTTTATCACTAAAAAGTGACCATCATGCATAGCCTAAAATTTGCTTAAAATGACATTAAACCCCAAGAAATCAAACAAAGTAACAACACAGAGAATAAATTTAAGTTAACAAACATAGACGTAAACAGTGGTCACGATAGTTAGATGAAATGTTAATATATAACACATATAATACCAAATGAATGTAACGGGGCTATATATCATTGGCTATACGCTTCGATGTGAGGAATCAGACCCCCTATTCGAACTTGATAATGGACAATTTATGCTTAATTGCCATCATCCTTTGAGCCTTTATTACTTTACCCATTATAGCGCCTCTTTGGTCGAGGGGTTAACAATGTTGCTTAGTAAACCTTCTCGTCTCTCATCACTGCTGGTTCGAATCCCACTGGGAGCTCAACTTGTGAGAAAGTGTCAATTCTTACGGATGGCGGGAGGTATACAATACTGGTTCTACCCAGGAAAATGGGGAGGTCTGCCTCTGTCAAAAGTTGACAGTCATATATGTCCTAAAATGTGCTAAAAATGACAAAACACCATTCAAACAAACAAAATCCATTATTTTCATTTTTTGCTCTCCAACATTTCCCATTTCAACCCTATATGACCTTAGCTGTCAAAGTGTCATTCAAAATGGGGAATCGGACGCCCGTCTCAAATATTATCATGGATGATCTATGCTAAATTACTTTAATTCTTCGAGCCTTTGGAACTTTACCCACTGTCCTATATCCAAGCTTTGATTACTTTACACACTGTTGTACACATGCAAATTTCAGGGTACGGCTCTACTAACGGTAGACCAGAGGAGATGGATGGATCTGAAAGGCCGTATCAAGTTGGCCCAGCCCCTCCATATCCCTCCACGACCAGACACGAAGGGGATCCGCTCAGTCATGTATGATTTCACGCAACACAGATTCTTCAAAAGGTTCACCGTTATACTGGTCTTGGCAAACTGCTTATTGCTTTGCGTGCCGGTAAGAATTTCTACATGCTATGCTTTAGACTAAATACCTTATTGAAGCATCTAATAGTATTACCCTTACCCGTTTTTAGCTCTACTGGCCGAAGGCCAGCAGAGCTTATGGGATGGCGAGTTGTCCGTCGTCCGTCGTCCGTCCGTCCGTCTGTTAACTTTTGCCTTGTGAACACTCTAGGGCCTTCATTATTAATCGAATCTTTACGAAACTTTGCCAGTGTCTTTATATCAATGAAAGCTCGGACAAGTTCGAAAACCAGCCGGATCAGATAAATTTCACCGGAGTTATGGCCCTTGTTTTGCTGAAAAATGCCATATTAAGCCTTGTGAACACTCTAGCACCTTCATTTATTATTTGATCTTTACCAAACTTGCACAGATTGTTAATATCAATGAATGCTCGGACAAGTTCGAAAACCAGCCAAATCGGATCAGTAACGCCGTAGTTATGGCCCTTGTTTTTTCTGAAAATTGCTATTTTCTGCCTTGTGAACGCTCTAACACCTTCATTTATTATTTGATCTTTACCAAACTTGCAGAGATTGTTAATATCAATGAAAGCTGAAACAAGTTCGAAAACCAGCTAAATCGGATCAGTAACACAGGAGTTATGGCCCTTGTTTTTTCTGAAAAATGCTATTTTTCTGCCTTGTGAACCGGCAAGATCGAAATAATTCACACTGGAGTTATGGCCCTTGTTTTGCTGAAAAATGCCATATTAAGCCTTGTGAACACTCTAGCACCTTTATTTATTATTTGATCTTTACCAAACCTGCACAGATTGTTAATATCAATAAAAGCTCGGACAAGTTCGAAAACCAGCTAGATCGGTCGATTAACAGCGGAGTTATTGCCCTTGATTTAGTTAAAAATGCTATATTTTGCCTCATTAAGACGATAGGGCCTCCATCTTTAATCCAATCTTTACCAAACTTTACCAGTTTGTTTATATAAATGAAAGCTCGGACAAGTTCGAAAACCAGCTAGATTGGACCATTAACAGCGGAGTTATGGCCCTTGATTTAGTTAAAAATGCTATATTTTGACTCGTTAAGACGACAGGGCCTTTATCTTTCATCATTCGATATTTACCAAACTTTACCAGATTGTTTATATAAATGAAAGCTCGAACAATTTCGAAGACCAGCCAGATCGGACCAGTAACAGCGGAGTTATGGCCCTTGATTTAGTTAAAAATGGTATTTTTGCCTTGTTAATTCGATAGGGCCTTCATCTTTCATCTGATCTTTACAAAATTTTACCTGATTGTTTATTTTAATGACAGCTCAGACAATTTCGAAAACCAGCCAGATCGGACCAGTAACAGATGAGTTATGCCCTTGATTTAGTTAAAAATGCTATATTTTGCCTCGTTAAGTTGATAGGGCCTTCATTTTCCATGTGATCTTTATGAAACTTTATTAGATTGTTAATATCAATGAAAGCTTGGTCAAGTTCGAAAACCAGCCAGATCAGACCAGTAACAGTGGAGTTATGGCCCTTGATTTAGTTAAAAATCCTATATTTTGCCTTGTTAAGACGATAGAGCCTTCATCTTTCATCCGATCTGGTAAAGATCTTTAAGAAACTTTACCAGATTGTTAATATCAATGAACGCTTGGACAAGTTTGAAAACCATCCAGATTGGACCATTTACATCGGAGTCATGGCCCTTGATTTTCTGAAATATGCTATATCTTGGCCTCATTAAGACGAAAGAGCCTTCATTTGGCCGGATTTCATTGAAACTTTGCAGGGATGATCAGTACCAAGCCTAGTTGTACATAGTCACCATGTTCCATTTGAATGATTTTGGCGGAGTTATAGCCCATTAAAGGTTTTAATACACAAACTTTGTTCTGACTAGTTCTCCTGAACCCCTGGCCGGATTTAAACGAAGCTTTTTACGGATGATCAATTCCATGTCTAGTTGTGCAAATCATTGCCGTATTCCGGCTGAATGATTTTTTTGGCAGAATTATGGCCCTTTAAAGGTTTTAATACACAAACTTTGTCTGATCTACTTCTCCTGAACCCCTCGCCAGATTTCAATGAAACTTTGCAGGGATGATCAGCACCAAGCCTAGTTGGGCATGTCATCGTCACGTTCTGGTTTACAGATATTTGGCAGAGTTATTGCCCTTTAAAGGATTTTGATACTACAGTTTTTTTCCGGGCTAGTTCTCCTGAACCGCTGGCTGGATATAGACGAAACTTGACAAGGATGATCAGTGTCAAGCCTAGTTGTGCATATCATCGCCATATTTCGGTTGAATGATTTTTGGCAGTGTTGTGACCCTTTAAATGTTTTAAGACACAAACTTTGTCCAGATTAGTCTCTTCTGAACTCTTTGCCAGATTTCAGCGAATCTTGGCAAGAATGATCAGTACTAAGCCTAGTGGCACCTATCATTGCCATGTTCTGGTTGAATGATTTTTGAAAGAATTATGGCCTCTTATACATAAACTTTATCTTGAGCCAGTAGAGCGTCCACAGGCCCTCTTGGGCCTCTTGTTTCTGTACTACACCACAAAGCATTTCAGGCTATTGCTTATAGTTTTTATGCTCCCTGAAATTTTCTGGGAAGCATATAGTTGTCCCCTTGTCCGTCCATATGTCCATCCTGCTTTCTTTTTTAATCCGATTGTAACATGTATACCTTTTTTCGGGGAGCATCCATTAGTTCTATAAACTTCTACTTTTTTTATCGGATTTTCATGAAACTTGATAGGAAGTGTCAGTATGATGTCTAGAAGTGTCAGTATGATGTCTAGAAGTGTCAGTATGATGTCTAGAAGTGTCAGTATGATGTCAGTATGATGTCTAGAAGTGTTGGTATGATGTCTAGAAGTGTCAGTATGACGTCTAGAAGCGTCGGTATGATGTCTAGAAGTGTCGGTATGATGTCTAGAAGTGTCAGTATGATGTCTAGAAGTGTCAGTATGATGTCTAGAAGTGTCAGTATGATGTCAGTATGATGTCTAGAAGTGTTGGTATGATGTCTAGAAGTGTCAGTATGACGTCTAGAAGCGTCGGTATGATGTCTAGAAGTGTCAGTATGATGTCTAGAAGTGTCAGTATGATGTCTAGAAGTGTCGGTATGACGTCTAGAAGTGTCAGTATGATGTCTAGAAGAGTCAGTATGATGTCTAGAAGTGTCAGTATGATGTCTAGAAGTGTCAGTATGATGTCTAGAAGAGTCAGTATGGTGTCTAGAAGTGTCAGTATGATGTCTAGAAGTGTCGGTATGATGTCTAGAAGTGTCAGTATGATGTCTAGAAGTGTCAGTATGATGTCTAGAAGAGTCAGTATGGTGTCTAGAAGTGTCGGTATGATGTCTAGAAGTGTCAGTATGATGTCTAGAAGTGTCAGTATGATGTCGGTCTAGAAGTGTCAGTATGATGTCTAGAAGTGTCAGTATGATGTCTAGAAGCGTCAGTATGATGTCTAGAAGTGTCAGTATGATGTCTAGAAGAGTCAGTATGATGTCTAGAAGTGTCGGTATGATGTCTAGAAGAGTCAGTATGATGTCTAGAAGTGTCGGTATGATATGATGTCTAGAAGAGTCAGTATTATGTCTAGAAGTGTCAGTATGATGTCTAGAAGAGTCAGTATGATGTCTAGAAGTGTCAGTATGATGTCTAGAAGAGTCAGTATGATGTCTAGAAGTGTCGGTATGATATGATGTCTAGAAGAGTCAGTATGATGTCTAGAAGTGTCAGTATGATGTCTAGAAGTGTCAGTATGATGTCTAGAAGTGTCAGTATGATGTCTAGAAGAGTCAGTATGATGTCTAGAAGCGTCACTATGATGTCTAGAAGCGTCAGTATGATGTCTAGAAGTGTCAGTATGATGTCTAGAAGAGTCAGTATGATGTCTAGAAGTGTCAGTATGATGTCTAGAAGTGTCAGTATGATGTCTAGAAGGTATGATGTCTAGAAGTATCAGTATCATGTCTAGAAGCGTCAGTATGATGTCTAGAAGCGTCAGTATGATGTCTAGAAGCGTCAGTATTATGTCTAGAAGTGTCGGTATGATGTCTAGAAGTGTCGGTATGATGTCTAGAAGCGTCAGTATGATGTCTAGAAGCGTCAGTATGATGTCTAGAAGTGTCAGTGTGATGTCTAGAAGAGTCAGTATGATGTCTAGAAGAGTCAGTATGATGTCTAGAAGTGTCAGTATGATGTCTAGAAGAGTCAGTATGATGTCTAGAAGCGTCAGTATGATATCTAGAAGCGTCAGTATTATGTCTAGAAGTGTCGGTATGATGTCTAGAAGTGTCGGTATGATGTCTAGAAGTGTCAGTATGATGTCTGTCTAGAAGCATCAGTATGATGTCTAGAAGCGTAATATGACGTCTAGAAGCGTCGGTATGATGACGTCTAGAAGCGTCAGTATAATGACGTCTAGAAGAGTCAGTATGACGTCTAGAAGTGTCAGTATGACGTCAAGAAGAGTCAGTATGACGTCTAGAAGCGTAAATATGACGTCTAGAAGCGTCCGTATGATGTCTAGAAGCGTCTGTATGATGTCTAGAAGCGTCGGTATGACATCTAGAAGTGTCGGTATGACGTCTAGAAGTGTCGGTATGATGTCTAGAAGTGGCGGTATGATGTCTAGAAGCGCCCGTATGATGTCTAGAAGTGTCGGTATGATGTCTGTCTAGAAGTGTCAGTATGATGTCTAGAAGTGTCGGTATGATGTCTAGAAGCGTCGGTATGATGTCTAGAAGCGTCAGTATGATGTCTAGAAGTGTCGGTATGATGTCTGGAAGTGTCGGTATGATGCCAGTATGATGTCTGGAAGTGTCAGTATGATGTCTAGAAGTGTCAGTATGATGTCTAGAAGTGTCAGTATGATGTCTAGAAGTGTCAGTATGATGTCTAAAAGTGTCAGTATGATGTCTAGAAGTGTCAGTATGATGTCTGTCTAGAAGTGTGTCAGTATGATGTCTAGAAGTGTCAGTATGATGTCTAAAAGTGTCAGTATGATGTCTAGAAGAGTCAGTATGATGTCTAGAAGAGTCAGTATGATGTCTAAAAGTGTCAGTATGATGTCTAGAAGCGTCAGTATGATGTCTAGAAGTGTCAGTGTGATGTCTAGAAGAGTCAGTATGATGTCTAGAAGTGTCAGTATGATGTCTAGAAGAGTCAGTATGATGTCTAGAAGTGTCAGTATGATGTCTAGAAGTGTCAGTATGATGTCTAGAAGTGTCGGTATGATGTCTAGAAGTGTCAGTATGATGTCTAGAAGTGTCAGTATGATGTCTGTCTAGAAGCATCAGTATGATGTCTAGAAGCGTAATATGACGTCTAGAAGCGTCGGTATGATGACGTCTAGAAGCGTCAGTATAATGACGTCTAGAAGAGACAGTATGACGTCTAGAAGTGTCAGTATGATGTCAAGAAGAGTCAGTATGACGTCTAGAAGCGTAAATATGACGTCTAGAAGCGTCCGTATGATGTCTAGAAGCGTCCGTATGATATCTAGAAGCGTCAGTATTATGTCTAGAAGTGTCGGTATGATGTCTAGAAGTGTCGGTATGATGTCTAGAAGTGTCAGTATGATGTCTAGAAGTGTCAGTATGATGTCTGTCTAGAAGCATCAGTATGATGTCTAGAAGCGTAATATGACGTCTAGAAGCGTCGGTATGATGACGTCTAGAAGCGTCAGTATAATGACGTCTAGAAGAGTCAGTATGACGTCTAGAAGTGTCAGTATGATGTCAAGAAGAGTCAGTATGACGTCTAGAAGCGTTAATATGACGTCTAGAAGCAGCCGTATGATGTCTAGAAGCGTCCGTATGATGTCTAGAAGCGTCGGTATGACATCTAGAAGTGTCGGTATGACGTCTAGAAGTGTCGGTATGATGTCTAGAAGTGGCGGTATGATGTCTAGAAGCGCCCGTATGATGTCTAGAAGTGTCTGTATGATGTCTGTCTAGAAGTGTCAGTATGGTCTAGAAGTGTCGGTATGATGTCTAGAAGCGTCGGTATGATGTCTAGAAGCGTCAGTATGATGTCTAGAAGTGTCGGTATGATGTCTGGAAGTGTCGGTATGATGTCTAGAAGTATCAGTATGATGTCTGGAAGTGTCGGTATGATGCCAGTATGATGTCTGGAAGTGTCAGTATGATGTCTAGAAGTGTCAGTATGATGTCTAGAAGTGTCAGTATGATGTCTAGAAGTGTCGGTATGATGTCTAGAAGCGTCGGTATGATGTCTAGAAGCGCCCGTATGATGTCTAGAAGTGTCGGTATGATGTCTGTCTAGAAGTGTCAGTATGGTCTAGAAGTGTCGGTATGATGTCTAGAAGCGTCGGTATGATGTCTAGAAGCGTCAGTATGATGTCTAGAAGTGTCGGTATGATGTCTGGAAGTGTCGGTATGATGTCTAGAAGTATCAGTATGATGTCTGGAAGTGTCGGTATGATGCCAGTATGATGTCTGGAAGTGTCAGTATGATGTCTAGAAGTGTCAGTATGATGTCTAGAAGTGTCAGTATGATGTCTAAAAGTGTCAGTATGATGTCTAGAAGAGTCAGTATGATGTCTAGAAGAGTCAGTATGATGTCTAAAAGTGTCAGTATGATGTCTAGAAGCGTCAGTATGATGTCTAGAAGTGTCAGTGTGATGTCTAGAAGAGTCAGTATGATGTCTAGAAGTGTCAGTATGATGTCTAGAAGAGTCAGTATGATGTCTAGAAGTGTCAGTATGATGTCTAGAAGTGTCAGTATGATGTCTAGAAGTGTCGGTATGATGTCTAGAAGTGTCAGTATGATGTCTAGAAGTGTCAGTATGATGTCTGTCTAGAAGCATCAGTATGATGTCTAGAAGCGTAATATGACGTCTAGAAGCGTCGGTATGATGACGTCTAGAAGCGTCAGTATAATGACGTCTAGAAGAGACAGTATGACGTCTAGAAGTGTCAGTATGATGTCAAGAAGAGTCAGTATGACGTCTAGAAGCGTAAATATGACGTCTAGAAGCGTCCGTATGATGTCTAGAAGCGTCCGTATGATATCTAGAAGCGTCAGTATTATGTCTAGAAGTGTCGGTATGATGTCTAGAAGTGTCGGTATGATGTCTAGAAGTGTCAGTATGATGTCTAGAAGTGTCAGTATGATGTCTGTCTAGAAGCATCAGTATGATGTCTAGAAGCGTAATATGACGTCTAGAAGCGTCGGTATGATGACGTCTAGAAGCGTCAGTATAATGACGTCTAGAAGAGTCAGTATGACGTCTAGAAGTGTCAGTATGATGTCAAGAAGAGTCAGTATGACGTCTAGAAGCGTTAATATGACGTCTAGAAGCAGCCGTATGATGTCTAGAAGCGTCCGTATGATGTCTAGAAGCGTCGGTATGACATCTAGAAGTGTCGGTATGACGTCTAGAAGTGTCGGTATGATGTCTAGAAGTGGCGGTATGATGTCTAGAAGCGCCCGTATGATGTCTAGAAGTGTCGGTATGATGTCTGTCTAGAAGTGTCAGTATGGTCTAGAAGTGTCGGTATGATGTCTAGAAGCGTCGGTATGATGTCTAGAAGCGTCAGTATGATGTCTAGAAGTGTCGGTATGATGTCTGGAAGTGTCGGTATGATGTCTAGAAGTATCAGTATGATGTCTGGAAGTGTCGGTATGATGCCAGTATGATGTCTGTAAGTGTCAGTATGATGTCTAGAAGTGTCAGTATGATGTCTAGAAGTGTCAGTATGATGTCTAGAAGTGTCGGTATGATGTCTAGAAGTGTCGGTATGATGTCTAGAAGCGCCCGTATGATGTCTAGAAGTGTCGGTATGATGTCTGTCTAGAAGTGTCAGTATGGTCTAGAAGTGTCGGTATGATGTCTAGAAGCGTCGGTATGATGTCTAGAAGCGTCAGTATGATGTCTAGAAGTGTCGGTATGATGTCTGGAAGTGTCGGTATGATGTCTAGAAGTATCAGTATGATGTCTGGAAGTGTCGGTATGATGCCAGTATGATGTCTGGTAGTGTCAGTATGATGTCTAGAAGTGTCAGTATGATGTCTAGAAGTGTCAGTATGATGTCTAGAAGTGTCGGTATGATGTCTAGAAGTGTCGGTATGACGTCTAGAAGTGTCAGTATGGTGTCTAGAAGTGTCAGTATGACGTCTAGAAGTGTCAGTATGATGTCTAGAAGTGTCAGTATGATGTCTAGAAGTGTCAGTATGATGTCTAAAAGTGTCAGTATGATGTCTAGAAGTGTCAGTATGATGTCTGGAAGTGTCAGTATGATGTCTAGAAGTGTCAGTATGATGTCTAGAAGTGTCAGTATGATGTCTAGAAGTGTCAGTATGATGTCTAGAATCGTCCGTATGATGTCTAGAAGTGTCGGTATGATGTCTGTCTAGAAGTGTCAGTATGATGTCTGTCTAGAAGTGTCAGTATGATGTCTGTCTAGAAGTGTGTCAGTATGATGTCTAGAAGTGTCAGTATGATGTCTAGAAGTGTCAGTATGATGTCTAGAAGTGTCAGTATGATACCTAAAAGTGTCGGTATGGTGTCTAGAAGTGTCAGTATGATGTCTAGAAGTGTCAGTATGATGTCTAGAAGTGTCAGTATGATGTCTAGAAGTGTCAGTATGATGTCTAGAAGTGTCGGTATGATGTCTAGAAGTGTCGGTATGATGTCTAGAAGTGTCAGTATGATGTCTAGAAGTGTCAGTATGATGTCTAGAAGTGTCGGTATGATGTCTAGAAGTGTCAGTATGATGTCTAGAAGTGTCAGTATGATGTCTGTCTAGAAGTGTGTCAGTATGATGTCTAGAAGTGTCAGTATGATGTCTAGAAGTGTCAGTATGATGTCTAGAAGTGTCAGTATGATGTCTAGAAGTGTCAGTATGATGTCTAGAAGTGTCAGTATGATGTCTAGAAGTGTCAGTATGATGTCTGTCTAGAAGTGTCAGTATGATGTCTAGAAGCGTAATATGAAGTCTAGAAGCGTCGGTATGATGACGTCTAGAAGCGTCGGTATAATGACGTCTAGAAGAGTCAGTATGACGTCTAGAAGTGTCAGTATGACGTCAAGAAGAGTCAGTATGATGTCTAGAAGCGTAAATATGACGTCTAGAAGCGTCAGTATGATGTCTAGAAGCGTCCGTATGATGTCAAGAAGCGTCGGTATGACGTCTAGAAGTGTCGGTATGACGTCTAGAAGTGTCGGTATGACGTCTAGAAGTGGCGGTATGATGTCTAGAAGCGCCCGTATGATGTCTAGAAGTGTCGGTATGATGTCTGTCTAGAAGTGTCAGTATGATGTCTAGAAGTGTCGGTATGATGTCTAGAAGTGTCGGTATGATGTCTAGAAGCGTCAGTATGATGTCTAGAAGTGTCGGTATGATGTCTGGAAGTGTCGGTATGATGCCAGTATGATGTCTGGAAGTGTCAGTATGATGTCTGGAAGTGTCAGTATGATGTCTAGAAGTGTCAGTAAGATGTCTGGAAGTGTCAGTATGATGTCTAGAAGTGTCAGTAAGATGTCTGGAAGTGTCAGTATGATGTCTGGAAGTGTCAGTAAGATGTCTGGAAGTGTCAGTATGATGTCTGGAAGTGTCAGTATGATGTCTAGAAGTGTCAGTAAGATGTCTGGAAGTGTCAGTATGATGTCTAGAAGTGTCAGTAAGATGTCTGGAAGTGTCAGTAAGATGTCTGGAAGTGTCAGTATGATGTCTAGAAGTATCAGTAAGATGTCTGGAAGTGTCAGTATGATGTCTGGAAGTGTCGGTATGATGTCTAGAAGTGTCGGTATGATGTCTGGAAGGGTCGGTATGATGTCTAGAAGTGTCGGTATGATGTCTAGAAGTGTCAGTATGATGTCTAGAATCGTCCGTATGATGTCTAGAAGTGTCGGTATGATGTCTGTCTAGAAGTGTCAGTATGATGTCTGTCTAGAAGTGTCAGTATGATGTCTGTCTAGAAGTGTGTCAGTTTGATGTCTAGAAGTGTCAGTATGATGTCTAGAAGTGTCAGTATGATGTCTAGAAGTGTCAGTATGATGTCTGGAAGTGTCAGTATGATGTCTAGAAGTATCAGTATGATGTCTAGAAGTGTCAGTATGATGTCTGTCTAGAAGTGTGTCAGTATGATGTCTAGAAGTGTCAGTATGATGTCTAGAAGTGTCAGTATGATGTCTTGAAGTGTCGGTATGATGTCTGGAAGTGTCAGTATGATGTCTGGAAGTGTCAGTATGATGTCTAGAAGTGTCGGTATGATGTCTAGAAGTGTCAGTATGATGTCTAGAAGTGTCAGTATGATGTCTAGAAGTGTCAGTATGATGTCTAGAAGAGTCAGTATGATGTCTAGAAGTGTCAGTATGATGTCTGGAAGTGTCAGTATGATGTCTAGAAGTATCAGTATGATGTCAGGAAGCGTCAGTATGATGTCTGTCTAGAAGTGTGTCAGTATGATGTCTAGAAGTGTCAGTATGATGTCTAGAAGTGTCAGTATGATGTCTAGAAGTGTCAGTATGATGTCTGTCTAGAAGTGTGTCAGTATGATGTCTAGAAGTGTCAGTATGATGTCAGGAAGCGTCAGTGTGAAGTCTAGAAGCGTCAGTATGATGTCTAGAAGTGTCAGTATGATGTCTGTCTAGAAGTGTGTCAGTATGATGTCTAGAAGTGTCAGTATGATGTCTAGAAGTGTCAGTATGATGTCTAGAAGTGTCAGTATGATGTCTAGAAGTGTGTCAGTATGATGTCTAGAAGTGTCAGTAAGATGTCTAGAAGTGTCAGTAAGATGTCTAGAAGTGTCGGTATGATGTCTGGAAGTGTCAGTATGATGTCTGGAAGTGTCAGTATGATGTCTAGAAGTGTCAGTATGATGTCTAGAAGTGTCAGTATGATGTCTGTCTAGAAGTGTTAGTATGATGTCGGTCTAGAAGTGTCGGTATGATGTCTAGAAGTGTCAGTATGACGTCTAGAAGTGTCAGTATGATGTCTAGTCTAGAAGTGTCAGTATGATGTCTAGAAGTGTCAGTATGTCGTCTAGAATTGTCAGTATGATGTCTAGTCTAGAAGTGTCAGTATGACATCTGTCTAGAAGTGTCAGTATGATGTCGGTCTAGAAGTGTCGGTATGATGTCTAGAAGTGTCAGTATGACGTCTAGAAGTGTCAGTATGATGTCTAGAAGTGTCAGTATGATGTCTGGAAGTGTCAGTATGATGTATGGAAGTGTCAGTATGATGTCTAGAAGTGTCAGTATGATGTCTAGAAGTGTCGGTATGATGTCTAGAAGTGTCAGTATGACGTCTAGAAGTGTCAGTATGGTGTCTAGAAGTGTCGGTATGATGTCTAGAAGTGTCAGTATGATGTCTAGAAGTGTCAGTATTATGTCTAGAAGTGTCGGTATGATGTCTAGAAGTGTCGGTATGACGTCTAGAAGTGTCAGTATGGTGTCTAGAAGTGTCAGTATGACGTCTAGAAGTGTCAGTATGATGTCTAGAAGTGTCAGTATGATGTCTAGAAGTGTATCTTGTCAGGATATTCTGGTTGAGTGATGTTTGGCAGAGATATGGGACATAGAAGTTTTTCTAAACTAAAGCTTTCCCACTCAACTCCTCCCACATTTTTCATCCGATTTTCATAAACTTGGAAGGAAGTAACGGTCTGGTGGCCGATATTCTCAGGACGTTCCAGTTGTCAGAATGACCTTTGGCTGAGTTACGAATTATATATAGAAACTTTGAAGTTTTTAAGTGTAAACTTGTCCACCCAACTCGTCCTACATTTGTTATTAAATTGTTTTGGGGAGCATCCATTGGTTCTGTTAGTTTCTTGTTTCATAAACTAAAGATGAAAGCTGGCAGTTCATAAGAACATGAAGTGAATAAGCGCATATTATTTGCGGTCGGAATTCCTTTGTCATGGGCAGTTATTAAAACCATTGCAGAGATGGCTGCCTTAAATAAACTAGAAACTTTAAGGTGTTCCGCGGAACACTTATGTCGTCTGCCGTGTCTTTATTTCAAAACAGGTCAAATACTTCTTAGGTTATGGCCAGTTATGAGCTTGGTTAGGTTGCAGTTTAAAGTTGTATGAACTCTGCCAAAATGAAAGTCAGAGTTATTGGACATGTGGAACAACATTCCTTGGGTTAAGATGAATATGTGTGTAAAGTTTCATCAGCATAGGTCAATTACTTTTTAAATTATTCCCAAGGTTAGGTAGCAGGTTAAAGTGTGACAGACTTACAATAAACGACGATGTAAGACAGGCGACGGACAAAGTGATCCCTAAGTGTTTGCCATGCTATGCAGGTGACACAATAAAGGATAAGATATAGTAGTTTAGTGTCAGGGGACTACATATAATAGTTTAGTGTCAGGGGACTACATATAATAGTTTAGTGTCAGGGGACTACATATAATAGTTTAGTGTCGGGACTACATATAATAGTTTAGTGTCAAGACCTTGATTTGTTCTTTGGAGCTATCAAACGGTATACTAGCTGGACTATTCTTGCCTCAGCTTATCTTGGAATGTTTCCTGTATTCACAGTGGAGAGAAGAACGATCAGAAGCGTTTTTTCTGGCCTCCATATCAGCCGTGTTCACTGTGTTATTTCTGTGTGAGGTAAGTGTAACTATTAATCTAATCTTGCATACGTTAAGGATATCCACGTTTTACATGAGTGCTGGAACACTTATGGGTACTGGTATGCAAGTAGTATCCGTATTTCCGTAAACAAACGATGTTCGTAGCTCTTCAATAGAAAATATCAATTTAATTTAATAAAATGATACAATTTTCATTATCAGAAGAATCGTCGTATACGAAAAAGTAAATATGTACCGAAATATAAATGATTTTCTTACCAGGCATGCGCAGTTATGTGTTTGTAATTGCTCTCCAATATTTAAACAATGTTTCCCCATGATGACAGCAGCAGACGATAATAAATAGAAACTCTATAATAAATATATAACCCTGTTTATATAACATGTGGGCATAAACAATATAGAGAATTTGTATAGGTAACTGTAAATCACTGTTAGCCATACAATTTCATGAGCAAAGTGTGATATTCAATTTTTCTTCAGATTATCAGGCCCACCCAATAAAGCATTTGTGACCAGTACACATAAGAACACATTAAAGAATGTTGTATATTTATTGTGTTGTGCTCTGATTTTTGGTCTAAAAACAATTAAGAAATACCAGATAAGTGTTTATTCAAAAGCTAAATTATGAACATATATTTCTTCATTAAAGTAAATTACAAAGTGTTGTTAAGCTATTCTTACCCTCAATATAGCAATGCTGTACAAATAAAAAACTAAGAGCGAGCCTCAATTTATATACCTGAGTTGATCATGAAGCGTGCTGGCTGTAAATATTCAAGCTTCCCATGCTTTTTCAATGACCAAGTAGCGTTGGGAAATGTGTCCTTAAGAGCATGTGCTGAGCTTGTAATCGGAGGTTGACATTTTTTAACTATGAAGTGAACAACTTTGCACTATAAGTTTTTTTTGTTTGAATAATATCAAATAACAACAAACAGTGCAATAAACACTATTTTCTGTTCGACTACTACTAGCAAACAAGTATCCAGTGAAGAATTCCAACATGAGGTATAACTGTATGGTACTAAGGTATTAAATACACATAATTATTTACTACTGTTCCACTACAATCTTCAAGAATGTGTGTGTGTGTGTGCACTATAAAAACAGTAAAATAAAATTGTTCTGTGAGAGTAAGCTGAAAATTGGACTTAGTCACATCCTTCCTGTGTATTTCAAAATTTAACTTGGGGGAAATTAGTATTTTATTTACTTTTACCTGTGATTGGTGGCTTTAGTCTGTTTTGTGTATACAGGTGATTATGAAGATGATAGCCTTAACGCCCAGGGGTTACTGGACTAGTCGCAGGAACAGGTTTGACTTGCTTGTCACGCTGATTGGAGTCATCTGGATATTCATACATGTTGGACTACGGGTAACTTCACTGTTGTTTTGTGGGGCATCTAAATAGTCTCTTTAACCCTTAACCCGCTACATACATGTAATGGACTGTTCTTTCTTTGAATTAAGACTATTCCATTGATGTGACAAAGGGGTGTTTTATGACTGATTATAATCGTGCTTAGTGGGTTAAGGGTTCAGATGTAAAATATATGAGCCAGTATGGCAAATTTTCATCCATAAATTGAGGCTCACAAACATTCGATATATTCTATCTACCAGGTAGATTATCCACATTTTCTGTATGGTTTACTAGTTTATCTTTCAAACAATGTTACGCTTGACATGCCGCCTCATTGTTTTTCTTTGGGATGCTATTACGACGTCGCATAATGTTAAATATAATAAATACATAGGTATTCTACCTTGCTTGCCTGCATAATAAAGCAAAATTTATCAAGATGAAAAGGCCATAGAACTGCCTGATCCATTATTTCTGTGGACTTCTCATTCTACTAGTACGAGGGGCATTTGAAAAGTAGTGGCAACACTGGCGGATTTTCGAAGAAAAATGTGATACATAGGGATCACTTTGTCGTCCGTCAGTCAGTCCGTCATGAAAACTTAACGTTGGCTATAACTTTCTCATTTCTTGATATTTCTTCATCAAACTTTGAATATATACTCATCATGACAACATCGACATGACCATACTAAAATGTAAAGGTCAAGGTCACACTGAAGGTCATTATATGGTTAAATACTCGTTTTTTTCTTCACAAAAACTTAACGTTGGCTATAACTTTCTCATTTCTTGATATTTCTTCATCAAACTTTCAATATATACTCATCATGACAACATCAGCTTGACCATACTAAAATATAAAGGTCAAGGTCACACTGGAGGTCATTATATGGGTTAAATTCTTGTTTTTTTCTTCACGAAAACTTAACATTGGCTGTATCTTTCTCATTTCTTGATATTTCTTCATCACACTTTCAATATATACATGTCATGACAACATCGACATGGCCATACTAAAATATAAAGGTCAAAGTCAAATTGAAGGTCATTATATGGGTTAAATACTCATTGTTCTCTTCATGAAAACTTACTCAGTCCAGTGTCAAGGTCATTTATCTGGGTCCAAAAAACCTTGTTATACTGACAAAGCGCTGACAGGTGACACACGTGTTTCACGGAACACCCATCTAGTTCATATAAGTCTTACCTGATCAAAACTGACTAGTTGAGTCCATCAAAGTACTCTCCACACTTTTCCAGGCGTTTAGTCCATTCTGGAAATGCACTTTTAAAGGCTTCTTTAGATATACTGTTTATACACTTTTATAGTGCGCTATCAACAGCACTGCGCATCTCAAATCGGCGCCCTCGCAGGATTTCCTTGATATGGGGGTTCCTGTAAATAATCAAGTACCACAGCTGAGCGATGGGCTGGTGCGTTGTCATGGAGTAGCTGGATACCACGTACCCCGGTGCGCGGGCGCTTTGTAGCGTAGTGCTTAATCACGGCAAAAAGAACATTTCCTTATAAATGTTCCTGTGACACTGGTGTGCTTAGGTACTGGAACCCGCACCACAAGTCCATCACTAACAAAGAAAAGTGCGTACATAATGCGCCGGACAGTCTTACTTCTGCAAGCAATCTGGGGCCGTTCGTCATTTTTGCCGATTCATACCTTGTTGTTCTCTTTATTGACAGGCTTAAAAAAGTACAGACAGGTTTCATCACCTGTTACTATTTCCTGAAGCCGTTTTGTGTCCCAGTCTTTAAACACATATCTAGCAGTTGAGAAGCTTTTTCGAAACACTCTCTCTTTTGCTCAGGTGAAAGTAATGGGGGTATCCATCGAGAACAAACCGTACTAAGCCGGAGTCGTTCCTTTAATATGGTAAAAACAGCCGACAAATTAATCCCAGACATGTTCACTAAATCTTCAGTAGAGTAATGTGCTATTTCCTCAATCAATGTCTTGACAGTCGCAACATCTCTGTCCGACAACGCCGTTGCCGATTGACCCGCTCGAGGCTCATCTTTAATGTTCTCCCTACCGCCTTTAAATAACAACACCGATCTTGCAACTATTCTATATGGTAGAGCACTTTCCTCATATACCTTATCTAAATCACTTAATTTCCAGTGCACTAAACCCAAGTAATCCGCAAATTTTGCAATACGTTCTTTGCTCTTCGTGCAAAATATCACCATTAGTAGCCATTTTGTTAGCCACAGTCAATGACCAGGTCATAATAAAACGCTGTTTATACTAACCTAAACCCGTGAAATTTGTGCGAAACGTATATATCGATAGATACAGATCTGAATTTTAATTTGATATGCTGTAAATGTGGGTGCATGCAAATCTCCTGCATTAAAAGTTATATTGCCACTACTTTTCAAATGCCCCTCTTATTAAGGCGTCCGTGGACAAGTGGTTAGAGTCTCTTCCCCATCATCGCTGTGGGTGTGATCCTTCATGGGACCAGAAATCTTTATGTGAGGAAGCTATCCAGTGGGCTTCTGGAACATTGGTGGTTCTACCCAGGTGCTGGACTGTGCACAAATATGGCCAAGAGAGGCACCTGGGGTCTTTGAAAAATTGCTATATGACCTTTGAGCGACTATAAAATCCAATTCAATTCTACTAGTATTTATAGATTATGCTTATTGCCATTTATATATGCTTATTGCCATTTAGATATGCTTATTGCCATTTGTATATGCTATTGCCATTTATATATGCTTATTGCCATTTATATATGCTTATTGCCATATGCTTTATATTGCCATTTATATAAATTTATGATGCTTATTGACGTTTATGTGTGCTTTATTATATTGACATTTATATATGCTTATTATATCCCCGCCTTTACAAATTGAAGTTATATAGGAATCACGTTGTCCGTAACGTCGCGTCCCATAACACATTTTTGTCCCATTGCATCACGTCCCGTAATACATTTGTGTCCCATTGCGTCACGTCCCATAACGCAGTTTTATGCCCCCACAGGGTGGGAAGCATATAGTAATTGTGTCACAGCCATTCCTCGGAAAGTACTGAAGGAAATTTCGTCAATCTTCACACAAATGTTCATCATTATAAGAAGGTTGTCGCACGCAAGAATCATGACCGTAAGTTCACGGTCAAAATTGGAGGTCAAAGATAAAAAAATCATGAAAAATTCGTGTCTCAGCCATTTCTTGGAAACTACTGAAAGAACACAAATGTTCATCACATTGAGATAGTGTGTCGCGTGCAAGAATCATGTTAGCGCCTCAAAGGTCAAGGTCACATTTGGAATTCAAAGGTCAATTTTTTCATGTCGGCCATTAGTCCAAAATTACTGAAGGGAATTGCATCAAACTTCTCACAATTCCCATCAAACTTCTCACAAATGTTCATCACAATGAGAAGGTGTGTCTTGTGCAAGAATCATGTCAGTGCCTCAAAGGTCAAGGTCACAGTTAGGCAGATGGTTTTCAGTGGGGACATCTGTGTCCCATGGACACATTTCTTGTCATTACTTGCATTTCTCAAACAGTTTTGATTGGGTTGTTCAAAAACAAGCGGGGGTATTCATCACCTTCAATGATAGTTCTAGTTGACATTTATATATGCCATCTGACAGACGTACTTTATTGCAGAGACACAGAGTGAGCTACAT
The DNA here is from genome assembly GCA_037043455.1 of Cyrtodaria siliqua. Classification (NCBI taxonomy): domain Eukaryota; kingdom Metazoa; phylum Mollusca; class Bivalvia; order Adapedonta; family Hiatellidae; genus Cyrtodaria; species Cyrtodaria siliqua. The sequence goes on along the minus strand of JAWPHD010000130.1, from coordinate 261,927 downwards.
GTTTGGGTCGTGTGTCATCATCCTGAGGTTCTTCACAATTCCTGGCAAACACGTAAGTCACCTTTGCTGATTTTAGGATGTCTAGAATTATTGTAAAATATCTCATCAGATTATGCTAAAATAAGCTGTTGTGATAACGGTTCTGTTGTTGTACATTGTCTCTGTATGTTGTCCATGATTTTTATGTGGGCTGCTCTTAAGTAAATAGTATAAATCTTTAAACATGCTTTATGTTGTTTTATAGACATTTTTACAGTTTGACCTCTTGTTTTTTTCAGGCTACGTTGAAGATGTTGATGCAGACGGTGGTGATGTCAGTGTTCAAGAGTTTCTTCATCATTATGGGCATGTTCCTCTTGATGTTGTTCTATGCCTATACAGGGGTCATACTGTTTGGTAACGTCAAGTACGGATATGACCTTGGCAGGTTCGTATCTTTATTGTTCATATGGATTACTTTTGACTGTCAATGTGTCAGTGGCCAGGATAGTGATGATGCTGCATCTAAAACTTTCTGTATCTCACCGCTACGGGTTCGAATCACACTGGGAGCTCGACTTGTCAAGTGAGAAAGTGTCGATTCTTACGGATGGCGGGAGGTGTACAGCACTGGTTCTATCCGGGGAAAAAGGAATGGTCTGCCTCAACCACAAAAAAACTGACGGTCATATATGGCCTAACATGGGCTAATAAAAATGATGCAAAACACCAAATTCTCACTGTCAGAGTATGAATATAGGAGATTGACATGCTTTCTGCAAAATGCTTTCTGTGAAGTGCTTCTAGAAAAACGCTTGCTCATATTTAACCAATGAGAAACATTTGTGGTCGTAATAATGAGTGGATTTAGTTGCATTATCATATTCCCTGTATTTCTGATAATGGCCCAGAGAAATGGCCCTCCTACTTTAATAGTTAAAATAGATTCCGGTGCACCATACTTTATGCAAAATACTTCTTGCAAAATAAAATGCTGGCGTGGCGCAGTCGGTAGCGCGGCGGATTTGTAACCGGAGGCCCCGGGTTCAATCCTCCGTGGTGCCACTGAGTTCCGTCGGTGTGTTCTTGGGCAAGACACTTTACCTTAGCCTCGTCCGTCGGATGGGGACGTAGACCGGGCGGTCCCGTGCAGGGCTCGAATTTAATTTTTTTTCTCACTTGCAAAAAATTGCGAGTAGCTTAAATTCCAACTCGCAAAATTCTAAACTTACTCGCAAATTTTGCTGATTTTTTTAAAAACGGGTTTGGACATTAGATTACTAGTATAAACAAGATACTGATTATTGAACATCCATATTTTATTTTCAAAGGGGCCTATTTTAATATACTACATACATATGACGTCTGATCCGGCAAAGACTGCAAACAGTCCTCGCAGAATATTTTATTCACATGGTCGTCTTTATCGGCAACGATTTTAAGTTTAATATTCAGTTCTTTTTCCCATTTTTGGACAGTTTTGATTGATGGATTTGTTTTCTGTTTTTTTGGTTTCTCAATGGTAGACTCTGATTCAGCGACCTTATTGTTATTTCCATCTCCGGCAAAAAAGAAACCTGTAATTTTTCGTTTCGATGTCATGTTTTTGTTTAATGTTCAAGGTCAATAATGAACACGTGTTGACTTGACTGTGTCGTAATGTTTAAGAATAGAAGCGTAACACTGGCTGTACAAATCGATAACCAGTCTGCAAGGTGCGCGCGCTGCCTCGTACGGGTTTTTTAGGCGTTCTATATATTGACTTTCGGGCATTCAAACTTAATTTAATCGAGCGCAATCAGCAAGACAATTTGACCCAATTTTTCTACTCGCAAAAAAATGCTAGTGGCTTAAAAAGTCACTCGCAATCTGTATTTTTCACTCGCATTTTGCGAGTGTGCGAGTGTTAATTTCGAGCCCTGCCGTGTATCGGTCTATCCTCCGAGCACGTTAAAGAACCATAGGAATCTATTCGATAATAAGAGTAGGGCAGGTTCCCGGATTCCTATGTATCCTTCCCCTCTCTCTGGGGCGGCTCTAAATAACCTATACTGTGTTGATGAGCCGTTAAACAACATTCAATTCAATTCTTGCAAAATGCTAAATGCTTTATGCAAAATGTGTATGGCACTTGTGTTTTAATTCATGTACTAAAATGTTTAAATTAAATGTTTTGGAAGATAAATAGATATGTCTGTAATTGCTTATGCCCTGCTATCAAAAAGATGTGATTGATGTTTTCAGACATGCTAATTTTAAGACGACTTCCAAGGCCATATCCTTGTTGTTTCGTATAGTGACTGGGGAGGATTGGAACAAGATTATGCACGATTGTATGGTACGTACCTCAGATACTGGCGATGATGGTTCATAATGATGGTGATGATGGAGATAGTGATGATGATGATGGTGATGATGATTGATGATGATGGCGATGGTGATGATGGAAATTAACATCAGCATATTATACATACCATAAATAGCAAAAATTCCTGAGTTGTGTTTCTTTTTTCCTTTAGTATATGTTTAAAAACCTACGTATGTACAGGGAGTAAGTATACAGGGAGGAGAAACGGGTTCATAAACGCTCTAGTTTATCGATTTATGTTGTCGCGCTAGAACGCCGCCATTTACTATTTTATCGATACAGGTAAATCAATCGTAAGCGCGTTACATTTGAAAAGTTAAAATTTCAGCCAACATCTCAAATTAGACAGTTTTTACAGCCTCTTTTTTACGGCTTTCTGTTATAATCAACATCACGAAATTACCTTCTTGACAAAGATAAATATGTCTACTATTCACTTTTTGTTATTATTAATGCCTAATATAACCCATACTTCGTATCTCGTTTGCAATAGCTCCACACCATTTTTAATTCGAAAAATTAAAAATTTCAGCTGATATCTCAAAAGGCACATTTTCATCACCTCTTTTTAGGCTTTGTCTTATAATCACCGCCATGAAATTACCTTCTTGACAAAGATAAATATGTCTACTATTCACTTTTTGTTATTATTAATGCCTAAATAACCCATAGTCTTGTATCTCGTTTGCAATAGCTATACACTGTCACCATTTTTTATTGGACGCAGAGTGGCGCCATCTTTGTTACACGGAACCGTCTGGTATAAAACGCTCTGTATCAGAGGACACAATGTTTATGTTTACATTTCGCACCTTTATTGAGTTTGTAAGTGTAATCATTTATAAGAATTTGCTGTTTTTCACACACGCGCGAAACAACCGGAAGTAGTCATTTTCACGACAACATAAAACGCAAAACGATCCGTTTCTCCTCCCTGTATACTTACTCCCTGGTATGTACTATTTTAGAATGTAACACTGGCCTAATTAACCCTTAACCCGCTAAACACAACTATAATAGTCGTTGCGTCCATTGTAAACCCAGATCGGCCTGCGAGTAACTCACAGCCTTTGTCACATAAATGGAATGGTCTTAATTCAAAGAAAGAACAGTCCATTATATATATATGAAGGGGGTTAAGGGTTAAGGACAATGATGTATAAAAAGCAGTATTACTTGTTCTAGATTTGCTGCCATATTTGCAGCTCTACATGTAATAGTGAGTAGAATATATCAAAGTAAAAATGCATGAATTTCCTATATCTACAGGTTCTGTTACATATTTCAGGTGTGGAAACCATTTTGTTCATACAAGGAGGGAGACAACTTCTGGGACACAGACTGTGGCAACTTTCAAACTTCCATCATGTTCTTCTTTTCCTTCTATGTCATCATCACATACATTGTCCTCAACTTACTTGTAGGTAGGTAATTGTTGTCCAGTCTTCACCAAACTTGATAAGATTGTATATTGGCTTAATGTCTCAACCAAGACCATCGTTCCAGTAATTCCAGAGTGATGGCCCTTGGATTAGTAAAAATTCTCCAATTAATGTTGTCCAGCCTCCAACTTGGGTAATTGTTATCCAGTTTTAGTCAAATTGTATAGTAAAAAAAAAAAATAATAATAATATTTGTATATTGGCACAGTGTCTCGGCCAAGTTCAATAATCAACCCCATCACCTGAGTAATTCCAGAGTTATGCCCCTTGGAATAGTAAATTTTCACATATTTTATAGAACTTCTCTTTTGTTTATTTCAGCTATTATTATGGAGAACTTCTCCCTATTCTACTCCAACGAAGAGGATGCCCTACTCAGCTACAATGATATCAGGCAGTTCCAGAACACATGGAATATGGTTGACGTTAACAGGAAGGTGGGTTAAGTCTTGGGTATATACTAACTAACATATTTTGAGGATCAAAATCTACAGACACAATGTAACGGCTTAATGTAGCCAAGCCTAACCCGAAATCTGGAGCGTCGAATTAAGAGTTACCAACTCATAATTCATTTTACGCATATTCAGTCATGGATATTTTAAAAACCCATGATTAAACCTGTATTTTTAATCAGCACATATGCATTATTACCTCTATGACCAGAACATCTGGATAGACTTTTAATAAACGGTTTTATAGTGTAATTTTGTTATGTGTTGTGTTAGTTTCTTGAAGTAGGAGGAACCAGGGGGAAAACCGAGCTGGTAACCACTGTACACACTCCAACACTGAGATGGGGAATCAAACCCGGGTTGCATTGGTGAGAAGTGAGTGCACTACCAATTGTGCTCCCTGTACTCCCTTAGTCTTGGTTATCATACATAGGTTAAGACCAGACTCGGGAAGTTGCCAGTTTTACTGGTTCTAGACCGAAATGCTGAACATCAGACCGATTAAAATCATCAAATCATCACTGAACCGAAATAAATTGATCTTTTACAATGTATAACTGCAAAAAAATGCACCTGTTTATAACAAGCACATCCACAAAACACGCTGAGATGCTCATTTCCTGTATAACTTGATACCTCTGTTGTCCGCCAAGGTTATAATTGCTCCCTTAATTGAACCAGAGCTAAGTAACCATGTGACCATTACTCATAACGTGAGACTGTAATTAGACTGACCAGTCCGCCCCTTATTATTACATTTCAACCAATCACAACGCTTGATTTAGTTCGAGTTGACACAGTAAAATTATTTTAACATGATCACCATCGCATATATAAAACAAAAAACAGGTGATTGTATATTAAATAATAAAAAGAGAAATATTTAATCTTGCAATAAGCTGAATTTTCATAACACTTCAATTTAATTGATTTGTTTATAACTCCAAGGTAGCAAGATTGCAGAGTCATGCATATGAAAGCTTAAATGACTTCAGAGATGAAATGCTGGCATCTCAAACTCTCAACAACAAAAAAAGGATTACCGTTGACACATCTTTTATATTTTATCATAGTTTGATCTGTGGTTACCATCATACATGAAGCTGCCTTATCAATCATGTAATGCTAATACTTGCACATGCAGGCCCCAGTTGGCAGGTGCCATAGAAATAACCAACTGTTACTTCCTACAGGCGGATAAACTCCCCTAACAGGAACTGGGAACTGAATACAATGGCTTTGAATAGAATGGGGATCCAGGATAAGATTTATCATACAGATATGCACTTTTCTGCCTGATAAAGCGGCGACCTAATAAAGTTTGCTTTATCAGATACTGACTAATAAAGCAAAATGAATTAGGAAATCCTGGACATTTATTGTACGTTACATTATCTGATGTCATAAAGTGGTCTCGACAGTTGTAACATTTGGTTAAATAGATAAAACTAGTAAATAATACAGAGAAAAAGGATAATTTATATAATAAAAAGAATATCATATCAGTGCCGTTTACTATAAGTTTATTAGGCTCAACACGAAAACACAGAATGGCTCGGCTATTCTTGGGTTTCTTCTAAACTTGATAGTAAAAAGCACTGACATAATATTGTCTATATTCATTTGCAGTAATCATCTTTATTTCTCGTCACCATTCCAACCAGAAATGTGTAGCAGAACACCTTTCATTCATTATATAAACAGGGTGGCAAAACCGCGTGCCTTTTTTATCAGTTTCATAGCAAAAAACTCTATCCATTCAGGTAGGTGTTCGCTTCATAACTTTCCTAATATTTATCAAATTTTATTCAACTAAAGTGCACATACCTCTCCAAAGTGAGCTCTTTAGTCTGCTGCAAAAGTATTCAATTTATCTAGTAATTTCTGAGGTTAGCCGTCCCAAAGTCTTGGAAACGATCATGTACATTTTGGGAGGGCTTATCTCGGGAAGTACTGAATGAACCAAATCGCCTTTTGCGGCGAAAGAAAGAGCTCTCATTGTAAGGGTATGTGCGCTTCATTTGAATAAAATTCTTTAAATATTAAGAAATCAAAAACATGTACATTATTCTGTAATTACCAGGGTGTGGTGCCTATCACCAAAGTGAAGTACCTGCTGCGTCTCTTGCGTGGTCGACTGGAAGTTGATCTTGAAAAGGAGAGATTGCTGTTTAAACACATGTGTTATGAATTGGAGCGACTGCATTGTGGTGGAGATGTGACCTTCCATGATGTTCTCAGGTAATCCCATTACTCATTTGTTAGTGGGACTGCTTTTAAACACATCTGAGTTGAGAAACTGCATAATGGCTGGGATGTTGCTTTCCACGATGTTCTTAAGTAAACTCGAAACTCATTACAAAGACATCACTGTTTGACTTGAACACCATGACAGAGTTTTGATAAATGGTTTTATAGTGTAATTTTGCCATTATTTGCCGGGATAGTTTCTTTAAACACATGAATTTGAGAGACTGCAGAACACTGGGAACATGTCGCACTCAGTGGTGTTCTCAGGTAAGCCCACAAGTAATTTACTAGTGGCAGAACTACAGTTAGCTTATTGGTCATTTGGCTATTTACTCGCCTATAGTCACTGCACATCAACCTTATATTTTTAAGCAATAAAAGTAACTGTTTCCATTTTGTGTCTTATTTTAATGCATTTTGTGACTGGCATAAATTTGGAAATCATCAAAAAATATCTTAGTAATCTTTCTTGCTCATTCACTAAAAAAATATCTTTAAAACTAGATCCACAGAATAGTTGTGATACCAGTCAGTACATGACCCCAGTCAGTACATGACCCCATATCCATTTCAGAACGTTGGTCAGTACATGATCCCATATCCATTTCAGCATGTTATCGTACTGGTCAGTAAATGACCCACTATCCATTTCAGTACATTAATCAGTACATGACCCCATATCCATTTCAGTATGTTGGTCAGTACATGACCCCATATCCATTTCAACATGTTACAATACTGGTCAGTACATGTCATATCCATTTCAGTACATTAATCAGTACATGACCCCATATCCATTTCAGTATGTTGGTCAGTACATGACCCCATATCCATTTCAGTATGTTGGTCAGTACATGACCCCATATCCATTTCAGTATGTTGGTCAGTACATGATGCAATATCCATTTCAGTATGTTGGTCAGTACATGACCCCATATCCATTTCAACATGTTACAATACTGGTCAGTACATGTCATATCCATTTCAGTACATTAATCAGTACATGACCCCATATCCATTTCAGTATGTTGGTCAGTACATGACCCCATATCCATTTCAGTATGTTGGTCAGTACATGACCCAATATCCATTTCAGTATGTTGGTTAGTACATGACCCAATATCCATTTCAGTACGTTGGTCAGTATACAACCCCATATCCATTTCAGTATGTTGGTCAGTACATGACCCCATATCCATTTAAGCATATTATCATACTGGTCAGTACACAACGCCAGACCCATTTCAGTACGTTTGTCAGTATATGACCCGATATCCATTTCAGTATGTTGGTCAATACATGACCCCATACACATTTCAACATGTTACCATACTGGTCAGTACATGTCATATCCATTTCAGTACGTTGGTCAGTACATGACCCCATATCCATTTCAGTACATTAATCAGTAAATGACCCCATATCCATTTCAGTACGTTGGTCAGTACATTACCCCATATCCATTTCAGTATGTTATCATATTGGTCTGAAATGACCCCATATCCATTTCAGTACATTAATCAGTACTTACATGTCTTACTGGTCAGTACATGACCCCATATCAATTCAGAATGTTGTTATGCTGGTCAGTACACAACCCCATATCCATTTCAGCATGTTGTCATACTGGTCAGTACACAACCCCATATCCATTTCAGCATGTTTTCATACTGGTCAGTACACAACCAACCCCATATCCATTTCAGCATGTTGTCATACTGGTCAGTAAACGACCCCTTATCCATTTCAGCATGTTGTCATGCTGGTCAGTACACGACCCCATATCCATTTCAGCATGTTGTCATGCTGGTCAGTACACCATGTTGTCATGCTGACCCATATCTATTTCAGTATGTTGGTCAATACATGACCCCATATCCATTTCAGCATGTTATCATACTGGTCATAACACAACCCCATATCTATTTCAGCATATTGTCATACTGGTCATAACACAACCCCATATCTATTTCAGCATGTTGTCATACTGGTCAGTACACAACCAACCCCATATCCATTTCAGCATGTTGTCATACTGGTCAGTACACAACCCCATATCCATTTCAGCATGTTGTCATGCTGGTCAGTACACGACCCCATATCCATTTCAGCATGTTGTCATACTGGTCTGTACACAACCCCATATCCATTTCAGCATGTTGTCATGCTGGTCAGTACACGACCCCATATCCATTTCAGCATGTTGTCATACTGGTCTGTACACAACCCCATATCCATTTCAGCATGTTGTCATGCTGGTCAGTACACGACCCCATATCCATTTCAGCATGTTGTCATGCTGGTCAGTACACGACCCCATATCCATTTCAGCATGTTATAGTATACTGGTCAGTACATGACCCATATCTGTTTCAGTATGTTGGTCAATACATGACCCCATATCTATTTCAGCATGTTGTCGTACCGGTCTGTGGACATAAGGAAGAGTCTACAGCTGGAAGAGTTGTTGGCGAGGGAGGATCTAGAATATGCTATAGAGGAGGAGGTGGCCAAACAGACTATAAGAAACTGGCTCGACAAATGTCTTAAGCGTATACGAGCTGTAAGTCAAACACAAGTCATTTTCTAACTTAGAAAAATGAAGATAGTTGCATGATACTGTGTACGTATGAAAAGTACAAAAGATTGAGTGCTGAACCTAAGAGCCGTAACTTTTATGGATTTCTGATATTGGTAAATCTTAGACACACAATGGGATGAATTGGGCCATATGTCTTGCTTTCAACTTTTTGTTGATTTTATATCGTTATAGCTTTGTAAATGCTGAATCATTAGACAGATGCGTACGCCTTTATTTATACCACGACAAAACTAAGCTGACCCTAATAAGCCATTTTAAAAATAATTCTTTAAAAGGTTTCAGTCTTCAAGGTGGTGATGAGCAGTATGCATAATCTGTAAAATATGAGCTGGCGTGGCGCAGTCGGTAGCGCGGCGGATTTGTAACCGGAGGCCCTGGGTTCAATCTTCCGTGGTGCCACTGAGTTTCGTCGGTGTGTTCTTGGGCAAGACACTTTCCCTTAGCCCCGTCCGTCGATGGGGACGTAAACCGGGCGGTCCCGTGTATCGGTCTATCCTCCACGCACGTAAAGAGCCATAGGAATCTATTCAATAATAAGTGTAGGGCACGGTTCCCAGATTCCTATGTATCCTTCCCCTCTCTCTGGGGCAACTCTAAATAACCTATACTGTGTTGATGAGCCGTTAAACAACATTCAACATCAACTGTAAAATACGTACTTGTGAAATAGTGGAATCATTGTATATCACTGTTACTAAACTAAGCATAATTTTGTATTCCAGCCACACCCTCACGGACATCCAAAGGTTCACAGGATACATTAATGCCTATTACTATACTCTGCTTTGTGCATGTCTGTTAGAAATAGATCTGACAGCAACCTTGGCAGCATATAATGACAGCATGTAGCTTTGTGATCAAAATTATACTAGAAGTTTTACTTATCCATATGAATACTTACTTCAACTAGCCCTGAATTGTATTGAAAACTTCATATAGATAATTCAAGATCTGAACCATGCATTTTTTCTCTAACAACATTTTGTTGCTTTAATTAATATTAAGGGGTTTTGGGTGACTTCCAATATATTTTTTGTTGTGCAATTATATTACAATAGTTTTAATACCATTAAATTTTATATTGTTTATTAAATGTTAAAAGGAGAATGTATGCATGAGTGTGGAAACCAATTCCTAACCCTTTTTCAAAATGCTCTCCCCTACATGTTTAACTTCAGAATAAAATCTTACTAAAACTCACAATAATAGAATTATAAGTAGATATAGGTATAGATATATAATTTCTCGCATACAGTATTCTCTGAATTCACATACAGGTATGCCCCTATAACTTTCACCCACGTATAATGCTTCTCTGAATTCACATACAGGTATGCCCCTATAACTTCTACCCACGTATAATCACATACAGGTATGCCCCTATAACTTCCACCCACGTATAATCACATACAGGTATGCCCCTATAACTTCCACCCACGTATAATCACATACAGGTATGCCCCTATAACTTCCACCCACGTATAATCACATACAGGTATGCCCCTTTAACTTCCACCCACTTATAATCACATACAGGTATGCCCCTATAACTTCCACCCACGTATAATCACATACAGGTATGCCCCTAGAACTTCCACCCACGTATAATCACATACAGGTATGCCCCTATAACTTCCACCCACGTATAATCACATACAGGTATGCCCCTATAACTTCCACCCACGTATAATCACATACAGGTATGCCCCTATAACTTCCACCCACGTATAATCACATACAGGTATGCCCCTATACCTTCCACCCAAGTATAATCACATACAGGTATGCCCCTAGAACTTCCACCCACGTATAATCACATACAGGTATGCCCCTAGAACTTCCACCCACGTATAATCACATACAGGTATGCCCCTAGAACTTCCACCCACATATAATCACATACAGGTATGCCCCTAGAACTTCCACCCCCATATAATCACATACAAGTATGCCCCTAGAACTTCTATCCAAGTGTAATGGTTCCCTAAATTCACAAAAATTAGCAAGGTCAAGGTCATATTTTGCTTATTTTCCCCAAACTTAACCTTGGTTAGGTAACTTAACCTCAGTTAACTTTATGTGATTGCCTAACTTTATGTCTTTGATACTTGGTCATATGTATGGTTGGCATTGGTGGACATCGCTGAACGACAATAGGTCACGTTTTGCGTTGTTTCTCCTAAACATCAGTTTGGTTAGGTAAGTTAACCTCAGTTAACTTTTTCGGATAACGGATAACTTTAATTTCTTTGTTTGATACTTGATCATATGTATTGCTGGCATTGGTGGACATCACTGAATGACAAAAAATACCAAGGACTGCCTGTGGTGGGAGGACTACCACTTGATTCAGTAGGTCAAAGGTCAAGGTCACTGGCATGCGATAATGAAAAACCTTGCCCGCTCCATAACTCCTCTTTTCCTGAAGCAAAGCTCATGCAACTTCATAGGTGAACTGCCTGTGGATAGAAGATGACCCCTATTGATTTTGAGGTCACAGGTCAAGGTCACCGGCACCCGATAATGAAAAACTTGTCCGCTCCAAAACTCCTCTCTTCCTGAAGCAAATCTCATGAAACTTCATAGGTGAACTGCCTGTGGTGGGAGGATGACCCTTATTAATTTTGAGGTCAGTAGATCAAAGATCAAGGTTACCGGGAGCAGATAATGAAAAATCTTGTTTGCTCCATAACTCCTCTCCCCCTGAAGCAAATCTCATGAAACTTAATAGGTGGACTGCCTGTGATGAAAAAATGGCCCCTTATTGGTTTTGAGGTCAGTAGGTCAAAGGTCAAGGCCACCATTACCTGATCATGAAAATCCCAATCCACTCAATCTTTACTCAACAGTAGGGTGGGGAATGGGGAGACTGGAATTGGGGGTTTATTTGTCGCCCTTAAAAGGCGACAGCTCTAGTTGGCATTGGTGGACATCACTGGATGACAAAAAATACCAATGTCAATGTCATATTTTGCATTATTTCCCCCAAACTTAACCTTACTTAGGTAACAACCTTGGTTAGGTAACTTAAACTCAGTTAACTTTATGATTGCCTGACTTTATGTCTTTGATTCTTGGTCGTATGTATTGTTGGCATTGGTGGACATCGCTGAATGACAAAAAATACCAAGGTCAAGGTCATATTTTGTATTACTTTCCCAAAACTACACCCTGGTTAAACCACTTAACCTCAGCAACCTAACTTCTTATGATTACTTCGCTTTTATTTGTTTGGTACTTGGTCATATGAAGTGTTGTCTTTGGTGGGCATCATTTAATCACAAATTTAATAAAATATTTCATATGCGGTTTGCCGTGGTGGGCGAGACATCCTCAGACCGAGGTCTTGTATTCAGTATACATCCAGTGGCCAACCTCGCTGCACTTTATTTAGAAATATATGTCTACATCTGATGAAAAATCATCTTCAGTTTTAGTTTTATCTCTTCTGAGCAACTCATTTCATTATAACTTGTAGTATTCATTATTCCCCTAACATTTTAACCTGAAAGCTTTAGTCTAGTACTAACCCATAAATACAAAATGTGAGGTCTCAACAATAACTACTGTATCTTTTCCTGTATTTATATACAGTTGCAATAGTTTTGCGTTTACACCACGAAATGGGTGTATGTATTAAATGGATGACAATCACAGCAAATACTTACTTATAGTCTCCTCTGTAACAAACTTTTTTTCATTTGATGAATATAAGAAATGCTAGCCTAGTCTAATTAAGAAACGTTTAAGTAGGAAATAAGTTTATGTTTTAAAATGACCATTTCTTCTAATGTTAAGTAGCTCTAAGTTTTCATGTTGTGGCCAGTCTCAAATGATTTGAAATTATGAAGAAGAAAAAAACAAAGACAAGGTTGTTTATTTCTCCGTGGTTTGAACCAGACTTATTCATTTTAGTTTTGCAAGGATAACCTTATATAGAGTTGTGCTGTTTATTTTTATTGGTGGTGGTATTCTTAAAAAAATCAAACATTATTAGGTATTTACTTACGCTATCACATACTAGTACATTTAATAGAGTAATATATTCTATTAACAGAAAAATCACTCCAACTTAATCTCCAATCTCCGTGCAATGAATGAACCTCTGACGACGGTGACGGAACTACCGGCAAGCGCGGCTGAAAGCAGCGAGGAGAGCAAGGATGAAGCCCCTAACCCTGCAGCCCCGAGGAGCAGAAAGAAGGGGACGGTGGAACTCAACCCTCCAAATATACACATAGAGCCCCCACCCACTACGGCTACCAATAAGGTAAGGTTGTAATATACAAATAGAGCCCCCACCCCCTACGGCTACCAATAAGGTAAGGTTGTAATATACACATAGAGCCCCCACCCACTACGGCTACCAATAAGGTAAGGTTGTAATATACACATAGAGCCCCTACGGCTACCAATAAGGTAAGGTTGTAATATACACATAGAGCCCCTACGGCTACCAATAAGGTAAGGTTGTAATATACACATAGAGCCCCTACGGCTACCAATAAGGTAAGGTTGTAATATACACATAGAGCCCCTATGGCTACCAATAAGGTAAGGTTGTAATATACACATAGAGCCCCCACCCCCTACGGCTACCAATAAGGTAAGGTTGTAATATACACATAGAGCCCCCTCCCCCTACGGCTACAAATAAGGTAAGGTTGTAATATACACATAGAGCCCCCACCCACTACGGCTACCAATAAGGTAAGGTTGTAATATACACATAGAGCCCCCACCCCCTACGGCTACCAATAAGGTAAGGTTGTAATATACACAGAGAGCCCCCACCCCACTACGGTTACCAATAAGGTAAGGTTGTAATATACACAGAGAGCCCCCTGCCCCCCACCCCCCTACGGCTACCAATAAGGTAAGGTTGTAATATACACAGAGAGCCCCCACCCCCTACGGCTACCAATAAGATAAGGTTGTAATATACACATAGAGCCCCCACCCCCTATGGCTACCAATAAGGTAAGGTTGTAATATACACAGAGAGCCCCCACCCCCCCCCCACCCCCCTAGGGCTACCAATAAGGTAAGGTTGTAATATACACAGAGAGCCACCCCCACCCCCCTACGGCTACCAATAAGGTAAGGTTGTAATATACACATAGAGCCCCCACCCCCTACGGCTACCAATAAGATAAGGTTGTAATATACACATAGAGCCCCCACCCCCTACGGCTACCAATAAGGTAAGGTTGTAATATACACATAGAGCCCCCACCCCCTACGGCTACCAATAAGATAAGGTTGTAATATACACAGAGAGCCCCCACCCCCTACGGCTACCGATAAGGTAAGGTTGTAATATAAACATAGAGCCCCCATCCCCTACGGCTACCAATAAGGTAAGGTTGTAAAATGGGTAAATCTCATCAACAACATAAATAGTTTTCTCAAAAAATATATGGCATGGACAACAATGGTAAGATGGGAAATGTGCAAGTAAGTATGGTAACAAAACCGGTCGTTTCATTTTGACACTCAGCTCTCAGCACTGCGGGTTCCAATCCCACTGTGAGCTCGACTTGTCAAGTGAGAAAGTGGCGATTTTGACAGATTGCTAGAAGTATACAGTACTGGTTCTACACAGAAAAAATGGGGTGGTCTGCCTCTATCACAAAAAAACTATCGTATATGGCCTAAGATATGCTAAAACTGATTGAAAGCACCATTCAAACGAATCATTTTGACAGCAATTGAACTCTCTTGGTCTAGCTCTTTCAGATTTGTGTTTTATGTTGCTAAGTGCCAGCTGAAACTGGTCCATACTGAGTTTGTCAAGACCCTCATCTCTCTTGTGTACCAAGAGAGGCTTATTGACTCTTTATAATGGCTGACCATGGTACAGACTTTGTACCGGCTTCATGGATGTACAAGTTGAAATAAACGTCATATTTTAGCTCTACTAGGTGCTTTTTCCATCATCTGCCTTTGAGATTTTTTTAAATAACTCCGAATATCATGAAATTTGATTTAAATGTTTGTTTCCATAAGATCTTGGACAAGTTTGACCGTAAGCAATATTAATGCATGCATTTCAGAGTTAGTGCCCTTGATTATTGATATAAAAATGTTCAGCTTGGAAACCCAGTGGGTTTCAATTTTCACCAAATTGACATGAAGGAATATACTTCCCAGATACAGATTTACAGATGATACTTTCTCATTTTTGGATCAGTTTGGCAGAAAAGGTATGTCCCTTGTACTGTTAAGAGCCAGTAGATCGTCCTAGGGTTCTGTTGGGCCTCTTGTTCATTATTCACTTCTTGACCTGTGGAAGATTGTGGCTGCACTAAAATGAGATTAACACTGTATTGATTATCTATGACTATTTTACTGTACATAGTTCAGTTAAAGTTCATGATACAAGATGGAGTGATGAAATTTTAAATTAAACACAACCTTAACGTATAGCGAGTTATTGAAAATTTGTTCCTCTTACTTCAGAAGTTTGTTCTTCTTTCTTCAGAAGTTTGTTTCTCTTACTTAAAGAGTTAGTTCCTCTTTCTTCAGGAGTTTGTTCTTCTTTCTTCAGAAGTTTGTTCTTCTTTCTTCAGAAGTTTGTTTCTCTTACTTAAAGAGTTAGTTCCTCTTTCTTCAGGAGTTTGTTCTTCTTTCTTCAGAAGTTTGTTCTTCTTTCTTCAGGAGTTTGTTTCTCTTACTTAAAGAGTTAGTTCCTCTTTCTTCAGGAGTTTGTTCCTCTTACTTCAGATGTTTGTTCCTCTTACTTCAGATGTTTGTTCCTCTTTCTTCAGGAGTTTGTTCCTCTTACTTCAGATGTTTGTTCCTCTTACTTCAGATGTTTGTTCCTCTTTCTTCAGGAGTTTGTTCCTCTTACTTCAGATGTTTGTTCCTCTTACTTCAGATGTTTGTTCCTCTTACTTCAGAGTTTGTTCCTCTTACTTCCAACATTTGTTCCTCTTACTTCAGAAATGTGTTCCTCTAACTTCAAAAGTTTTTTTCACTTACTTCAGAAGTTGTTCCTCTTACTTCTGAAGTGTGTTCCTCTTACTTTAGTAGTTTGTTCTACCAGTATAACATTTCAGATATAACTTTAGATATAACTTTTTCAGATGTAACTTTTTCATTTCTTCTTTTTTATGCCCCGCCACGAAAGTGGTGCGGGCGTATAGTGTTACCCTTGTCCGTCCGGACGTACGTCATGTCCATACGTCCCGTTTTTACATCCAAGTTTTTTATCAAGTCAATTTCTCAAGATACCAAAAGCTGTACAGTTTTCAAAGTATACACACTTACATCTATATGTTCTTACCAACACCTTGACCTACTTTTTACACTGTTAATTTACATTTCTCCAACACCAGATGCCATAGAGCTTTCAAACTTTACAAATGTTGATAACTAAATGACAGCGATATGTTTCAATGAAAAGTGTGTCAGTATAAATGACCTTGGCCTACTTTTTACACTGTTAATTTACATAGAAGTTTTACATTCAAGTTTTTTTATTAACTCAGCTTTTCAGATACCAAAAGCCATACAGTTTCCAAACTTCATACACACTTACATCTGTATGACGGCAATATGTTCCTACCCAAATCAGGTCAGTATAAATGACCTTAACCCGGTTTTTACACTTTGTTAATTTACATCAAAGTTTATCATTCAAGTTTTTTACATCAAAGTTTTTTGTTAAATCAATTTCTCCAACACCAGATGCCTTAGAGCATTCAAACTTTACAAATGTTGATAACATGACAGCGATATGTTCCAATGAAAAGTGGGTCAATATGAATTACCTTGATCTACCTTTGGCACTTTGTTAATTTACATTCAAGTTTTACATTCAAGTTTTTTATTAACTCAGTTTCTCAGATACTAAAAGCCATACAGCTTTTAAACTTGATACACACTTACATCTGTATGACAGCAATATGTTCCTACCCAAATCAGGTCAATATAAATGACATTGACCTACTTTTTACACTTTGTTAATTTACATTAAAATTTTACATTGACGTTTTTAGATCACCAGAGCTGAAGCTTCAGCTCAAGGTGATCTATTAGGATCACTCTTCGTCAGTCGTCGTTAACTTTTGCTTCAAACGACTTCTTCTCAGAATCCGCTAGGCCAATTTTGACCAAACTTCACTTGGATGAACCTTAGATGAATGTTTTTTAGATTTATTAAAATTAGGTCAACGCGACGTCCAAGATTTACCATATTATGGTCGAAACCTTAAAAAATATTCTTCTCAAGAACCAATGGACAGATTTCGACAGTTTTTCTTTTAAAATGATCGTCCATTCCTAGACTGTCAAGTTTGTTCGAATGAAGTCCCCGGGATCAAAAATGGCCGTGACCCGGAGGTCCAATGTTTGTATATTGAGATTTTGCATGTTTATCATAGACTTACATAGGAAAAAACTTTAAAAAATCTTCTTTTCTGAAACCACAGGCGCAGAACTCTCATATATTACAAGTAGCATCAGCTAATGGTCCTCTACCAAGTTTGTTCAAATGGTGACCATGGGGGTCACATTTGGCCCCGTCCCAGGCGTCTCAGTTTTACATAGATTTTTTTTTTTTAAATCTTCTCTGAAACTACAAGAGCCAGAGGTTTAATATTTACTATAAGCTTATGGTCCTTTACCAAGTTTGTTTAAATGGTGACCCTGGGGTCACATTTGGCCCCGCCCCAGCGGTCACATGTTTTACATAGACTCGTGTAGGGAAACACTTTTAAAAAATCTTCTTCTCTGAAACTGCAGGAGCCAGAGGTTTAATATTTTGCATTTGCTATAAGCTTATGGTCCTCTACCAAGTTTGTTCAAATGGTGACCCTGGGGTCAAATTTGGCCCCGTCACGGGCGTCACAGTTTTACATAGATTTATATAGTAAACAATTTTAAAAATCTTCTCTGAAACTACAAGAGCCAGAGGTTTAATATTTTGCATTTACTATGAGCTTATGGTCCTTACCAAGTTTATTCAAATGGTGACCCTGGGATCCCATTTGGCCCTGCCCCAGGGGTCACCTGTTTACATAGACTTGTATAGGGAAACACTTAAAACATCTTCTTCTCTGAAACCACAAGGCACACAGCTCTCGTATATACATGTAGCTCTGGTGTCGTTCTACCACCTTCATTTTGTATTTGATCTTTACCAAACTTTGTCAGTGTCTTTATATCAATGTTGTTAACACAACAGAGTGAGGAAGTGTCGATTCTTACGGATGGCAGGAGGTGTACAGTACCTGTTCTACCCAGGAAAAGTGGCTGGTCTGCCTCCACAAAAAAATGGACCGTCATATATAACCTTACATGTGTTGAAAATGACGTAAAACACCATACAAACAAACAAACAAACATTTCTTGAACAATCTTAACCAAACTTGCTAAGATTGTACACGGCTTTTTTTCATGATTTTGGGAACATGACCCGTACCCATGGAATTGGGAATTTTAGCGTGATTTTTCATAAAATTGGGAATTTTAGCGTGATTTTTCATAAAATTGGGAATTTTAGCGTGATTTTTAATAAAATTCGGAAAAATATAAAGTAAAGCATTCCTTTCATAATTATATCTTTAATACTGTTTTTTGTACACCAAGATAAACACAAGCATTTATTTAAGCTTTTGAACCCCAATCATTGGATTGGCACGCTATAAAAACAGCCAAAAAAAAAACCTGTTGTATATGACCATAAGATTTCGAAGAAGTTTGATAATGGTCCAGTACTCAGGTGATCGATTTAGGGCCATCTTGACCCTATTAAGGACCATCTTGCCCCCTTGTTTATTAATTTAAGTCAATTACTCACATACCAAAAGCCTTACATTATTCAAACTTCATACACACATACATCTATATGGCACCATTATGTTCCTACCCAAATCAGGTCCATATAACTTGCCTTTTATTATTAACTTAACATTTTGTTACTCCATTTTGTAAGCAACCAATAATCCTTTAGCGGGCATTCGGGTCCCATGGACACATTTTTTAGTTATTCATAACTTTCTGTATATACATTTCAAGACACAGTCAAGGTCAGATTCGGGGTTCAATTGTTGTTGTGTTTTTTGGTCACAAAAAAAACTTTAACATTGGGTATAACTATCATTTCTTCATATTCTTCATCAAAATTTTGATACATAAACATTGTGTCAGAATTTGCTTAATTGGTGTGTGTTATTGTACAAGTGTTTTATGTTAGTTCTCTATTTGCAGTCACCCAAAATGAGGCGGTACCTAACCCCACAACTAAGTGACGCCTCAGCCCGTGAGAAAGACAGAATGGATGGGTGTTATAGTACAAGTGTTTTATGTTAGTTCTCTATTTGCAGTCACCCAACATGAGGCGGTACCTGACTCCACAACTAAGTGATGCCTCAGCCCGTGAGAAAGACAGAATGGGTGTGAAGAAGAAATCCACTCGTCTTAGTACAGGTACGGATCACACAACTTTGAGTCATGTGTTATAAAATTGTTATTATTATTTTTGCCTATATTCAGTTACAGCTTGATGCAAGAAAGAATTGGTAAGGACCTCAAATCAATATATCCTGCTTGATTATACCCCTGCTTTCGCAAAGTAAAGTGAGAACTATATAGGAGTCACGTTGTTGGTCGCGTCGCGTAACACATTTTTAGCTCTACTGGCCAAAGACGATAGGGCCTTCATTTTTCATCCGATCTTTACCAAACTTTACCAGATTGTTAATGTCAATAAAAGCTCGTACAATTTCGGAAAACAGCCAGATCGGACCAGTAACAGCGGAGTTATGGCCCTTGATTTCATTAAAAATGCTATATTTTGCCTTGTTAAGGCAATAGGGCCTTCATTTTTAATCTGATCTTTACCAAACTTTACCAGATCTTTTTACTCTTTTTTTTTTTTTTTTTTTTCATTTTTAGCTCTACTGGCCGAAGGCCAGCAGAGCTTATGGGATGCCGAGTTGTCCGTCGATCGTCCGTCGTCCGTCGTCCGTCCGTCCGTCGTCCGTTGTTAACTTTGGTCTCGTTAAGACGATAGGGCCTTCATTTTTCATCTAATCTTTACCAAACTTTAACAGGTTGTTAATATCAATGAAAGCTCGGATGAGTTCGAAAACCAGCCAGATCGGCCAAGTAACAGCGGAGTTGTGGCCCTTGATTTAGTTAAAAATGCTATATTGCTATATTTTGCCTCGTTAAGACGATAGGGCCTTCATTTTTCAACCTATCTTTACCAAACTTTACCACATTGTTAATATCAATGAAAGCTCGAAAAAGTTCGAAAACCAGCCAGATTGGACCAGTTACACCAGAGTTATGGTCCTTGATTTAGTTGAAAATGCTATATTGCTATATTTTGCCTCGTTAAGATGATAGGGCCTTCGTTTTTCATCATATCTTTACCAAACTTTACCACATTGTTAATATCAATGAAAGCTCGGACAAGTTCGAAAACCAAACCAGCCATATCGGACTAGTAACACTCACTAACAGCGGAGTTCTGGCCCTTGATTTAGTTAAAAATGCTATATTTTGCCTCGTTAAGACGCTAGGGGCTTCATTCTTCATCCAATCTTTACCAAACTTTATCAGATGGTTAATATCAATGAAAGCTCGGACAAGTTCGAAAACCAGCCATATCGGAATAGTAAGAGCGGAGTTATGGCCCTTGATTTAGTTAAAAATGCTATATTTTGCCTCGTTAAGACGATAGGGGCTTCATTGTTCATCCGATCTTTATCAAACTTAATCAGATTGTTAATGTCATTAAAATGTCATTAAAGCTCGAACAAGTTCGAAAACCAACCATATCGGACCAGTAACAGCGGAGTTGTGGCCCTTGATTTAGTTAAAAATTCTATATTTTGCCTCGTTAAGACGATAGGGGCTTCATTGTTCATTTGATCTTTACCAAACTTTATCAGATTGTTAATATCAATGAAAGCTCGAGCAAGTTCAAAAACTAGCCATATCGGAACAGGAACAGCGGAGTTATGGCACTTGATTTAGTTAAAAATGCTATATTTTGCCTCGTTAAGACGAGAGGGCCTTCATTTTTCATCCGATCGTTACCAAACTTTTATTCTTTTAATTTTTTTTTTTAATTAATATATATATTTTTTTATTTCATATTTTTTTTAATTTTTTAATTTTAATTTTTTTTTTTTTAATTTTTTTTTTTTTTTTTTAATTTTTTTTTTTTTTTTTTTCTTTTTTTTTTTTTTTATTAATATTTTTTTTTTTAGCTCTATGTTGGACCAGGCGGACCAGTAACAGAGGAGTTATGGCTCTTGATTTATTTAAAAATGCTATATTTTGCCTCGTTAATACGGTAGAGCCTTCATTTTCATCTGATCTTTACCAAACTTTAACAGATTCTTTAGTTATGGCCCTGATTTAGTTCAAAATCTGTTTTTTGCCCGAAACTTCCAAAAAAACGTAAATGGCAGTCACTCACTCGCTTCATAGATGTTATAAGAGCCATGTTAGCCAGTAGAGCGTCCACAGGCCCTCTTGGGCCTCTTGTTATTATCTCTACTGGCCAAGTTCGAAAACCAGCCAGATTGGACCAGTAACGGCGGAGTTATGGCTCTTGATTTAGTTAAAAATGTTATATTTTGCCTCTTTAAGACGATAGTCACTCGCTTCATTGATGTTATAAGAGCCATATTAGCCAGTAGAGCGTCCACAGGCCCTCTTGGGCCTCTTGTTATCTTTTTACACATTTTTGTCTCGCCCACGAAAGTGGTTAGCGAAACATAGCAGTCACTTTTCAGGCTGCGGCCACATTTTAAATCAACTATATCTCAACAACCGCTGCTCGAGTTTTTCTGAAACTTTGTCAGATGCTTTGTTGGGTCATGGGACATCACCTAATTACCAAGGTCAAGGTCATATTTTGGGTTATTTTCCCAAAACTTAACCTTGGTTAGGTAACAACCTCAGTTAACTTTATGTGATTGCCTCACTTTATGTCTGATGCTTGGTCATATGTATTGTTGGCATTGGTGGACATCGCTGAATGACAAAAAATACCAATGTCAAGGTCATATTTTTGCGTTATTTTCCCAAAACTACACCCTGGTTAAACCACTTAACCTCAGTAACTTAACTTCTTATGATTACTTTGCTTGTATTTGTTTGATACTTGATCATTTGAAGTGTTGTCTTTGGTTGACATCATTTAAACACAAATTTAATCAAATATTTCATATGCTGTTTGCCACGGGGGGGTGAGACACGACTGAGTTCTTGTTATTACTTGTATTCCTCAAGCAAGTTTGAATGGGTCGTTCCCAAACTTCATATACATATAACAACCTCTACATCACCCACTGTTGATTACCTAATTTATTACAGAAGTATGGCCCTTTGATGGATTTAGAATTTAGGCGTGGGTATTGATCACCTTCAGTGATAGTTCTAGTTATTATTAGTCGCTATACATGATGGTTGATTAGTAACTAGAAGAGTGCAGACTATAGTCCTAACTGGCGGTTTATAAAAACATGGTGTATAGTAATTACAAGTTAATACATGGCGGAGCAGTGCCCTCAGTGATAATAGCCTCAGCAGTATGATAATGGCCATTATTGCACTTCGGGTCTATTATCACTGAAAGACACTGCTCAGCCATGAATTAACCTTCTTATTACGTGTACCTAAATATAAGCTAAATTCAACGGAGTGTTTGACAGGACTGGTGTTATAAGATCTTAAGAATGTTAATATTGACAGAATCCTCTCGATGAACACTGAAAATGATCAAAAAACCTTGTTTTAATAGTTGTACCGTTGGATTGAAAATAACATAAATAAGAAAATGAGTCGTAGTTTATTGAAATCAGTCACATATTTTAAAAGTTATGGACAGTTAAAATTTCTAATTTTACCATGTCGAGTCTATGATGACGTCGGTATTAACGTTGGTGACATCACATTTTCAAACCGCATTATTATCGCTTTTTGGCCCTGCTGTGCGAGGGTCGAAATCCCATAATGAGTCGAGAGACTTCATAATACAAAATGTTTAATAGCAAATGTGTTAACTATATTTAGGTGGACATGTAATAAATATTATACCATCAGTCCCTGCTTTCCTCAAATTGTCAGCTAGATGGTATGCATATGTTAGAAATTGATTTCTTCAAAATGTTCGATAGAGGTTATTGTATGTCAAAGTTGTAAAAACTATTAAAAGACAGGATATATCATAATCAAGGCGGAATTGAACTCATCCTCGACATCATTCTGTTAACAAAGTAGTAAAATATGATTGTGTGTGAAGGAACTCATCCTCGACATCAGTCTGTTAATAAAGTAGTAAAATATGATAGTGTGTGAAGGAACTCATCCTCGACATCAGTCTGTTAATCAAGTAGTAAAATATGATAGTGTGTGAAAGAACACATCCTCGACATCAGTCTGTTAAAAAAGTAGTAAAATATGATTGTGTGTGAAGGAACTCATCCTCGACATCAGTCTGTTAATCAAGTAGTAAAATATGATAGTGTGTGAAAGAACACATCCTCGACATCAGTCTGTTAAAAAAGTAGTAAAATATGATTGTGTGTGAAGGAACACATCCTCGACATCAGTCTGTTAATAAAGTAGTAAAATATGATTGTGTGTGAAGGAACACATCCTCGACATCAGTCTGTTAATAAAGTAGTAAAATATGATAGTGTGTGAAGGAACTCATCCTCGACATCAGTCTGTTAACAAAGTAGTAAAATATGATTGTGTGTGAAGGAACACATCCTCGACATCAGTCTGTTAATAAAGTAGTAAAATATTATTGTGTGTGAAGGAACACATCCTCGACATCAGTCTGTTAATAAAGTAGTAAAATATGATTGTGTGTGAAGGAACACATCCTCGACATCAGTCTGTTAATAAAGTAAAAAAAATATGATTGTGTGTGAAGGAATACAAATGTAACACACAATATATCGAGCATTGACTCACCCAGGATACACAACATGTAGTGTACAGCCAGATATATACATGTAAATTACACATATTAAATCGGTTAGATACAAGGACATGCACATGTAGCAACTTAAATATTGTGCTCAGCATAGTAATGTATAGATAACCCCTTTGTATACAGGTTGGTAATGTATCCGGGCTCATGTACTTTTTGTACCTGTAACACTATCATCGTTGTTCGCTTGTCTGGTTTTATTTTACACTGTAAGTCCTATGGTGTGCAAATGTGTTATGTACTTACATACTGATGACCTTCCCCCTCCCCCATATAACCTGATGATCTTCACTCTCCCCCATACATGCTGATGACCTTCCCCCTCCCCCATATTTACTGATGATCTTCACTCTCCCCCATACATACTGATGACCTTCCCCCTCCTCCATATATACTGATGATCTTCACTCTCCCCCATACATGCTGATGACCTTCCCCCTCCCCCATATTTACTGATGATCTTCACTCTCCCCCATACATGCTGATGACCTTCCACCTCCCCCATATATACTGATGATCTTCTCTCTCCTATACATGCTGATGACCTTCCCCCTCCCCCATATTTACTGATGAACTTCACTCTCCCCCATACATACTGATGACCTTCACCCTCCCCCATATGTACTGATGACCTTCCCCCTCTCCCATATATACTGATAATTTTCACTCTCCCCCATATATACTGATGACCTTCCCCCATACATACAGATGACCTTCCCCCTCCCCCATATATACTGATAACCCTCCCCCATACATTCTGATGACCTTTACCCTCCTCCCATATATACTGATGATCTTCACTCTCCCCCATATATACTGATGTCCCTGTCCCATACATACTGATGACCTTCCCCCTCCCCATATATACTACTGATCTTCACTCTCCCCCATACATACTTATGACCTTCCTCTCCCCCATATATACTGATGACCTTCCCCCAGACATACTGATAATCTTCTCCATCCCCCATACATACTGATGACCTTCCCCCTCCCTCCCGCATACATGCTGATGACCTTCCCCTCCCCCATACATACTGATGACCTTCCCCCTCACCCATACATACTTATGACCTTCCTCTCCGCCATATATATTGATGATCTTATCCCTCCCCCATACATACTGATGATCTTATCCCTCCCCCATACATACTGATGACCTTCCCCCTCCCTCCCTCGTACATGCTGATGACCTTCCCCTCCCTCATACGTACCGATAAACGTACCCCTCCCCCATACATACTGATGACCTTCCTCCTCACCCATGCTTACATACTGATGACCTTCCCCCTCCACCATACATACTGATGCTCTTCCCCTCCCCCATACATACTGATGATCTCCCCCTACCCCATACATACTTCCCCTCCCCCATACATACTGATGATCTCCCCCTCCCCTATACATACTTCCCCTCCCCCATACATACTGATGATCTCCCCCTCCCCCATACATACTGATGATCTCCCCCTCCCCCATACATACTGATGATCTCCCCCTCCCCCATACATACTGATGATCTCCCCCTCCCCCATACATACTGATGAGCTTCCCCCTCCCCCAAACATACTGATGATCTTCCCCTCCCCCATACATACTGATGATCTTCACTCTCCCCTATACATACTGATGACCTTCCACCTCCCCCATATGTACTGATGACCTTCCCCCTCCCTCATACATAGTGATGACCTTCCCCCTCTCCCATATATACTGATGACCTTCCCTCCCTCATACATAGTGTTGACCTTCCCCCATATATACTGATGATCTTCACTCTCCCCCATATATACTGATGACCTTCCCCCATACATACAGATGACCTTCTCCCTCCCCCATATATACTGATAACCCTCCCCCATACATTCTGATGACCTTTACCCTCCCCCCATATATACTGATGATCTTCACTCTCCCCTATATATACTGATCTTCTCCATCCCCCATACATACTGATGACCTTCCCCCTTCCTCCCGCATACATGCTGATGACCTTCCCCTCCCTCATACATACTGATAAACGTCCCCCTCACCCATACATACTTATGACCTTCCTCTCCGCCATATATACTGATGATCTTATCCCTCCCCCATACATACTGATGATCTTATCCCTCCCCCATACATACTGATGACCTTCCCCCTCCCTCCCTCGTACATTCTGATGACCTTCCCCTCCCTCATACGTACCGATAAACGTACCCCTCCCCCATACATACTGTTGACCTTCCTCCTCACCCATGCATACATACTGATGACCTTCCCCCTCCACCATACATACTGATGCTCTTCCCCTCCCCCATACATACTGATGATCTCCCCCTACCCCATACATACTGATGATATCCCCCTCCCCCATACATACCTCCCCTCCCCCATACATACTGATGATCTCCCCCTCCCCCATACATACTGATGATCTCCCCTCCCCCATACATACTGATGACCTTCCCCCTTTCCCATACATACTGATGATCTTCCCCTCCCCCATACATACTGATGAACTTCCCACTCCCCCATACATACTGATGACCTTCCCCCTCCCCCATACATACTGATGAACTTCCCACTCCCCCATACATACTGATGATCTTCCCCTCCCCAATACATACTGATGAACTTCCCACTCCCCCATAAATTCTGAGACCTTCCATCCTCCCCTGTACCTACTGATGACCTACCCCCTCCCACATTCATACTGATAATGTCCCCCATCCCCTCACCCCATCCCAGTCTACATCCCACATCCTACCTGACACCAAAAGATATTATGTGGGACATTGTAACATAATATCTACAGGTTCCAAATCAATACAACATTCTGTAACCATCATCAAGGTGTTGGGGTCGGGGGATTTGTAATTACAATTTAATATCTGGTTTTAGATGTAATTACAATGAAATGTCTGGTTTTAGATAAGGATGAAATAAACTATTCACATTGACAAGTTTGTAAGCCTATCTGACAGTACAATATTAATTCCAGCAACTGAGCTATTAGTACTGTGACCCGCTTTACAAGAGGCATAGTATATTATATAAAGTGGAGTCTTGG
Organism: Cyrtodaria siliqua; assembly: GCA_037043455.1. Classification (NCBI taxonomy): domain Eukaryota; kingdom Metazoa; phylum Mollusca; class Bivalvia; order Adapedonta; family Hiatellidae; genus Cyrtodaria; species Cyrtodaria siliqua. The sequence continues at coordinate 234,808 of JAWPHD010000130.1, read as the reverse complement.
TGTGGAGTCGCGAGTGGAGTGAATAAGTGGAGTGACCTTGGAATCACATTTCGGAGATACCTTGGAGTCAAATTTGGAGTCAATTTTTGGAGTCTAAATTTGGAGTCTTATTGTTCCGTACAGTTAATAACTTTTTAGAAACTAATAAATAGTTCTGACTTCTGTTCTTTGTTATGTTCTTTTGTTCTTAACTCCAAAAATGGAGTGAATATTTTGGAGTCGATTTTTATGGGATATCGAGTTGTCAGGCTTCCGGCCGGCCATACATCCGTCTTCCATTAACTTTTGCATTGTGAACACTCCAGGGCCTTCATTAGTAATTGGATCTTTACGAAACTTTGCCAGTGTCTTTATATCAATGAAAGCTCAGACAAGTTCGAAAACCAGCCTGGTCGGATTAGTTTCACCGGAATTATGGCCCTTGTTTTGCTGAAAAATGCCATATTAAGCCTTGTGAATACTCAAGCACCTTCATTTATTATTTGATCTTTACCAAACTTGCACAGATTGTTAATACAAATGAAAGCTTGGACAAGTTTGAAAATCAGCTAAATTGGATCAGTAACACCAGAGTTATGGCCCTTGTTTTTTTCTGGAAAATGCCATTTTATGCCTTGTGAACACTCTAGCACCTTCATTTATTATTTGATCTTTACCAAACTTTCACAGATTGTTAATATCAAAGAAAGCTCGGACAGTTTCAAAAACCAACTGTATCGGAGAAGGAACACCAGAGTTATGTACCCTTGAATTATGAAAAATGCAATTTTCAGCCTTGTGAACACTCTAGCGCCTTCATTTTGTATTCGATCTTTTCCAAACTTGGCCACATGTTGATATCAATGAAAGCTTGGACGAGTTGGAAAATCAGCCAGATCGAACCAGTAATACCGGAGTTATGGCCCTTTTTCAATATTTGGTAATGTACACTGGAAACCCCAGGGGACGTGGGTTCAAATCTTCTTTATTTTTAGCTCTACTGGCCAAGGGGCCAAGGGCCAGCAGAGCTTATGGGATGGTGTGTCTTCCGTCGTCCGTCCATCCGTCCGTTAACTTTTCTTCAAACGACTTCTCCTCAGAAACCGCTTGGCTAATTTTGACCAAACTTCACTTGGATGATCCTTAGATGAATGCTTTTTAGATTTGTTAAAATTAGGTCAGCGCTACATCCAAGATGGCTGCCATTACCATATATGGTCGAAAATATATGGTCGAAACCTTAAAAAATCTTCTTCTCCAGAACCGCTGGACAGATTTCAACAGTTTTTCTTTTAAAATGATCGCCAATGCCTAGACTATCAAGTTTGTTCAAATAAAGTCCCCGGGGTCAATAATGGCCGTGCCCTGGGGGTCCAAAGTTTGTATATTGAGGTTTTGCCTGTTTTTAGCTCTACTGGCCAAGGGCCAGCAGAGCTTATGGGATGCTGTGTTGTCCGTCGTCCGTCGTCTGTCTGTCTGTCGTCTGTCGTCTGTCTGTCGTCTGTCGTCCGTTAACTTTTCTTCAAACGACTTCTTCTCAGAAACCGCTTGGCTAATTTTGACCAAACTTCACGTGGATGATCCTTAGTTGAATGCTTTTTAGATTTGTTAAAATTAGGTCAATGCTACATCCAAGATGGCTGCCATTACCATATATGGTCGAAACCTTAAAAAATCTTCTTCTCCAGAACCGCTGGACAGATTTCAACAGTTTTTCTTTTAAAATGATCGCCAACGCCTAGACTATCAAGTTTGTTCAAATAAAGTCCCCGGGGTCAAAAATGGCCGTGCCCCGGGGGTCCAAAATTTGTATATTGAGGTTTTGCATGTTTTTCATATAGACATATAGGAAAAAACTTTAAAAAATCTTCTTCTCTGAAACCACAAGGCACAGAGCTCTCATGTATTACATGTAGCATCAGCTTATGGTCCTCTACTAAGTTTGTTCAAATGGTGACCCTGGGGTCAAATTTGTCCCCGCCCCGGGGGTCACAGTTTTACATAGACTTATATAGGATTTTTTTTTTAAAAATCTTCTTCTCGGAAACTACAAGAGCCAGAGGTTTGATATTTTGCATTTACTATAAGCTTATGGTCCTTTACCAAGTTTGTTCAAATGGTGACCCTCGGGTCACTTTTGGCCCCGCCCCAAGGGTCACATGTTTTACATAGACATGTATAGGGAAAAACTTAAAAAATCTTCTTCTCTGAAACTGCAAGAGCCAGAGGTTTAATATTTTGCATTTGCTATAAGCTTGTGGTCCTCTATCAAGTTTGTTCAAATGGTGACCCAGGGGTCACATTTGGCCCCACCCCGGGGGTCACAGTTTTACATAGGCTTGTATAGGGAAAAACTGAAAAAAATCTTCTTCTCTGGAACCACATGGCACAGAGCTCTCATGTAATACATGTAGCATCAGCTTATGGTCCTCTACTAAGTTTGTTCAAATGGTGACCCGGGGGTCAAATTTGTCCCCGCCCCGAGGGTCACAGTTTTACATAGACTTATATAGGATTTTTTTTTTAAAAATCTTCTTCTCGCCAACTACAAGAGTCAGAGGTTTGATATGTTACATTTATTATAAGCTTATGGTCCTTTACCAAGTTTGTTCAAATAGTGACAATAGTGACCCTGGGGTCACATTTGGTCCCGCCCCAAGGGTCACATGTTTTACATAGACATGTATAGGGAAAAACTTAAAAAATCTTCTTCTCTGAAACTGCAAGAGCCAGAGGTTTAATATTTTGGTGTTGCTATAAGCTTATGGTCCTTTACCTATTTTGTTCAAATGGGGACCCTGGGGTCACATCTGGCCCTGCCCCGGGGATTCACAGTTTTACATAAATGCTTGTAGAGGGAAAAACTGAAGAAAAAAAATCTTCTCTGGAACTGCAAGAGCCAGAGGTTTAATATTTTGCATTTGCTAAAAGCTTATGGTCCTTTACCAAGTTTGTTCAAATGGTGACCCTGGGGTCACATTTGGCCCCGCCCCAAGGGTCACATGTTTTACATAGACATGTATAGGGAAAAACTTAAAAAATCTTCTTCTCTGAAACTGCAAGAGCCAGAGGTTTAATATTTTGCTGTTGCTATAAGCTTATGGTCCTTTACCAATTTTGTTCAAATGGGGACCCTGGGGTCACATCTGGCCCCGCCCCGGGGGTCACAGTTTTACATAAATGCTTGTATAGGGAAAAACTGAAAAAAATCTTCTTCTCTGGAACTGCAAGAGCCAGAGGTTTAATATTTTGCATTTGCTGTAAGTTTATGGTCCTTTACCAAGTTTGTTCAAATGGTAACCCTCGGGTCACATGTTTTACATAGACATGTATAGAGATATTTTTATTTTTTTTAATTTTTTTTTTTTGATTTTTTTTTTTTTTAATTTTTTTTTTTTGATTTTTTTTTTTTTTGAAATATCTTCTTTTTTTTTTAAATGTTTTGCAATTTATTTATTTTTTTGCAATTTTTTTTTTTTTTTTTTAATTTTCTTTTTTTTTTTTGCATTTTTTTTGCATTTTTTTTGCATTTTTTTAGCTCTATGTTCGACCAGTCGGACCAGTAACAGAGGTGTTCTTGATTTAGTTAAACATGCTATATGTTGCCTCGTTTATACGGTTGGGCCTTCATTTTTCATCTGATCTTTACCAAACTTTACCAGATTCTTTAGTTATGGCCTTTGATTTAGTTAAAAAGCTGTTTTTTGCCCGAAACTTTCAAAAAAACGTAAATGGCAGTCACTCACTTCATTGATGTTATAAGAGCCATGTTAGCCAGTAGAGCGTCCACAGGCCCTCTTGGGCCTCTTGTTCATATAGACATATAGGAAAAAACTTTAAAAAATCTTCTTTTCTGAAACCACAAGGCACAGAGCTCTCATGTATTACATGTATCATCATCTTATGGTCCACTACTAATTTTGTTCAAATGGTGACCCTGGGGTAAAATTTGTCCCCGCCCCGGGGTCACAGTTTTACATAGACTTATATAGGATTTTTTTTTAAAAAATCTTCTTCTCGGAAACTACAACAGCCAGAGGTTTGATATTTTGCATTTACTATAAGGTTATGATCCTTTACCAAGTTTGTTCAAATGGTGACCCTCGGGTCACATTTGGCCCCGCCCCAAGGGTCACATGTTTTACATAGACATTTATAGGGAAAAACTTAAAAAAATCTTCTTCTCTGAAACTGCAAGAGCCAGAGGTTTAATATTTTGCATTTGCTATAAGCTTGTGGTCCTCTACCAAGTTTGTTCAAATGGTGACCCAGTGGTCACATTTGGCCCCACCCCGGTGGTCACAGTTTTACATAGGCTTGTATAGGGAAAAACTGAAAAAAATCTTCTTCTCAGGAACCACATGGCACAGAGCTCTCATGTATTACATGTAGCATCAGCTTATGGTCCTCTACTAAATTTGTTCAAATGGTGACCCTGGGGTCACATTTGGCCCCGCCCCAAGGGTCACATGTTTTACATAGACATGTATAGTGAAAAACTTAAAAAATCTTCTTCTCTGAAACTGCAAGAGCCAGAGGTTTAATATGTTGCTGTTGCTATAAGCCTATGGTCCTTTACCAAGTTTGTTCAAATGATGACCCTGGGGTCACATTTGGCCCCGGCCCAAGGGTCACATGTTTTACATAGACATGTATAGTGAAAAACTTAAAAAATATTCTTCTCTGAAACTGCAGGAGCCAAGGTTTAATATTTTGCTGTTGCTATAAGCTTATGGTCCTTTACCAAGTTTGTTCAAATGGTGACCCTGGGGTCACATTTGACCCCGCCCCAAGCGTCACATGTTTTACATAGACATGTATAGGGAAAAACTGAAAAAATCATCTTCTCTGAAACTGCAAGAGCCAGGGGTTTAATATTTGCATTTGCTATAAGCAGTTATAGGGATCAAATTTGGACCCTAATAGGGAAAAACTTTAAAAACAATCTTCTTCTCTGAAACTACAAGAGCAAGAGTTTTAATACGTTGTATTGTATTTACCATCAGCTTATGGTCATCCACCAAGTTTGTACAAATGGTTCCTCGTTTTTTGCGCACAATATGTCCTATTTATGTGTCGACGTGCCATAAAACACCATTCATTCATTCATTCATTCATTCATTCAAATGGTGACCCTTTAGTCAAATTTGGCCCTATCCTCGGGGTCACATGTTTTATATAGACTTATATAGGGACAAACTTGAAAAATCTTCTTCTCTGAAATTACAAGTGCCAACAGTTTAATATTTTGTATTTACATTCAGCTTATGGTCCTCTACCAAGTTTGTTCAAATGGTGACCGTGTGGTCAAATATGTGGTCGAAAGTTTGATTTGTTTTAAAGACAGCCAAACTTGAGCCAAATACATCCTCCCCCATATCTTGGTAATTGAAGACAGTTTATATAAAACTAGTTTGATATTGCCATATCTGACACAGAATCCTTCTATCCCCCCACCCACCCCTTACCCACCCAGTCTACCACCACCCCACCGTGGACACCATAATTATAGCAAGTACAGCGATACAGGCCCTCTTGGGCCTCTTGTTTAGTCTAAATTTGGAATCTTAATTTTCCTTACAATTAATAACTTTTTAGAAACTAATACATTTACTTGAGTTACTTCATTTGCACATGCAATTATTTATTAATTGATTAAATTTAGTTAAAATGCATTTTAATGAAATTTAATCCATTAATAAATAATTTCAAAACTGCAAATCTAATTTAACTTGGGCACTGTTACTACATGTTCTATATGATATTGATTTGACTGACATATTGGAACTATGTATACACTGACACTGAATGTCAGACAATTTGACGTCTGTAATGGGAGGCGAAAATTAATTTAAATCATCAGTGAGACTGGTCTTAATTGTCTTGCTGCGTATTGCTCAGAGAGAGATTAAGATACAGTAGATTAATAGAAATAAAACAAGCATTTGACTGTTATCGGCCATTTTTGCTGTCCGAACCCAAGACTATGTTTACTTTATCTCTCAAAACAGCGGTACATTAACTGATTCATATTTGGAGGGTGGTGGAAGCTTATTTTCACATGATTATCCTGGATTTTCTAATAAGATCAGGTTATGATTCTTTTTCCAATGAATTAAATATACAGATGATCTTACATCAGTATTATTCTGTATTATGTGTTATAATGTGTTATTGATTTTATCCAAAGAATGTATACTCATTTAGGAATGTAAGATTCTATATATCACAAAAGTAAATAAAAATATCTAAGTCAATAAAAATAGTTGTCCGTCTGTCATAAGGATAAACAAAGAACAACAGTCAGAACTATATATTAGTTTCTAAAAAGTTACTAATTGTACGAAAAAATAAGAGACTCCAGATTTATTTAGACTCCAAAAATTGACTCCAAAATATTCGGTCTAAATTTGATTCTAAAGTCACTCCAAAATGTGACTCCAAGGTCACTCCAATTATTCACTCCACTCCAAGACTCCACTCTATATACTATACTTTGCCTTTACAAGATTGTGTGTGATATAACAGATTTTGAGAATGACTTCATTTGCTGTAGTTGTTGTTAGTGATGTACCGATTAATCAATTGTAGCTGATCATCAGTTACTTAGGCATTCAATTATGATGATAGATTATGGAAGTCTGCAGTCGATCATTCGTAAAATGTAAAACTATACTTTAATTAATGTTAGAAATATGATTATTCAGGAGACGGCAGTTTGCGAATTGGAAATACACGTGTGAAAATGAGCATATATACAAATAAACACATTCATATCAGTTCTAATTCTTTCGCTGATTAAAATAAAATAACAATGGCATAAGAAACAAGACAGGAAAGAATGTATACTTAAACAGAAATAATTGTAAGTTAAATGTCTGAAACACAAACTGGCACGCACTTCATATTGACTAACTCATTATAACCAATGATTGATTGTAAATTTTAACTAATTTCCCATCACTGTTTGTTATTTCAGGTAAAACCCTGGGGGCGGGACTGAGTCTGGGACATTTAAGTGATGTATCCTCTGATTACAATTCAGCCGCTGCAGACGAGGAACACTACCTCCTCACTGGGAGGCACGTGTCACCTGATGTGGACACCTGGTGGAAAGAACAGCAGTTTGTTATTCATGATAAATGTGAATAGAGTTAGGTCAAAGGAACAGCTGCTGTAAAAATGTGAATAGAGTTAGGTCAAAGGAACAGCTGCTGTAAATTATTAATGTGAAAATAGGGAGGTTAAACCAACATGTGATTGTTGTACGTAGAAATAGAGATGGTCAAAGGAACAGCCATGTGTTGTACATGGTAAAATTAATTTGAATAGAGGCAGGTCAGAGGAGAAGCTGGTTGTTTATTGTACATGGAAATTTGTGACTAGATAGCAGTCATGTGCGTGCATTCATGAGACCAAAGAGAAAGAACAGCATATATAAATGCAAACACCTATATAAATGAATAATAACTACGGGGTCTATGATTTGACAGCTCACCTTATACCAGTAGTTAGATATGAGCCGCAACACGCGAAAATGTCCCTTCGGACGTTTAGACGACAACGTCATAACGTAACAATTTATGACGTCGGCCGGTAATCAGTTAATTACTAATCAAATTTCTCGCCACTTCTGTGTTTTACGTAATTATTATTTCATAGGGAATATGTTTCTTAATATAAATAGTTGATGCTATAGAAAATGGTAATTGTTTATGTTTTTTGTTGTTATTTAATGAACGACGTTGTCCAAGACGACGACGTCAGCGTCAGAATTAATGGTGAATACAATCTTTAATTTTCAAATTGAGATAAAATCATTTTTAATTAGGATATCAACATAAAATAAAGAGATTTTGAAAGAGAAAATCACCGTGTTTCATAAACATCAAAAAACATAAAGTGTGAATTTTTTGTCTGAAGGGACGTTTTCGCGTGTTTCGGCTCATATATCTGCCCTATTGTCAATGTCAGAGTTTAATGAGAATAGGTTGAATTATAATACAGTTGTACATGCTAATGTTTGTGGAGGTATTATTATATTTATTATATACTTCCCAGTGAAATAGTGGATTGTATGGTTAGAATAAACCTGAAATAGTGGATTGTATGGTTAGAATAAACCTTATATTCTCATTGTTTATATTTTCACAGTGAGAATATTAAGAACTTATATTCTCACTGCCGGAAAAAATGGAACTACTTTTCTCTACATTTGCTTATAACAGTCATAATTCGTGTCAAAGTTTAGAGCTATATTCTATGCGCACTAAATATATGTAAATCGCCTCACGCACTGGCGTTACTATATTTATCCGCGAATACGTTAAAGGGGAACTGTTGGAACGAAACGTATTTTCTGTTTGAAACAGTTTGGTAGTGTTGCATGATAAAAAGTATATAATGAATAGAATATTTGTTGGTTTGTCGTGAATATAGAATTTGTTTTCATCTCGAAGTGAGAAAACTTATATTTTCACTCGTTCTCATGAAAATATAAGTTTTCTCACTTCTCGATGAAAATAAATCCTATATTCGCTCCAAACCAACAAATATCCTCTATATATTTGATTGGTTGAAATGGATTTTGATAGATAACAGTCAAATAGAGTATGCAGTCTTTCAAAAGTGACATTAGAAAAATGTATATATTGTAACTTATTGTCCTTCGCTATCAGTGGTATTAAATATAAATAATGGTACATGGAGATCAAGGGCACTAGTTAACTTTTAGGGGAATGGGGCCAGGGCCCTAAGGGAGTGGAATTTTGCGACATTTTCATAGCAAAGGTTCCCCCCATCCCCACCCCTTATACAAGTGGTACAGATAAAGGGTGCCATTCCCATTTGTATTTAAACAAAAATGGCCTATCCATGCTGTAAACATAGGCTAAATGGTAGCAGTCTTTCATATTTTGGTTGTGCTCTTGTTGAATGTGGAATTGATGGCTTGTATTCTTATGAGCCGAGGTCCCGTCTCGTCATCTGTCATGACATGAGTTAAAATGTTACAACTAGATATCTTATTTTGTTCAGCGAAAATACAGGGACGCAAATGATTTAGAAATTGTTTATGCAGCACTGCAAATCTGGCATGGGAAATCAGTGTACTAAATTTCCTATGTTCATAGATATTTCACTTGTTTTCCAAGATTTTATTTACGGAGAAAAGTAAGGTTTCCTGATATGCTGAAATTAGGGAGAATTGAAATATTTGGACAAATAAATGTATTTTAACCTGCTAAGCATGACTATAATAGCCTTTACGTCCATTGTAAACCCAGATTAGCCTGCAAGTAACTCGCAAGCTGATCAGGGTTTACAATGTCCAGCTGCTGATCAGTCATTTCCCCCAAAACACCCTTCCATCACATAAATGGAATGGTCTTAATTCAAAGAAAGAACAGTCCATTATATATATTTAGCGAGTTAAGGGTTAATATATGCAAGCAGGTTTCAAGTTAAAATGATACTGGATTAATAAATTGTGTCTTTAATTTTAATGCTTGATAAAAACTTCAAGATTGATGTGTCCCTTTAATAAATAATTTATTTATAACATAATTATGTTTATAATTATGTTTTCACAATGACGACCTAGTTTTAAAGTCAAGTTCAGTGAATTTAGTTTACATAAGTTAACAAGATTGATAAATGAAGGTAGATATGTAATGCTCTATTGACAATTTAAGGTCATGAACATACAAGCGGTTATCTGATAATCTCACTGAGGTCATATCAACCCAGTTTTGTAGACACTTTGCATCACCAGAGCCAGCATATCCTCACACATGGTGGGGTGATTGTTGCGCATACTCTTTACAGTTGCGATACTATTACTTTCGGTAAACATACCATTGCAATACTAGTAATAGGTGGCGTGTGGTCTCAGCGACTTCTGCGATATACCGATAGTTTGATATATTTTCATACCCCTAAAACATGATGAGATACCCAAACCAATCATTTCATTACTCCATTTTTCACCAAACTCATAAACCAAATGTGTTTATTTCATTTCTAGTGACATGCCTACTGTTGCTGTTTTTTCATAACCCAGACATTACTCCATATATATTATATTCTTCTAAAGCCCAAGTGATCTGATCTAATCTAATCAAAAGTAGGCTGTTATGATGCAGTTGTATGGCTTATCAAAAATATACTATATTTAAACTTGAATTGTTTTATTATGAAAGTTGAACTTTGTAAACTATGACCTACCATTTTGATAGTAACCACATCCCATTTATATACTGCTGCGTCAATGTCTAACGTTTCATTTCACCCATTTAATATTATATGATATGTACACATGTGTTATAATAGCTGTAACGGTTTTGATTTGTTGGACACACAATGCATTCAGTCCGTAACACTACGTAAATTTTGTTAAATGAAACTATTTTATCTATCACAAATTCATTTTTATCCAAGTCGTAAACTTTCTATTGACTAACGGCTCATAATAAATAAGTTTGTCTGACGTAACAGCTCTTTTATGTTAGTCTTATTATTGTTTGCACATTTGATTTAAATGCTATGTGATAAAAGCATCTTAAACCCCCCATTACATATAAAATATATGAAACTCATTATGAATCATTTTTACTTTTAACTGGCCAAAAGGCTCGTTAAAATTTAAATAATTCACAACTCGTTTCCTAAATCTTATATGGAATTGCAACTCATTTAAGACCCTATATATATCATATTTAATCAATGGCCCCCTTGTGGTTTTGGCTTGAACAGTGTCTAAATCCAAAGGCCCCGTGTGGTTTTGGGGCTGTCAGGAGGACCAAGAATGGATGTCAGTGCATCACCTGCATGGTTGTAAGCGGCGACAAAGAGAGTGTTAAAAGTTGACTGGTCGTGATCATATTCCACCTTGATTTTAGATACAAACGTCTTAACTCTTTGTGCAAAAAAAAAATTGAAATTGGAACCACGTCCATACTTATTATTTGTTATTAGTTGTAGGTTTGAACATTTACATTTAGCTTGTAGATATCAATTAATAATGAAATTTTCCTCTTTATTTATTTATTATTTATGAAAAAGTAGATTGTCTTTATATCGTTCTGTCTGGTGTGTCTGTGTCAATCAGAAACATACCAGTATTTCATTTAAATGGATGCAGCTTCAATTTTTTAGCTCTACTGTCTACTGATCAAAGATCAGATCAGCAGAGCTTACGCCGTGGTGTGGCGTCCGTCCATTTGTTTGTCCATAAACTTTTTTTGACAGCGACTACTCCTCTGAAACTACTTGATGGATTTTCATGAACTTCACAGGAATGTTTAATTGATCCTAGAAAAAGTTCAGGTCGGCTGGAAATTCAAGATGGCCACCACAGCCAAAAATAGATTTTTAAAAAACAAGTTTGTAGCGACTACTTCTTGAAAACTATATGTAATATTGATATGGGGCTTTTTCTAAAATTATCAGCATGACATGATGTTGGTCCTTGTCACCTTAAACATGGCTGCCAGCGGCCATCTTTGTTTACATAGAGTTGTATAGTAAAAACTTGTAGCGACTACTCCTCTAAAACTACTTGCCAGATTTTCATGAAACTTCACAGGAATGTTGCTCTTGATATCTAGTTGATCCTTTAAATTCAGCCGGAAATTAAAGGTGGCCACCAGAGCTAAAAATAGATTTTTTAAAACGAGATTGTAGCGACTACTTCTTGAAAATTATAAGTGATATTGATATGGGACTTTTTCTAAAATGATCAGCATGACATGACGTTGGTCCTTGTTGAAAATCATTTTTATTCGACGTTAAACATGGCTGCCAGCGGTCATCTTTGTTTACATAGAGTTATATAGTAAAAACTTGTAGCGACTCCTTCTCTGAAACTACTTGACAGATTTTCATGAAACCTCACAGGAATGTTGCACTTGATGTCTAGATTGAAAATTATCAAAATTTCAGCTCGGCCGGAAATCCAAGATGGCTGCCATGGCTAAAAATAGATTTTTAAAAACAAGTTTGTATCAACTACTTCTTTAAAGTGATATTGATATGGGACTTTTTCTAAAATGATCAGCATGACATGGTGTTGGTCCTTGTCGAAAATCATTTGGATCCGACATTAAAGATGGCTGCCAGAGACCATCTTTATTTACAAAGAGTTATATAGTAAAAACTTGTAGCGACTACTCCTCTGAAACAACATGAAGGATTTCCATGAAAAATGTTACTCTTTGATTCTAGTTGATCCTAGCAAAATTTCCAGTTGGTGGGAAATTCAAGATGGCAGCCACGGCTAAAAATAATTTTTACAAATTTGTAGCGACTACTTCTTGAAAACTGTAAGTGATATTGATATGGGACTATTTTGATTCAACGTTAAAGATGGCTGCCAGTATTCGACGTTAAAGATGGCTGCCAGTAGCCATCATTGTTCATATAGAGTTATATAGTAAAAACTTGTAGCGACTACTCCTCTGAAACCACTTGACAGATGTCCATGAGACTTCACAGGAATGTTGCTCTTGATGTCTAGTTGGTCCTAAGTAAAAACCCGGGTGGCCGGTAATTCAAGATGGCCGCCATAGGTATAAATAGATTTTAAAAATACAACTTTGAAGCCACTACTTTTCAAAAACCATAAGTGGTATTGATGTGGAACCTTTACTAAAATGACTGGCATGACAGTAGGTCCTAAACATTATTCGAACATGGCCACAGCCAATGGCCATCTTTGTTTACATAGAGATATATAGGAGAAACTTGTGGCGACTACTTCTCTGAAAGTGCTGGTCCTATTTTTATAAAACTTCACAGGTTCCCATGGCTGATCTAGCTATCAAAACCTATCAGTAGAGCTTCAAGGTCATTGACCTCTTGTTTAGAAGAAAGCTTATAGACATTTGTCTTTAAATAAAAAAGAAACCAAGCGTTGCAGATGATCTGAAATATATCTCATGTTTTTATATCAAAATAAACAAGGTTTGTATCCAGAAAGTTCACTTCCTGTATTAGTGCCGCGTAACCTGTACTTTTGCATAACTGTTTGGGATTCGTGCAATGTTCATTTCATATTTTACGCATTATAACAAGTATGTCACGTAAAAAAAAAAAAAAAAAAAATCCCACGATATTATAAACATATTTGTTTCAAATGAATGTTTTTGATGGGAAAAAAAAGTTAAAAAATTAGGTTTTTGTTATCATTATTGTTTTTGTTTTTTTCATGCGTATGCGATAAAAATGTTATTAGATTTGTTTTGGGATATATGCACTTGTTCTTTCACAGATAAATAGTGCACTTCTAAAGTCATGCAATATTAATGCGCAGAAGAGCTAGTGTATCCCAATACAAATAAAATAACCCATAACAATTCAATTGATTAATGTGTCAGTTGTCCATATTGAATAGCATACATTAAAGGGACACACGGCAATGTTGAGTTTTTTATCAAGCGTTAAAATTAACCTCGATTTATTAATCCAGTATCTTTGACTTTAAATGTGCTTGCATATATTTAAATACAATTTTTAGGTTTCAGCTTTTTTCGTTATTCTACCATCTGTTTAAACCCCACCATTAGGTAGAGCCTACCGTCTTTATGTATACACTAGCCAGTTAGTATTTCGTCTGCTTCAAGACAAAGATTTCAGCACTCTGACCAATCACTGATCTTATTTTTACAGGTACAGCTATTAATAGATGCACCAAATTCAAAATTTGACAGGAAAAGTTTTGTTCTACAAAATATAGAAATAAATACATTATATAATTATTTTGATATATCTGTATATAATGTTTAATGTATTTACATGCCAAATTTTATGGTTTAAAAATGTTTATTATACAGAAATTTGTGATTAAACCTCTCTGAGCAGCATAATGCATAAAATGATCAGAAAAATTTCTCTGGGGCCATTTTGGGTTTTTTATACTCAACCCTGGCCTTAAAATATATTACTGGTGAAATGAAATCAACATTTATTAATGTGCATTTGTTTTATACAATTCTTATAATTAATTTTAATGATTGAACAAATGCAATTTATGTAGAAAAAACTAATGGGATGCCACAAGTTTTTAAAAAATCAAGATTGCCATGTGTCCCTTTAATTTTTCTAATTTTATCTCTTTGGAAAAAAAATCTCAGGTAAACTTGTAAATTTTGATTATGGATTTAATAAAAAAAGAAAGATGATTGTGTAGGATATTGTTGACTGCTTCTTCTTGTTCATAACTGAGCCGGCGCATGACACAACTTTAGATAAATAAACACATTAATATTGACAATACCCAGGCCTATTTGCAGTAGATATTTATCTTATAAGGTTACTGTTACATTAAGATTACATTTCAGAATGTAGTTTGAAATAATCTATGTTATTTATTTGGTACTTTGCCAATGTACACTCATTGTTGAATGCTGTTTATGTGATACGCTGGCCTCATTTGTATCAACTTGTATATAGGTATAAATTGATTTTTGATAAATGTTTTATCTTGTAATTCTCAAGTCGAGATAGATTCTTGCCAAAACAATGTTTTCTGTGTATTTACATTCAGAGATTATTCTAAATGTCCTTCATTTTTAAATGTTTTGTTATGTACGATTGTTTTTGGTCTCAATCAAATGTGCAATACATGTTTGAAGAACAGTTTTAATAAATGTATTTTAAAATTGTTTTTCTTAGTTGACTCTTAATATGAAAACCATTAAAAAAGCCCCGTGTGGTTGCCGGGGTAGAATACAACCACTACAATCTCACAAACACACTGTCACATGCAGAGGGGTACCCCGCCCCACCCCCACCACCCCCAAATTCTGCAGGTAAGAAAGTTCTAGGCCCATTCTCCATGTTTTTATCTTGATGTAAATGGAGGATGAGCCTGGCACGTTCATTCCTGTTAGGCGCCATATATCCTTTCATGTGTTGGTGCGCCTTAAAACCCAATTAAGTTCCATTAAAAAAGATAAAGCTTAGCATTAGAGAAATATACTGACAGTCAATGAAAACGCACCAGTGGAGTTTATGGCTGTTAAATTTTATTGCAAAATAAATTTATAACAATAAGTGCAGATGAAATGTAATGATATTAATTAACAGTTGTAAACACAGATTGTCTCAACATTCCTAAACATGGTGTATCACTATACACCATGTTTAGGAATTTTGAGACAATCTGTATGCATTAAAGTCACAGAACAGAACAGAATGTATTCTTTATTCTTTCTTTATGACTTAAACAAATGTTTCTCGTCATATAAATACATATTACATTTATTAATATGTGACAGATCAATGCAGTTTTTACATTAACAATGAAAAAGTACAAAGTTCTATCATTTCTATTTTGTGAATATCTGCCAGTTTCAATTCTAAGTCTGTGGGAGGTTAATCTTATCCTCAACATGGCAGTTCTTAATTTCAATGGCAATATATCTAGATACACTTCATATGAGAATGAGGTTTTAAAATGTATACAAACATAAAACTCGATTATTTTCAACATCAGTGTTCCATTTTTGTCTCGCCTTTCAGAAGAAAAAAAGAGACATTGGTGTTGCTTTTCCAGCGACGGCGGCGAAGGCGTCAACATTCAAGTTTTGCGTTTAGGTCATTTTCTCACAAACTATATGTGTTTTCAAACTTGCTTATAGTTGTATCTTGGATGGTACATCGCAACGTGACAAAGCGAATGTGGAAGTGATCTTGACCGTCCAAGCAAAGGGCAGATAACTTAATTTTTACGTTCAACTTTTGCGTTAAGGTCACTTTTTCACAAACTATACGCACTAGACCTTTCAAACTTTGCTTATAGTTGTATCTTGGGTGGTACATTGCAACCTGACAAAGCAAATGTGTAAGTGACCTTGACCATCCAAGCAAAGGGCAGATAACTTAAATAATTTTTACCTTCAGCTTTTGCGTTGTGGTCAATTTCACGCAAACATCTTTCAAACTTTGCTTATAGTTGTATCTTGAGTGGTACATCGCAACGTGACAAAGCAAATGTGGATGTGACCTTGACCCTCCAAGCACAGGGACATATAACTTAATATTTTTTACCTTCAGTATTTGCATTTGGGTCACTTTCTCACAAACTTTATGCATTCGACCTTTCAAACTGTCGCTTACATGTAGTTGTCTCTTGGGTAGTACATCACAATGTGTCAAAAAGCAAATGTGGATGTGACTTTCACCATCCAAGCAAAGGGCAGATAACTTTTAATTGGCTACATTTACATCACTTTCTCTGAACTATAATTATGCACTAGATGATTTAAACCTAGTTCATAACTTTATCTTTGGAAGACAAAACGTTTATTTTGACATAGTTGTGTATTTCATCTATGACCTTGACCTACTTTTTGGAACTGATGATTATTTTTTTATTGATTTTTTTTTATAGAATGGCATTTTGTTTTCAACAAATGCTCTTAAATGTCATCTCAGCAAACGGTAAACTCCATTGTTTTTAGCTCTACTATCAAAGATCAGCAGAACTTTTTTTGTGCGGCGACTACTCCTGTGAAACTACTTGACGGATTTTCATGAAACTTCACAGGAATGTTGCTCTTGACTTCACAGGAATGTTGCCCTTGATGTGATCCCCGTGTGGTTCCCAGGGGCCCCCGTTTGGTCAAGGGGCAAAGAATAGGGGCCACTGCAGATCCCTTCGGAGGGGGTAGGCAGAGGGGTAGAATCCCCCCAAATTCATGTTCATTTTATCATTTTTAGCTCGACTATTCGAAGAATAAGAGAGCTTATGTAATCATCCTTAGAAAGTGGGGAAAACTTGAAAATCTGGTATAAAAATGTTAGACTGTGTTTATAATATCGTGGGATTTTTTTTTTTTTTATTCACATATAACTTTTTTAAAAAAAAATATTTCTGTGTTGTTTTAGTCAATTATTACACATATATGTTGCAACCCCTCCCCGCCCCCAACACCCCACCCCCTCCTCTCACCCTATCAACCCCCCAACCCGCCCCAGACTTGAATTATTTTTTTTTACATATTTCTGTGTTGTTTTATTCAATTCTTACACATATATGTTGCACTTGAAAATCTATTTTTTTTTTTTACATATTTCTGTGTTGTTTTAGTCATTTCTTACACATATATGTTGCAAACTTCCCCGCACCCCCCCCCTCCCCCCCCCCCCCCCCCACCACCCGCCTCTCACCTACTCCCCCCCCCCCCCCAACTTGAATTTTTTTATTATTATTTTTTTTACATATTTCTTTGTTGTTTTAGTCAATTCTTACACATATATGTTGCCCCATCCCCCGCCCCCAATCCACTCCCACCTCTCCCCCCGCTCTCCCCCACACCTCACCCCCACTTGAAACTTTTTTTTTACATATTTCTGTGTTGCTTTTGTCAATTCTTACACATATATGTTGCCCCCTCACCGCCCCCTCCACCCCACCTACACCCGCTCTCACCCCCCCCCCCCCCCTCCCCCCCCCCACACCACACTATAATTTTTATTTTTCTACATATTTCTTTGTTGTTTTAGTCAATTCTTACACATATATGTTGCACCCTCCCCCCCAGCCCCAAACTGACTCCCGCCTCTACCCCCTCCCGCTCCCCCAACCCAACCCCCACTTGAAACTATTATTTTATTTTATTTTTTCTACATATTTCTTTGTTGCTTTTGTCAATTCTTACACATATATTGGCCCAAAACCCCTCCCCCACCCGCCCCACTTGATTTTGTTTTTTTGTTTTTTACATATTTCTTTGTTGATTTAGTCAATTCTTACACATGTTGCCCTCCCCACCCCATGCCTCTACCCCATCCCCACCCAAACTCGATATTTTAAATTATTTTTTTTCTTCATATTTTTGTGTTGTTTTGCTGAATTATTACATAGCTTCTTACACATATATGTTGCCCTCACTCACCCCACTATCCACCCCTGCCTCTCTCTCGCACCCAACTCAAAACTCGATTTTTTTTTATTATTTTTTTTTTTTTTTTACATATTTCTGTGTAGTTTTGGTCAATTCTTACACATAGTTATGTTGTGCTCCCAACCCCAACCCACATTGTTGTAGCCTTGTTTTCTGATGGTATATACTAGCTATCTATAAATTTATTATTCTCCGAAAAATCGAATAGTCGAGCTGCGCTGTTCTCCGACAGCTCTTGTTTGTTCATGTTCATTAAAGGTCTTCAATATGATCCCTGCATTGTTTCAGGTGCTATCTCGCTTGCATCAAAAGAGCAGTGGCAAAAAAAACAATAACGTGGCTCCAGCGTAAATGGAGTTTCTACGATAGAATTTGCAGCAACTCTGCAGTTCAGGGTGAGAAGGTTCTAGGCCCATTTTCCATATTTTATCTCGATGTACATGGAAGATGAGCCTGGCATGTTCATGCCTGTTAGGTGCCATATAACCTTTTCATGTGTTGGTGCGCCTTAAAATCCCAATTCAATTCAATTGCTCTTGATGTCTTGTTGATCCTAGCAAAAATTCAAGACTACTTCTCAAAAACCATAAGTGATATTGATTTGAAACCTTTACCAAAATTACTGGCACGACATGTAGTTGGTCCTAACCAAAGTTCATTTTGATTGGATGTCAAACATGGCTGCCAGTGGCCATCTTTGTTTACATAGAGTTATATAGGAAAAACTTGTAGTGACTACTCCTCTGAAACTACTCGACGGATTTTCACGAAACTTCACAACAATGTTGCTCTTGATGTCAGGTCTATTTAGCAAAAATTCAGGTTGGCCGGAAATTCAAGATGGTGACCACGGCTAAAAATAGATTTTAAAAATGCGATTTTGTGACGACTTCTCAAAAACCATAAATGATATTGATTTGAAACCTTTACCAAAATGACTGGCACAACATGTAGTTAGTCCTAACCAAAGTTCATTTTGATTGGCCCCTATGTGATTCTCGGGGGCCCCCGTTTGGTCACGGGGCAAATAATAGGGCCACTGCAAATCCCTTTGGAGGGGTAGGCGGAGGGGTAGAATCCCCACAAATTCATGTTCATTTGATCATTTTTGTTCATGTTCATTAAAGGTCTTCATCATGACCCTGCATTGTTTCAGGTGCCATCTCGCTCATATCACTAGAGCAGTGGCAGAAAAACTATAACGTGGCTCCAGCGTAAATGGAGTGTCTACAATAGAATTTGCAGCAACTCTGCAGTTCAGGGTGAGACGGTTTTAGGCCCGTTCTCCATATTTTATCTCGATGTACATGGAGGATGAGCCTGGCATGTTCATTCCTGTTAGGCGTCATATAAACTTTCATATGTTGGTGTGCCTTAAAACCCCAATTCAATAAATTCATTTAAGCATCGTTTATTATTTTAAGTCCCACCCCCGTTAGGCGAGACATGTGAATCCGCGGATTTCTTGTTGAACAAAACAATCTATTAGTTTTTGTTTAATCAATAAATAAAACGTTTTCGTATCAATACAAGCTGGGTCGTTCGTTCGAAACATAATTATAGCCACAGTCAGTTAAAATGGTTTTAACATTGCTGGCCCAATTCTTCATTCCTCTTTCACAATCTCTCACAGCATCTATATAAAAAGTTGATGTTAAAATGTTTTTAGCTCTATTGGCCAAAGGCCAGCAGAGCTTATGGGATGGCGAGTTGGCCGTCGTCCGTCGTCGTCGTCCATCATTCATCGTCCGTCGTCCTTTAACTTTTTCTCGTTAAGACGCTAGGGCCTTCATTTTTCATCTGAACTTTACCAAACTTTAACAGATTGTTATCAATGAAAGCTCGCACAAGTTCGAAAACCAGCAAGATCGGACCAGTAACAGCGGAGTTATGGCCCTTGAATTAGTTAAAAATACTATATTTTGCCTCGTTAAGATGATAGGGCCTTCATTTATCATCCGATCTTTACCAAACTTTGCCAGATTGTTAATGTCAAGGAAAGCTCGGACAAGTGTGAAAACCAGCCAGATCAGACCAGTAACAGCAGAGTTATGGCCCTTGATTTATTTAAAATGCTATATTTTGCCTCGTTAAGACGATAGGGACTTCATTTTTCATCCGATCTTTACCACACTTTACCAGATTGTTAATGTCAATGAAAGCTCGGACAAATATGAAAACAGCCAGATCTGACAAGTAGCAGTGGAGTTATGGCCCTTGAATTAGTTAAAAATGCTATATTTTGCCTCGTTAAGACGATAGGGCCTTCATGTTTAATCCGATCTTTACCAACCTTTTCCAGATTGTTAATATCAATGAAAGCTCGGACAAGTTCGAAAACCAGCCTGATCGGACCAGTAACAGCAGAGTTTTTTTTTAATGTTATTTTCATATTATTTTTTTTTTGTTAAATATTTTCTTTCTTTTTTATGTTATTTTTTGTTTATTTCTTTTGATTTTTTTTTTGATTTTTCATTGTTTAAATTGGTTTAATTACTTATTTCTTTTAACCTTGTTGGGTTTGACGAAACTTAGCAGGAAGCATTGGTATGATTTCTAGTTGTGCCTATTGCGGGTTTTTTTCCAGCTCGTTGATTGTTGATGGAGTTAACAGTTTTTACCCCTTAGGGCCATACTCAGGCCCTCTTGTTTTTGCAATGTTTTAAAAGTAGTACTGATGTGAATTTTGTGACAACCGTTGATATAAGAGCCGTTTAAGCCAGTAGAGCTTTCACAGGCCCTCTTGTTTAATCGACCACCTTACTCCAATACTTTATTTGTACGTACCTTAAAATATACAATGGGTATCTACCTAGTTATCCATAAATACCGGCATTACTAGTAGAAGTTTTAACTCTTAAGAAGTATTTACAAAATTTCAAATGTATTCTTTCGCTCTCCTTTGACTTTGTAAACCCAAATATTTCTGATCCATAGCTTAATATAGAACCAGGCAAAATGTTTTTGGTTTAAACAAGGACTCATATACAGACGGGTCCTGGTTTAAAATTGTGTTTTTTTTACATGTGCAATTAATGGAGGATGAGCCTGTCATATTCATCCCTGTTTGGCGCCATACAACCACAGACCTAATAACATATTAATATGTCTTTGATATAACCTTTCTTGTGTTGGTGCACAGTAAAACCCCAATTCAATTCAATTCAAAGCTTTTAATCCTTTACCTGCTAAAATCTCTTGATTTAAATTATATGAACCCCTATAATTAAAAACAGTTCCGAGGTAGTTAAAATCGTTAACAACTTCTAAATTATTTCCATTATATACCCATGTCTCATTAACTAAAAGATGACCCCTTTTTCTAAAAAAACATAATTAACTTTTGTCTTTTCCGCGTTAACCTCTAATCCCCATTTGTCGCAGTATTCTTTCAACAAATTTAAACGTTCTTGTAACTCAGACGGTGATTTTCCAAACAAAATAATATCATCTGCGAAAAGTAAAAAAAATAAAAAGTTATATCATCTGTTGTAAGTCCAGATTTATTACTATCTTGTAAGAACAATTCCAGACCTTGGAGAGATTACCTTCCCTTGCTTGAGACCGATTGCACGTTCGAAAAATGATTACAATGTCGTTCATAAGATTTCGCTTTGTCATACATTTCCCGTATAATTCTTAACAATTTACCTTTAATTCCTATCTTAAAAAGTTTTAGCCAACGGACATCTCTATATATACTGTCGAAAGCCTTCTTTAGGTCCATAAACGTACAATATAACCGCTAGTTTTCATTCAGTACTTTCTGTATAACACAATTCAAAACAAATATGGCATCAATGGTGGAGCGACCTTGTCTAAAACCAGGGCTTTTAATTATCATCCCAGCTAAAACCGAACTGAGCATCTGATAAGATATTCTTTTCATCACACCACATGCTAATTCTTTTATTTAAAATACCTGTAAAAAAATTTGATAAGCAGCTAACTAATGTTATGGCTCGATAATTATTTACGTTGTCTGGGTCATTTTTCTTGAATAGCGGAATGATAATGCCTTCAGACCATTTATCTACTACTATACGTTTTTATTTTTGCTCGCCCTATGGCACTAGGCCTTTCTAGGTAGTTTATTTTATGTATTCATGAATTATAATTATTCTAAGGAGATTATTTTAACGTTAGCATCTTTCAAGAAATGACAAGAACAAAGCAGACACTTTAATATATGCCCAAGGAAGATTATGGGGTTCACCAAAGTTGTTTTTTTGTTTTAAATAATTTACATCAAATAGCCAGGCCATCGAAAAAGGGTACCAGCTGGGGGTATGGTCATGGATGTGTGAACTATCAAAATAGTCTCTAGTAAGTTAAAAATATTCTAAATATTTATTTATATATGTACATTATCCATATTTTGTCTGATCATTGCTCCCTTGTTTAATTTACTGAAATGTTTAAAATATATTGGCTATAAAATGTTATAAAAAAATGATAAAAATACGCAGTTCGGTTTGTCAGGCACCCGTCCTCAGCATCCGAATTATCTTAATACCGTCTAGAGACCTTCGTCTGAGGAAGGGTGTCTGTCCACACAGAGACACGTGGAGGCCACACTAGGGAGGGCAATGATCAAAGATGTACATAGATATTATTTGATATAGTGGAATAGAAGCCTGAATAATGAATGACTGCCTATAGATAAAACTAAAATCTCCGATGCTTCTGGTAAAACAAGTGATAATAGGTATTAAAATGTGTATATACAACTAATTTTTTGTCGGAGATATTAATGCGCGCAATGGGATATTCAATGTTTAAGTGTACTGTAAACATATGTGGCATCCACTCACTCTTTAAACATAATTATAAAAATGGTTAGAGCAGGCTTTAGATATATTAAAAGCATAGGTGGATTATTTCCTTCCAAAGATAGTTAAATGAAAAGAGGTACATGAAGGAGGTATATCTCCTATTGAGGAGGTGTATAGTAAATATGGGATATGATATTGTCATGGGGTAGTTTATACAATGTGGGTTATGCTGTAGGATATGTTTAAAAGATGGATGTATTGAACAACAGAAAACAAAATGATGACGATGAATATACGTGTATACTTGCAGAAAATAGATATGTCGTTGGTCTGTACTAGAAAGCCAGTACTAAGACCGTCTAGGCCAGCTAAGAACAGTAACCTAAATTTGCATTAAAGTAACCCAATCAATATAATTTAGAAAACTCCAAATTGATTACCAGATAGAAAACTAGTTCAACGACCTTCTAACTAAATGACAAACAATTCAGACCGATTTACTCACTAAATATTGGGTATTATATGGAACTTGGGAGATATGGTAGATATGGTATATGTTCAATAATGTCAGTGTTTTCGAGCCCAGCAGACAAAACTTACAAGCTGATCCACTGGGCCGTCAAACAGTGGGTTTTATTACATTATATATATGAGAGTATGTGATTGATCCTGGACCGTTGTGCCTGCGTTGTCATCAGACTCAAAAATCGCCCCAACGCGTCCACCGGATCAGTCCCATGTTATGGGGTGTTTCTCTCCCTTTTGGTACGCAGTATTCAGGGCAAATTTAGAGAGTATTCAGTATCCACGGCCCGGGTACCAGTACCCGCAAATTACATTACTTAGTATTCAGTATGCATAAAAATTAGGTACATGCCTTCAAACTATGTTTTCTGTGTAAAAAAACCCTGTTGAAATCCACAAAAAATCGTAGGACATCATATTTAGATTTAATGATTGACCCCAAAACAGCAAAATGGTGAGATACAACCTTTTGTACTTTTATATTAGGCTTACCATTGGCCTCGGAAAAATAAGATACAGTAAGTTACATCTTCATAAAATTAGACGAATAAATAGCAAATTGGTTAATTTTTATGAACCCCTAACCCTAACCAAGAAATTCCTGTTAAATATTATTCAGTACTCGGGTCTAAAATGAACGAGTATTCAGTACTCAGCTTTAAAGGGACACACAGCAATCTTGAAGTTTTTATCAAACATCAAAATTATCTTCTCGATTTATTAATTCAGTGACATCTTGACTTTAAACCTGCTTGCATATCATTAAATAAAATTTTGAGTTTTCAATTTTCATCGTTATTTTATCAAATGTTGAAATATATTATTGGGGCAATGTTATCGAAATATACAAAAACAAATTGCTTAAAAATATTTTTATAATTAATATTAATGATTGAAATAATGCATGTTATGTAGAAAAACTAACGGGACGTCGCAAGTTTTTAAAAATCAAGGTTTCCGTGTGTCCCTTTAAATTAGAGAGTATTCAGTCGTGGGGGAGGGGGGAAACACCAACATATTTTACCTATATCAATTATGGAATTGTTTTCCACAGTAGTATAAGTGGAGTGATCTTATTACCTTATAGGTACATGAAGGAGGTATATCACCTATTGAGGTATGGAACGCCAAACACGACTTTGATGGTCATTTTCCATTATGATGTGGTCACTTGCATTATGATGTGGTCACTTTCCATTATGATGTGGTCGCTTTACATTATGATGTGGTCATTTGTCATTATGATGTGGTCACTTTTCATTATGATGTGGTCACTTTACATTATGATGTGGTCATTTGTCATTACGATGTGGTCACTTTCCGTTATGAATTGGTTACTTTACATTATGATGTGGTCACTTTCCATTATGATGTGGTTACTTTACATTATGATGTGGTCAGTTTATATTATGATGTGGTCACTTTCATTATGATGTGGTCAATTTTCATTATGCACGGGGCCCCGTTTGGTCACGGGGCAAAGAATACGGCCACTGCAGATCCCTTTGGAGGGGTAGGCAGAGGGGTAGAATCCCCCCAAATTCATGTTCATTTTATCATTTTTTGTTCATGTTCATTAAAGGTCTTCATCATGATCCCTGCATTGTTTCAGGTGCTATCTCGCTCGCATCAAAAGAGCAGTGGCAGAAAAACAATAACGTGGCTCCAGCGTAAATGGAGTTTCTACGATAGAATTTGCAGCAACTCTGCAGTTCAGGGTGAGAAGGTTCTAGGCCCAATTTCCATATTTTATCTCGATGTACATGGCATGTTCATGCCTTTTAGGCGCCATATAACCTTTACATGAGTTGGTGCGCCTTAAAACCCCAAATCAATTCAATTCATTATGATGTGGTTACTTTCCAATATGATGTGGTTACTTTGTATTATGATGTGGTCACTTTCCATTATGATGTGGTAAGTGTCTATTATGATGTGGTCACTTTACATTATGATGTGGTCACTTTACATTATGATGTGGTCACTTTACATTATGATGTGGTCACTTTTCATTATGATGTGGTTACTTTTCATTATGATGTGGTTACTTTCCATTATGATGTGGTCGCTTTTCATTATGATGTGGTCACTTTACATTATGATGTGGTCTGTTTTCATTATGATGTTGTAAGTTTCTATTATGATGTGGTATGTGTGGTCACATGGTTTTTCTTCAAATAGCGCCATCTATTGACACTGCTTGTAGAATTCAAAATGGCGACAATGATAGAAATCCTAAATTATGTTAAAGGGACACTGTCCGTAAGTAAGCAGATATTGAGCATAACCAAATAACCGTCTGACTTTTATTCAGTGAAATGTATACATGAAAACATGAGGATAGACCCTAAGAAGTCTGTAGTAATACATTCGTGAGTTTAAAAAAAAAGAAGCTTTAATTATTATTTGTAAATAAAGTGGGACCAACAATATTTACCTTTCTACGATCACGTGACTTTTATTAGCGCATTAGGTTTTCACCATAGTATGTATTGAGTAATACTTAGCTCAGTCGGGAGCGGTGGACAACTTAACGCTCACGGCGTTATTATTACCGCAAGTGTATTTTTAGTTTGGGCTGCGAGTTAAATGCCCGAAGCGGTTTTTCTTTTTTTTGTACCGCGATTGAATTCCGTCAAACAATCTTGCTTTTAATTAGTAAATATTCAATAATGTTTAGTGTGTAATGTTTGCGAACATAATAAGTGTGTGTTTTATAAGCTAAAAGTTACGGACATTGTCCCTTTAAAGTATCCGATGAAGCTTGTGTAAGATTTTTAGAAGAAGAGTAAAATAATAGAAACTTACCACATCATAATGAAAACAGACCACATCATAATGTAAAGTGACCACATCATAATGAAAAGTGACCACATCATAATGTAAAGTGACCACATCATAATGAAAAGCGACCATATCATAATGGAAAGTAACCACATCATAATGTAAAGTGACCACATCATTATAGAAACTTACCACATCATAATTAAAACAGACCACATCATAATGTAAAGTGACCACATCATAATGAAAAGCGACCACAACATAATACAAAGTAACCACATCATAATGGAAAGTAACCACATCATAATGAAAATTGACCACATCATAATGAAAGTGACCACATCATAATATAAACTGACCACATCATAATGTAAAGTAACCACATCATAATGGAAAGTGACCACATCATAATGGAAAGTGACCACAGCATAATGGAAAGTAACCATATCATAATGAAAAGTGACCACATCATAATGTAAAGTGACCACATCATAATAGAAACTTACCACAGTATAACTAAAACAAACCACATCATAATGTAAAGTGACCAAATCATAATGAAAAGCGGCCACATCACAATACAAAGTAACCAAATCATAATAGAAAGTAACCACATCATAATGAAAAGTGACCACATCATAATAGACACTTACCACATCATAATTAAAACAGACCACATCATAATGTAAAGTGACCACATCATAATGAAAAGCGACCACATCATAATACAAAGTAAACACATCATAATGGAAAGTAACCACATCATAATGTAAAGTGACCACATCATAATGAAAAGCGACCACATCATAATACAATGTAACCACATCATAATGGAAAGTAACCACATCATAATGAAAAGTGACCACATCATAATGTAAATTGACCACATCATAATAGACACTTACCACATCATAATGAAAAGTAACCACATCATAATGAAAAGTGACACATCATAATGTAAAGTGACCACATCATAATAGAAACTTACCACATCATAATTAAAACCGACCACATCATAATGTAAAGTGACCACATCATAATGAAAAGCGACCACATCATAATACAAAGTAACCACATCATAATGGAAAGTAACCACATCATAATTAAAAGTGACCACATCATAATGTAAAGTGACCACATCATAATAGACACTTACCACATCATAATGAAAAGTAACCACATCATAATGTAAAGTGACCACATCATAATGGAAAATGACCACATCATAATGACAAATGACAACATCATAATGGAAAATGATCACATCATAATATACACTTACAACATCATAATGAAAAGTAACCACATCATAATGTAAAGTGACCATATCATAATGAAAAGTGACCTCATCATAATGGAAAATGACCACATCATAATGACAAATGACCACATCATAATTGAAAGTGACCACATCATAATGACAAATGACCACATCATACTGTAAAGCGACCACATCATAATGAAAGTGACCACATCATAATGGAAAATGACCATCAAAGTCATGTTTGGCGTTCCATATTGAGGAAGGTCTTTTATAGCAATTGAGGGACACCTAGGATGCCTAAAATTACAAGCGCATCCCATGTCTCTCTCAAAAGTATTCAGACCGATTTATTCACTAAATATTGGGTATTATATGGAAATTGGGAAATATTGTAAATATGGGATATGTTCAATAAAGTCATAAGTAGTTTATTACTTTTATACAATGGGGGTTATGCTGTAGGATATGGTAACAAGATGGGGGAACTGAGATCGAAGTGGGTGACTTTAATATAGTCATTAAGAACGCTGAAAACCAACTGCTTTTGTCTTTTCTCGGGATCGAGTCAATTATTAAGGTTTAGAGGAATTGAAATCTGCTGGAGTTTAGATTTTAATTCGTCCCGTTTTGTGTCAAGCTGACTGCATTCAAGAAAAAAGTGTTCAGTGGTGTATGGGACCGAGCAGGAAGGACAGTTTTTGGAAAGATCCTTAATGACTCGCAGGTAATAAGTCTGGTTGTAGTTTTGGTAAGGATTTTAATGCCCGAAAACAGGTCATCATTTCTTAAGTTATGGCCAAGTCTAGTAAAAGTGTTGAATTTATTTGTCTGATTAATTAGGTAATGATTTAGATTAACATTAATTGTTGACCATTTATCTGGAAAATAACCCGAGTTAAAGACATTTTCTATAGTTTTTTCTGCATAACAGATTTTCTTTAAACTTTTTGTACAGTAAGTCTATTATATATATAGACAGAAAAGGCAAAAATAATGGTAGGTCACCATGCTTGTTAAAATTTTAAAAAATAATATGTAATGCCACCGTCATGTCAATCTGTCCAAAAAGTTGAACAAGTCCATGAAATAGCTAAATAAGATATTTTTGAAGTCTAATCATTTATTCATTGGTCACAATTCTGCTAAAATTGTATTAAAGTAAAGAAAATTTAATTACAATAATATTTAAAGCTCATCTTTATGTAAAACCTATATTTTTTTACAAAATCTGTTGAGACCATAAATACCACAATTTATGCACAAATTAGCCCATAATGATATACTTTCCTTTTTTTTTTGTATGTTCCCAATAACAGAATTTTTTTAAACTTTCTAAGCACATAGTAAAACTACAGCAAATGCCTTTAAATACCCCTTACATAATGTAAAAAACAAAAGTCACACATTTTAATACCGGGCATGTCCAACCATTCCTAGGAAATTATCCTGACATCAAGTTTTTCCAGCAAGAAAACACCAGGCCACATTCAGCTCGAGTTAAGTGACGTTATCTGAATAACGTGACGTCGGGATTATTTCCTAGGAACTGTGTAACCCATGTGACGTTAATTGATCACTATACAACATATTTAGGAATTCTGAGACAATTGTTAAGTAATATCCTTCAATTTCAAAATATGCACTTATTATTATAAATTACTTAAGCAGTAAAATTTAGCACCCATAAAATCTGCTGGTGTGTTTTCAGTGACAGTCAGTATAGATTTTGCTTCCAATGTCATTCATTTAAAGCTTGATCAAAATAAGTAATGAGGACACGATCATGCATAATTTCCTTAATATTTGACTTTCTTATCATAAGTATCAAAGTTGTGTGCATATTTGTAAATGGAGAGTGAGACTGGAATGTTCATTCCTGTTGGCACCGTATAACGTTTTTGTGTTGTTGCCTCGTAAAAACCCAATTCTGTTCAATTCAATTTGTGTCGTAGTTTTGGAAAATCTGTTAATGTAATGTTTCATATCGCTAACATTAAATATAGACATGTTTTATCTCGGTCAATAGTATTTATGAACAGATTTCTAAGACCGCTCTGTTACTAAGCATATAAAGCCAGATGTTATATTCCTTTCTATAATAATTACAGACCTTCACATTCATCAGGAATGTTACATTGTATATATTTCACACACAAATTACTGAGATATTTAAAAAAATATATAGAATAAAAACACCATCAGAGAAACGGTGGGAAAAAAAGAACATTATTTGTCAATAAAAGATAGTATTTAAATACTTGTTTTCGAATGCCTTATCTCCTTTTATTGCACCGAAAACCGATTGTTTAAATTAATACGATTTATCTACTCTTTTAGAAAAAATAACAAGACAAACATTGGGATATAGAGTGCACA
The DNA here is from genome assembly GCA_037043455.1 of Cyrtodaria siliqua. Taxonomy (NCBI): domain Eukaryota; kingdom Metazoa; phylum Mollusca; class Bivalvia; order Adapedonta; family Hiatellidae; genus Cyrtodaria; species Cyrtodaria siliqua. Next base: position 205,199 of record JAWPHD010000130.1, on the reverse strand, counting down.
TTAAATAAATCCATCGTATGAAAAGGGTTTTCTGTTATTTGTAATGCAAGTGGTAAAACTTAATTAAGGCTTTTAAATAGAGTCATTTACCAACGTGTGAGGTTATGTTACTTCAGGAGCTTCTGGGGTTATTATATACAAACAGCCATATTTCTATGCGATTATAATGTAGTCAAAGCGAATCTAAAATAAACCAGAGGGCCTGTGGGGGCATGTGGATGCTCTGTTGGCTAACATGGCTCTTGTATCAGGAGATTTACATGGCTCTTGTATCAGGATATTTACATGGCCCTTGTATCAGGAGATTTACATGGCCCTTGTATCAGGAGATTTACATGGCCCTTGTATCAGGAGATTTACATGGCTCTTGTATCAGGAGATTTACATGGCCCTTGTATCAGGAGATTTACATGGCCCATGTATCAGGAGATTTACATGGCCCTTCTATCAGGAGATTTACATGGCCCTTGTATCAGGAGATTTACATGGCTCTTGTATCAGGAGATTTACATGGCCCTTGTATCAGGAGATTTACATGGCTCTTGTATCAGGAGATTTACATGGCCCTTGTATCAGGAGATTTGCATGGCCCTTGTATCAGGAGATTTACCTGGCTCTTGTATCAGGAGATTTACATGGCCCTTGTGTCAGGTGATTTACATGGCTCTTGTATCAGGAGATTTACATGACCCTTGTATCAGGAGATTTACATGGCCCTTGTATCAGGAGATTTACATGGCTCTTGTATCAGGAGATTTACATGGCCCTTGTATCAGGAGATTTACATGGCCCTTGTATCAGGAGATTTCACAAATTCCATTCAGTACTTTCAAAGTTATGACTGAGACACGATTTTGATCTTTGACCTCTAAGTGTGACCTTGACCTTTGAGATAGACCAGATTCAAATGCATGACACATCTTCTCAATAATGTATATGTGCTGAATATTTCTATATGTTTTTATCAAAATTACTTCAGTAGTTTAGGAGTTACGACTGAAACACAAGTTTGACGTTTATACCTTTAAGGTACAGACCTGATTCTTGTTTGAGAATCTTTCTCGTGATGCTGACCATGTATGTATAGTTTTATCAAAATCCCTTCAGTAATTTAGGAGTTACTGCTGAAACACGAGTTTGACTCGTTGGAACTTTGACCTCCAAAATGTGACCTGACTTTTGAAGAGCGTGACTGATTATTGTACGCGTCAAGCCTTCTCATAATTGCGTGAAGTTTCATGAAATTTTCTTCAGTACTTTTAAAGTTATATCTGTGACACAATTTTGACCTCCAAGAGTGGCTGAACTTTTGAGAAAATTTGGAAAAATTACACGAACCAAAACTCTTTCCAGGTGTTCAGGTCATAAAATAATGTATATGTGCCGATTAAATGTAAAGTTTTTATTGACGAGTTTTTAAAATACATGTGATTGAATATGCGTGAAGTGAATTATGAGTTGGTTACTGTTAATTCGACGCTCCAGTATCGCGGTTTGCACTGGCTGGTTATTAAAGCCGTTTGTATTGTGTCTATAGAGTTTGGATTCTAAAAATACATGTATGTAAGTTATATGGATACCTCGTCGTCAGTAGGTTTAGAAACTGTGTACATCTGTTCTTAAATTTGTCTGTGGTTGGCGGGATATCTACTTTAAATTGCGTAAAAATTTTTTTGTAGGCATCTTCACATATAGACAATCTAAGTTGAAAAAGGCATGATCACATATAGACAATCTAAGCTGAAAAAGGGCCACGACTCTGTCAAACGTGGTTAGATCACATATGATACCCGGTGCACAACCTGTGCATGCTGTTGAAGAATTGCACAGTTTGGAAGCAAATTCGTAACAAGTGTAGGAGGAGATTAGGAGACAATAGTTGCAATGGAAGCATACACATATGTAAGTATAAATGACTCTGCTACTTAAGGATTGTCGGATAAAACAAAATGGTGTCTGCACATGATGCCGAAGACCTGTGTGAAGTTTGGAAGAAATCCGTAAAAATCTGTAGGAAGAGTTCAGGCGACAACGGATGTCCTTTAAAGGCAATGAACACATAATATCTAAGTAAAAAACTGACCATACCGCTGCAAAATAACCATGTCAGATCACAATCCTTTGCTAGATGCACATTGAGCATGCTACAAAGTTTGGAAGCAACGGTAAAAACTGTAGAAGGAGTTCATGCGAGTCATTTATAGGCAATGAATGAGTATAGAAAATTTATGTCGAAAAGGGGCTAACTCTGAATAAACATATCGGATCAAAATCCTGATGTCATGCTGTCACATGATGTTTAAAGGAGTACACAGTTTGGAAAGAATTCTGGAAACAAACAACAACAATAATAATATAGGAGTAGTAAAGGCGACAAGTTTAGTCATGTGTAGGCAATGAACATAGAAACTCTAGGTCGAAAAAAGGCAAACAAATGTCGGATTAAAATCCTGTTGCCATGTGCACAGCTACACATACAAATATCTGTACTATATTTAGAAACGATCTGTTAAAACTGTAAAAAGAGTTCAGGCGACAAGGTTTACCATTTGTCATGCAACTAATGCGTTTAATAAACAAATACAGCTACTTATACTATCCTTATAGTTTCCGCCCAACTGCTGTATTAATTAGGGGCTATGCTAGTTGCATACACGCGGTAATGTTCGAGGAATTTATGCATCGTGGATCAAGCATTTGAACTACATATATATATATACACAATATATTATATACTTGTCAATTTAGGAAGTCAATATGTTAGCAAAAGAAAGTAGTTCGCATTTATTAGCGATATAAATGTTCTTGAAAGCCATACTGACGTCATTTCGAATTTTTCAAATTCATCACTGATATTCGGCAGGTGCCCTCCTGATATTTCAGGACTTCATCCGCGGTGCGGTAATTCGGTGCATATAATCCTAATACATTTAGGGATTCACGAATCTTTGGGGACCCTTTTAAAAATACATATAATATAAAACACACATTTGAGGAACGTTTGATGCTTTTGTCTGGCGTGTCTAGATTGGGTCATAAAACTTGGGGTTTGGTCCCTAGCTATATATATGCAAATCACCTGACCGGACTACTTTTTCCCCCATAATTCCAAGTGCCAAATACGAGAGATGATACTAGTATCGATCGAGGGCGAGAATGCTTGAAAGCCGAAAACGTTTTTTGCCAAAGTTACTTCCCTTGACGAACAATTCTGACGCAGCAGACGTGAACGGGGTGGGGGATGATTCTCCATTTGTATTTTGACCGCAGCAGACAGTTAAGCAGACGTGAACGTGGGGCGTAAGGGGGAGGGGGTGCGGGTGCGGGTGCGGGGGTGCATATTGCTTTGCAAATGTCGGTCGGTCCATCCCGAAGTCTTCTCCCCTTTTGGGTAAACTCGCATAAGAAAGGTGGTTGCCATGGTAACAAAGAAATATAAAAAGATCGGACAGGGAAAGTAGCATTCAAGGAGGACAGTCAACCACAAAACACAGAAACAAACATGGAAACAGACAAACAAGAAGGCAAAAGTAATAATAAAAGTAAACGACATCACAAACTCAAAAGGGTTGACAATAGGGCTACCGCCTTGGAACGGTCAGTAGCAAAGTAGGCCACTGGGGGTTTAAACCGGTTCTAGGGTGCACCAAACCTCACACTTACCCTACTGTCATCCCATTAAAACAGGACAGTGTAAATAAAAAAATCCCCGCCATAATCTAATCTCTAGCCAACAAGGCAGCATCAATAGGCAATATAAGTAAAACACAAATATGCTCGTGTAAATATAATACAAAAAACAATAGCCTAGAAAGCCACAATGAAGGTACTCAATGACTTGGCAGAACCCAGTAAGAGAATAAACCATTAAGGGCACGACAAGAAAAATCATGGACAAACATCAAACGCCACCGTCCCAATGGGCTTTAGGTAGGCGTCATCATAGGGTCCACAGCCTGTCCGGTCATCGTACAATTAAAGAGGAAAGCATAGTGGCGAACTGTAAAAGGGTCCACCACCAAGCATGCAGTACGTTGCAAAATGATAGGGTCATAACCTCTTTTGATAAACTTTTTAACAAGTTTAACAAAGATAGTATGAAAGTGATCATGACCAAGAATCTTACGAAGTTTATAAATCACATCACCATAGAAGTCAGGTTGTGATAGTCCTTGTCGCAGAAGAGTCCTTAAATTACATTTATATTTGTAAAGAAGATCAGGGTTACGATAATAACATTTTGCAAAGGTTTTACGAAGTTTATGGTAACGGAAACCCTGATTTGGTAACTTTTTGGTTATACAAAGATTACGAATATTAAAGTCCTCAACTCGAGTACAAGCTCTAGAAAAACGAATAAGTTGAGACTGATACACCCCATAAGAAGTTGCTCGGGGAACATCCCCATCCAAGTGGGGATAATTAACAATGTCAAAATTAAAATCATCTCTCTTGTCATAGATTTTGATAATTATTTTACCATTTTCAGTCGAGAGATCTAAATCAAGAAAAGAAGCGTTATTATCAGATATATTTTCTTATTAAGCTGACGTTTTTTAGGATAAATATTATCAACCATAGTTGGAAAGAAAGGGTTGTCAATGTTCAGTATGTCATCCAGATACCGAGAGGTGTCATTAAAAGATTCAATAACATCTGCCTGGGTATCTGGTGTAAAACTCAACATGAAATCTCTTTCATAGCAAAATAAAAACAAATCTGCGACAAGTGGTGCACAGTTCGTACCCACAGGGATACCAACAATTTGTCTATAAACGGTACCATACCTGACGAAAATATTATCTAATAGGAAGATGAGTGCTTCACAAACTTCATAGCAAGTCCACATAGTATAATTATCTAAACTGCCGTTAGTAAAAAACGCTTTAATATTATTACATGCCAAAAATGTAGTATTTTCTCTAACGAATGTTTTTTGAATAAGAGAAATTAGCTTGTCTTTAATAAGGTGATGTGGTAAGGTTGTATATAGTGTAGAGAAGTCATAAGTGCTTATTGATGAAACTTGACCTTTATCGAAAATTTTATCCAGAACGTCTCCTGAATTTTTTATAGACCAAAATAAATTAATCCCAGAATTTTCATAAGTTTTATCACAATATAGTTTAACGTGATCTTTAACGGCAGTAAGACAAGAAATTAACAGTTTGGAGATGTTTGTTGTGGTGCAGGCACTAGAATTAGAAATAAAGCGAGCCTTATACGGATTTTTATGTAATTTAGTAATTTAGGAATCCAGTACATGGTAGGCAGTTTATTTGGCTTATCGTTTACACCAGCCTTGAAAGTAGTGCACCGAGTGATATGTGCGGAAACAACATCATCCTCAGTAGAATTAACTGGAGTATACGATTTGGTGCTGCCGAGTTCCAGAGAGAAAACACTGACGTAATGTAGGCGTCAAACAATAATTACATTATTAGCTGCTTTATCTGCAGGAACTAAAACAAATTTATTATGAAACTCCTGAATTCCCGATTTTAAATTACGAAACGAAAACCTAGGTCTCGGAGGAAGTAAAGAGGGGTTAGCATTATAAAAGTTAATACGTGTATCTATAATTTTAAGAATTGACTTTTTCCAAGTAGAAAGCGAGTTTGGGTCCGCATGTTCTCTACGACACCATTTTATACTAAAATCTTCAATGGAGTGGGCGATCTGGGCACGACAGGCATTAAAATCAATAGTTGAAGGTAATCTATATTTAGGACCTTTCGAAAACAAATGCCGAATACGTTTATCAACAATATCAAAATTACCAGTGATGACATGACCTGCTGGGGCATAGCAACATTGTGATGTGTTGCATTCACATTCCTTAGGAGTATTATGTACTATATCAAGGTCAGAAACTATTTTATTGTAGTTGAAAATAATATTTCTAATAGGCTTTTTCTAATTATAACAAATTACAGGACTTTCGGAATTTTTGAAATATTTTGGGATAGAATCAACTACATGAGTATCCCGAAAAATACTAGGCATGTCAATGAAATCAATACCTTTATTAATATATAGTAGTTTTAGAAAATGCCTGACGTGATCAGACTCCTTGTCAATATGGGGTCGGAGAACATGTTGTGTGTAGCTTTGAACTATGGAAGCAGTGTTATACAAGGGATCTGTACGAATGAAGATTTTGTCTGCTTCTTCGTCGATCAACTTAAGTGAAGAAAAGGACAAAGAGGTGAGCCGTGAAAGCATAGAGTGCTTTCCAGACTGTTTAAAAATAGTATGTAAATCAGCGACAGAAATAATTACACGTGATTTACGTTTGATGTTACCATTACACCTAAGACCATGAGACCTAGATTTACGCTTTCGAATAGAAAATATAGAAAAAATGTCAATATTAGGATCTTTAGAAATATTTCCTTCTTGGTAAATATTGTCATTAAGGCCGAGTGGATAAGGTGTCTGTAAGTTTTTCATCCACTTAAGTTCTGCAATATGTCTAGCTTTTATTTTGAAGCTTTTAGTAGCATCATTATCAAAAAAAATATATTCAACCGGTTGAACAGTTACGTAATGAAAATTATGACCTGACTGACGAAAGTGTTGGTACAAGTAATTATATAACTTTTTAGGATTACTCGCATTATATTTGTGTTCACGAAATCGAACTTTTAAGGATCGACCTGTTTGTCCAACATATTGTATACCGCAACGTGGTGCATTTCAAGTCAGAATATAAATGACGTGAATAGTACGTCAATCAACATTTGAAGCTAGACATACATTAAACAATCTACCATTAACAGCTGATTTAATGGTGGACTTGCAAGACAAATAACTGCAACAACTGCACCTCTTAGCATTGCACTTATTAATAGAGGGAAACACCCTGCGTCTTGAATGAACTAACTTATTTCTGAAAGGAGACTTTATATGGTATTTCCTCAAAACAGGTGATCCTAGAGGAGTTACGGAATCTTTTGAGCCATTATTAAAAATCCTAGTAATATTATTAGAAGGAACATGAAACGAGGTTGCCGAATGAAGATTTAAAGGTGTAGTTATTATATATGGCAGGTAGATGGATTGGCATCCAGCAATAATCATCCCTCAGTTATTGAAACATATTTCCTTGAAAGTTTTGGAAATAATGGTATTTCACCACGTATTTTGCGTTGTTATACGGGAACAGAAAAAATAAAATAAAAATTCCTGAGCCATTTTTTTCTATTCCGTGATTGTTTACGACAAGAGTATCTCTAATTGACGCATAAAAGCCTGGTGGGAAATATTTCGGCGTCAAGAGATTCGATGGTGCATTTGTTTTTTAAAACCTGGTTAATGAAACGTATCCGATATGTTGCGAATTTTTAAAATAAAGCTTCATGGGGCTGGTCCAAGCAGAGCTTGATACTATTGCCCTGCACTTGAACATCCACATTATATGAGCTCATATGAGCGCTGATATTCCTTATGCCAAGCCCGAATTAATGGATTTTGAGCTATTTCAATTGGTGGTCGAGATTTCGGTAGCCAAGTCGACCAGGAAGTGCGTGCTTGGATACATAAGTGCGAGTTTGTAGATGTATGCATCCAAACAAGCACTTACGTCTTCCTGATCGACTTGTCTACCGAAATCCATGCATCTCTAAAACAATCATGTTCAACTGAAATTAAAGAGTTGTATTACCTCCTGAAGCCAAATGTTTAACTTTCCACATATGTTGATGCCGCTTTGAACGTAGACAGGGAGCTCATTAATATGTATAATTATAGATGTCGAAAGATCTGTTGCGACAGGTGTATTGTTATTGTAAGCTAATTCTTACACATTTAGGTAACATCATGAGTAGTACTGTGGACGCTTTGGTATCACTACTGCGCATGCGCGGGCGCCATTTTGTTTTCTAAAAATAGAACGTGGTATAAAGTAGGTCACTCCTCATTTGCATATGAATGTATTGTGGGTAGAGGGGATTAGTGACAGTATGTTCTAACAAAGGATATTGACTTAATCCTTTAGCGTACCCACGCGATAGGGCGAGTGTCATAGGTTAATCCCTCTATTCAATCCACACTATTGAGAGACAGGATGTCTGAGTTCCTTTTGTATATAAACCGCAGAGGGGGATTACTGACAGGATGCTCGTACAAAAGGTATTGGCATTTAGACTTAATCTGTGGACATTATAGAGACAGGATGTCTGATTTGAAAACAAGATTTGATATGTTAAGACCTTCTATAAATAGACTTGAACAGTCTCAATCAAACCGAGACTGCAATATTTCGTATGTGTCGTGCTCGGCCGTTTCCAAAGGTCCATTATCATACTTTTTTTGACTTTGATTTCTATAAATAGCACAAACAGACAAGACCGCAATGGAAAACGTGAACAAAGGACCGGAAACACTATTATACCAATATTTTGAACACAATATTTGACATGTGACACTCGACTGTAGACGTTCATAATTTTAATTGCTTATTGACAGTTAATTAACAAGTGTTATACATGTATACACAAGTCTCCTCAATGAGTAGTTGAATCCATGGAGTGATTTTGTACTAGCTTAATAAAACTCGCATATCCAATCTCATCACCTAACACCAACACAACCACCACCAACAACAACAGTAGCATCACCAAACACAACAACAGCAACAACAACAACAACAATATCAGCAACAACAACAACTACAACAACAACTATGCCATCAACAACGACACCACTACCAACAATTAAACCACTCCACCATCAACAACAGCAACAACATCAACACCCACTGACATTTCTAAAACTCATCTAAACACATCCATGATCATTTATGAAATGTACTCTGTCTTTAATAGAAGTCGTATTCTACATAACAATAATTGTACATGTTGATACATGTATTGCCCAAAAATTGTGATTTGAACTCGGCTTAACAAGTCACTGAAGTCATTTCTACAGAAAGTTGATCATGTATTTACTTTAAATAGTAAGTCGCCCAGGTAACTGATTAACTTTTGACCATTAAGGGATTAAATCGTAAATTTTCACCGAGTTATAGAATTCATGTTCATACGTTATAAAAATGATACCCGTCTATTTTCAATTTTTTTTCTACCTAGCTACGTATATTTATATACCAAAATGTTCGGAATTTTGCGCGCTATCTGATGGTATAAACCAATGTGAAACTTTTGATTCGGAAAATAACTAAAAATGAGTTTTATAGCCTTAGGGTATCATTTAATGTCTAATGTTCTTTTTTTTTTCATTTTTCTTATACATCTCACAATGAACTTTCGAATAAACCTAGGGTTCTCGGGTCGATTTTGTTTACTTTTAAAATTATTGCATAAGAGCATTAAAAAAAACTTATTTTGTAATTTAAACCGTATACAACTGATACCATTTGATATATCTGTTCACGCTGATTCTAAAAATGTATACTTTTGTTTACCTATCTGTTATAGTTACGGTGATATTACTGTTTAGGGGTCACGTGACATAATCGTAGCCTCTGATTGGTCCAAACTTTATCCATAACTATCTAATTAATGGACTGAATCGTATCATTTTAAAGGTATTTTCGAACGATATTTGATTGTAGACCAAACCGGAAGTAGTTCAGAATACAACCGGAAGTGACATATCTTTCACATTTTCAGTCTTATTTACACATATTTGGTGTCTTTTTTTTTTCAAGTCCGTAAATACAAGAGAATGTAAAATAATAACACACTGTCATTGATTTGACTATTTTTATTTTAAACTCAACACATAACAGATTTAACATTGATAAAACTATATATATATATACATGTCACATATACAGTTTATAGTAATTGTTTAAATTGACTGCATGTAGAAATCAGCCAATCTGTTGTCTGACGTGTAAGACACAATGGAGAGCATTAGACGTAAAGTTCACCGTCTTCAAGTCTTCGTATAGGAAGTAAAAACGAACGCATTCTTGCCCCACTTGAATAAGCGGAACGTATGTAGGGTTGTCATACCGCTCAGATAAGTATATTTTATAATTTCCCCGAATCTCGACGTTCTTCAGCACCTGACTTCTGTGAAGGTTGATGTACGTCTCTCCAAAAAAATGCCGCAAATGTAAAGTCTGTCGCTTTTTGGAGTAAATTCGCACTCCAACGATATTTCGACGAGGTCACACTCCCAATTTCCTTTCAAACTGTGTAGCCACGGGACACGGTACCGTAAAGTCCGCAGGAGTATTAGGGTAAATGTAGGTCTTGGCCTGGGAAGTTACGATTAGGTAGAAACCCATATTTGTAGAATTGTCTCTCTAATAAGTCTCTCGGATTTCTTACGTATTCTTTCAGACTTTAGTTATTTACACTGTGCTCAGATCGGCCACAAAAAAAAGAGATGTTTTGATTGGTCTGAAATATTGCATTGGTTGGATGACAGAATACGAATATTGGGAGAACCGGAGCTCATTTGGGAGCTCCGTGAGCGTAAAGGTACTGAGGGGATACTGTGAGGTTCTGTGGGTACTGTGAGGGTACTGTGGGGGTACTGTTAGGGTACTGTGAGGATTGAGGAGGAAGAGTGAGGAGGCGGAGGAGTAAGGGTATTGTCGTGGTACTGTGAGGGTACTGTGGGGGGTACTGTGGGTTACTGTGGGTACTGTGAGGGTACTGTGGGGGTACTGAGGTGAGGTTAATGTGAGGGTACTGTGGGGTACTATCAGGGTACTATAAGGGTACAGTAAGGGTAATGTAAAATTATTTGAAGAGGAAGAGGAGGAGGATTGAGGAGGAAGATGATTGTGGAGGAGGAGGAGGAGCATTGAGGAGCAATGAGAAGGAGGAGGAGGCAGAGGAGTATTGAGGAGGAATGAGAAATAAGTCCGGAAATCGTTTAGAATCGTACCTAACGCTGACTAATTGATTTTAGGGGTGCTGCAGGGGCTGCTGTAGGGGTGCTGCAGGGGTGCTGCAGGGGTGATGTAGGGGTGCTGCAGGTGTGCTGTAGGGGTGCTACAGGGGTGCTTCTAAGGTGGTGGTATTGTTGGATGGTGGTGGTGGTGGTTGGTGGTGGTGAGTTGTGGTGGTTATGGTGATGGTTATGGTGGTGGTGGTGGTTGTGGTTATGGTAGTGGTGGTGGTGGTGGTGGTCAGTATCCTGACAGTACCCTTAAGCTCACTGAGCTCCCAAATGAGATAGATAAACAAAAGTATACATTTTTAGAATCAGCGTAAACATATCTATCAAATGGTATCAGTTGTATATGGTTTAAATTACAAGGTTTATTCGAAAGGCCATTGTGAGATGTGTTAGAAAATGAAATACAATTGAACATTAGACATTAAATGATACCCTAAGGTTATAAAACTGATTTTAAGTCCGAATCAAAAGTTTCACATTTGTTATACCATCAGATAGCGCGCGAAATTCCGAACATTTTGGTATATAAATATACGTAGCTAGGTATAAAAATGTTGAACATGTACGGATATCATTTTTATAACGTATAAACATGAATTCTTTAACTCGGTAAAAAATTTACGATTTAATCCCCTAATGGTCAAAAGTTAATCCGTTACCTGGGCGACTTAATACTTAAAGTAAATACATGATCAACTTTCTATAGAAATGACTTCAGTGACTTGTTAAGCCAAGTTCAAATCACAATATTTGGACAATACATGTATCAACATGTACAATTCTAGTTATGTAGAATACGACTTCTATTAAAGTACATTTCATAAGTGATCATGGATGTGTTTAGATGAAATTTTAGAAATGTCAGTGGGTGTTGGATGTTGTTGCTGTTGTTGATGGTGGTGTGGTTAATTGTTGGTAGTGGTGTCGTTGTTGGTGGTATTGTTGTTGTTGTAGTTGTTGTTGTTGCTGATATTGTTGTTGTTGTTGTTGTTGCTGTTGTTGTGTTTGGTGTCGCTGATGTTGTTGGTGGTGTGTTGGTGGTGGTGATGAGATTGGATATGCGAGTTTCATTAAGCTAGTACAAAATCACTCCGTGGATTCAACTACTCATTGAGGAGACTTTTGTATACATGTGTATCACTTGTTAATTAACTGCCAATAAGTAATTAAAATTAATGAACGTCTACAGTCGAGTCCTAAATGTCAAATATTGTGTTCAAAATATTAGTATAATAGTGTTTCCGGTATTTTGTTCACGATTTCCATAGCGGTCGTGTCCGTTTGTGCTATAGAAATCAACGTCAAGTCTAGTTATTGAAGGTCTTAACATGTCAAATCTTGTTTTCAAATCAGACATCCTGTCTATAATGTCCACAGATTAAGTCTAAATGTCAATACCTTTTGTTCCAACATCCTGGCAGTAATCCTCTCTGCGGTTTTTATACAAAAGGAACTCAGACATCCTGTCTCTATAATGTCCATAGATTAAGTCTAAATGTCAATACCTTTTGTACGAGCATCCTGTCAGTAATCCCCTCTGCGGTTTTTATACAAAATGAACTCCGACATCCTGTCTCTCAATAGTGTCGATTAAATAGAGGGATTAACCTATGACACTCATCCTATCGCGTGGGTACGCTAAAGGATTAAGTCAATATCCTTTGTTAGAACATCCTGTCACTAATCCTCTCTACCCACAATACATTCATATGCAAATGAGGAGTGACCAACTTTATACCACGTTCTGTTTTTAGAAAACAAAAGGGCACCCGCGCCTGCGCAGTCGTGATGCCAAAGCGTCCACAGTACTACTAGCATGAAAGGTATGCAAACACAGTGGATCATTGTATACTTAAAAGTAAAAAGCCATGCAAATGCGAAAGAAAATGATGCGTTTCGGAGTTAGCTATTTAGATAAACAATACTAATACAAAACAATTTCCATGTCAGAAAATTGTTTCGTGTTTCATACAAATGCTGTAACGGAATAATCCCGCATCCCCTATTTCCACTCTGGAATTATGGTTTACATTTCTCGACAGATCTTACGATATCTATAACTGAACGTAATATGTGATGTAGGAAGAAATAAAAACAGCGTTATGCATACATTTTTAATAAATCTATTAAAGTCCAAAAACTCAGTTTAAACTCTAAAACAGGTAACAAAGTGTAAAACTGGGGGAAAAATGCAAACAAACAAATACAAGTTGTGGGGACGACCAATAAAAACTTATGATGATCTGGGTGTTTATCCACAAACCATATATTTTCTTCTCAGATCATGGCCATATTCTTTCGGAGCAAATGTATCCATAGGTCATCATTTGTAAGAGGCCTGTGGTACTGTATTGGTTAAGTTTGACTGCATGGTACTATTTAGTCAATAAATAAACTAAACAGATAAACTAAAATCTAACGATTTATGCAAATATAAGATACAAAGGACGTGTCATTAGAATTACAGCACATAATTGATTTTTATTGGTTTTCAATCATGTTTATATAACAAGATCATTTAAAGACCCAACTGGGGTATATAAGGGAGGTAATGGCTGGGGGTGGTTTCCCTTGTATATTTGAACATGTTTCATGTCAGGGACACTTTTTCTTTAAAAACTCATAAAAACAGTTATAGTTATCTTTCAAAAAATATATGCTTGAAGTTTAATTGATTTCCTTTCATTATTATGAAAATAGTGTTATATGGTTCTTTCTGATTTTCATAATTAAATAAAATCATCAAACCAAAATTTCAAATTTCAAATTTATGGGAGGAGCTAAGTATTCATGAGATCATGTGACTCCACTGTTTGTAAACAAATGAACAAGAAACACATGGTAGTATGTTATTGCTGTACAGGTTAGTAAAATGTGTATAATAAACATGCTTAGCACTTACTTTGGATGTTTTTAATTTGTGAAATTCTCCAAATACATGTACATTTGTGTTGCAGCATTTTATATCCATATTTCTAAACATTTACTAATGTTTTCACAAGTCGAAGTTTGCATCATTTTTACAATTTTAGTATTATACTGTTTGTGTTTTGTTGCTCAAATACTGATGTATACACATATCCTTTTATTGAATAATCTGTGCAACAGTACATATATTAAAATTATATCACAATTGTGTTGTATTACCAACACTGACCGGTATAAGGCTCTTCTGGTAGGTTAGGATAGCGAGATCTTACTAAGTTTAATACACATTCTGGCATTATCTCTCTTTGAATTCTAACAACACTCATCTACGTGGTCCCTTTTTATTAATCTAGCCTTTCTAACAAGTTACTTAGTTTTGCACCAAGCATTTCTTCTGTCGAGCATTGACCAACATTTCTTGTATCTTACCCTTCTTTAAATTTTATTTTTGGCATGTGGTCTTGACCCACTTCCAAGCCATGATAGTTCATGTGTAATCACAAGAATCATCTACATTTGTCATCAAATCTGTTTCTGTAACATCGTTAATTGATAAAACTTGAGCATCATGTTCCTGTTTGAATAGACCCACTTTCTTGAATTGAATTAATTGGTAGCTCATGTTGCACATTGTCATTATTTTGTTGTTCTGGTGATTTGTTTATTTCAATAAAATTCCAATTGTAATGATTAAAAAGAGCTTCAGCTGTAAGTTTTTTCTCTTCGTTAACTAATAATGATAACACAAATATTTTGGATGTATCCATCACACACAAAATAAAAATATAACACGTTTTCATCAATTTCTAAAACATATCACTTCACCGCATTTTATTAAAATGCCAACATGCCGCCAAGAACAGTATGGTGGAGTTCAATTTATATAGGTTAATCAACTATTTCTTTTATTATTTAGAGCGTTTAAATAACATAAAATAAACATATTTAGAGATGACATGCGAGTAATTAGATTACGCATATGTTTGTTTAGAATGTATGATGAGAAATGAATAAAACAAATGGGAAAATAAAAGTGCAGAAATGGATCCTCTACCTTACTTGTAATGGAATTGTCCAATTATGATTCAGGCTAATTGGACCAGCAGAACATGATACTTACAATGCAACCTTATCACAGGTGTTGACATATATATACTGATTATGCCTGGTATTTGTGGAACAGTGTTGCTGTATACAGATTACACATTCATTAAACATATACTAATGGATGACAATTTGTCAAGAAAAAAAATAAAATAAAAGTGCTCAAAAGAAAAACATTCCATTGGTTTGGCTGAATTATGTGGACTATGTTTTAGAATAATAAAACTACTGAATATTATAAATACAGTTATTGTGTACATTTTTAGTGTATGGGACATACAAGTCTACATGTATTTAATCACTTGGAAGAGAAAATTATGTCGTATCTGTTTAAAACTCATGGGAATTACTAACAATCAACAGGTAAACAATGTGTTTTCTGTCGGCTGCAATCCCCCAATCTATTTTTAGCTAACACTGTATTGCCACTCACTGATAAAACACACACACAGCAGAGTTAATTTACATCCGAAGGTCTGATCGGATGTTGGGTCTTTAAGGTGGGATATTGCGGTTTTATGACTTTCATAGACCTAAATTTCCTATTAGACTGTTATACCTACTGCTTCTATGCTATTAGTATGAAAAGTAATGACAACAGAAAATATTAGGTAATTATGTTTAAGTTTAACAAAGCAAAGAACAGCATTTTTCAACAAATCAAGAGCCATAATTCTGCTGTTTCACCGTAGAACCTGGTTTAAACACCCAGTGACTTTTTTTTTTGCCACTGATCTAGGTGGTAGCCTTGTTGTCAACCAATTTATGTTGTGATGTCATATACCGTGCCTTTTGTGTATGCTTGTAATTGTGGTAATCTGCGACAAGGATTAACACAACCCGACTTCTATGGTGATGTGATTTACAAACTTCGCAAGATTCTTGGTACTAATCACTCTCATACAATATTTATAAAACGTGTTAAAACGTTTATCAAAAGAGGTTATGAGCCTATCATTTTGCAACACACTGCATGCATTGACCCCTTTACAGTTGTTGCAAGTTGTTGACCCCTTTACAGTTCGCCACTATATGTTTTCCACTTTGATTGTGCGATAACCGGACATATTGTGGACCCCATTATGATGTCTAAGAATGGTAGCGTTTGATGTTTGTCTTGAATCGTGTCTTGTCGTACCCTTACCAGTTTGTTCTCTTGTTGCCCTGGCTTGTGCCAAGTCATTGAGTACTTGCTTTGTGGCTTTTTATACCCACGTTTTTGAAAAAAACATGCTATATTAAAATCGCTTCCGTTTGTCGGTCTGTCCGTCCGTCCGTCAGCCCGTCTGTCCGTTACCGCATCTCCTCCTAAACCGCTGAACGGAATTCAAGTAAACTTGGGGTATGACATCAGCATATGATACGGGGTGGTGCAAGAGCACTATTATTTTTGGCTCTGAGCCCAGGGGCCCTCGTGGGGGGGGGGGGGGTCCGTCAGCCAGTCTGTCCGTTACCGCATCTCCTCCTAAACCGCTGAACGGAATTCAAGTAAACTTGGGGTATGACATCAGCATATGATACGGCGTGGTGCAAGAGCACTATTATTTTTGGCTCTGAGACCATGGGCCCTCAGGGGGGGGGGGGGGTTACACTGTCATTTTTTTATATTTTTGCACATAACTTGGTATAAGTAATCGTCTATAAAAGATAAACAACATATCAAACGATTTTTATATTTCGCAAACTCGAACGTCGGCCCAGGGTGGGTGGGGCGGGCGGGATTTGGGGTCATTTTTTGTTTAATTTTTTGGACTAGGGGCTTTTCAAGCCCTAGTCCTTAGCAGGCGACACAATTCGAGCACGCCAGAAGCCGCAACAGATCCTCATTGACGTAATGTTTCACTACGCTAACAGTCAGCTGTCATTTTGATTGGATGTTCATTCGCATAAAAGCGGTAAGCACATCCCACTCACAACGCGCGTTCAATCCCAGCCAGGACCGAATTTGGGTTAATTACCGAAATATTTCAAAAGTATTTCCTACCTTACCAGTCCTTCGGATGAGACTTAAAACCTAGGTCTGCTCGCTAAAATGCTTAGTGCAATACAGCGAGGATAAATAAACGCTTATACACACACACTCACTGTATGCATATTCATAGGCGCCCTGGCCTTGTGTAGAGAAGAAATAATTCTCCGGATCAGACAAATATATCGTAAATAAGCTGTGGGAAATGGAAAGAAAATTGAAGAATGTGATGTTTGGGCCTATACTTTTTTTCTACTAAGACAAGAAACAAGTATGATATATTTTATCTCGAAATAATGTAAACCCCGCTTGGATCCCGTACATCCACCTTTGCAAACCTGGGATAAAGTAGCTCATTTGCATAATGTCGAAAGGACCAATGCTTCCGAGCAAAAGTAGTTATTTTTCAGCAAAAAAGAACAGAGGTAAACATTTGCGATATCAGCGGAAAAATGGAACATCCGTCACCTAATGGAGACAATCTTAAAGAAAGTATTCGTCAAAATGTTATAATTGCAGAATTTAATTTTTTTATTACTACGTGTAGAAGCGGCATTTCAGACTGATCACGCGTTGATTTCCAATCTCTCCCAGAGGCATTACATTGACCTCTGTCAACGTCTAAGAAAGTAGTCTGCGATCACATGATAATTTGTCACATGACCATAGCTAAAATATAAAAATAGAAACAGAAATTTAAACACCGTGACACCACCAACTATCGGCCGTTGATTGACATGTAAACAATCGAAAGAAACACGACTTATTATCTACATTTTGATATATAGTATAGGTTAGTACTTTAATTTAAGTATGTTGTTAATATCTGTGTGATACTGGAAAATGCTGGTAAGCAAATCGCTTTGATGTTACGCTATGTGGACGATTTGGTGGTGCCTATTTTAAAGTTTTGACGGCGGAGTGATATTTAAGTACAAACCTTTATTCTACCGCAATATAATCCTGAGCATAATTTACTGTATATTTAAAACATTCAAGCCGAAAATTGTTTTCTTTGTAATATAAGCATTTCATATGAAGTTAATTCAGAAAAATGTTAGTGTCATCAAGAAATTTTGCATTTCCACCGTTTTTCATCGTTTGCCAAGATTCTTGGTACATTTGTGTATGCAAGGAACGACAACTCTGGGTAGAGATTGGTTGATTTTATGACCCGGGATCACTATTAATCGAGTGGAGAAGATTTTTTTCGAATCCGACTTTGTACAGATACGAATAATGTTGCTCCGAATTAATAAATGATGGAATACATAACACAATAAAAAAAATATGTAAACAATAATAAAATGAGATGTATTTTTCCTAAACGTATAACCCATACGGCCCATATTTCTATCCGATGCAAGCGTAGGAATTTAATAATTGCAATCTGATCCCTTCGAACTCAAAAGACGCTTTCCGCCAGTTTTGTCAACACAGAACCAATTTCGACACAGAACACAGAACTTATGTTCATAAATGCTCTTACACCATGTACACTCAACATAACTGTTCAATTTCCAAAGCCCCTAGTCCATCAGTGCTTTCAGAACTTTGATTTTTTTGTAAATCTGTAACAGTCATCTAATAAAGAGATACACAGCATGTCAAATGTTTTATTATTAGATTATCTGTTTTAAACCCCCATCGGCCTATTTCTACGACTGACCATTCCAAGGCCCTATTGTACACCCTTTTATGTTGCGATGTCATTTCTTGCCTTTTATTCGTCTTTGTAGTTGTTGTTTGTTTCTGTGCGTGTTTGTAGTTAACTGTGGTATTTGAATGCTGCATTTCCTGTTCGACTATTATATCCACTTATTGTCGATTTCTATGATTGTTTTTACTTGAATGCTGTATTTTGTTCGACTATTATATCCACTTATTGTCGATTTCTATGATTGTTTTTACTTGAATGCTGTATTTCCTGTTCGACTTTTGTATCTACTTTGATTTCACTGATATATAGCTTTTGAAACATTTGGTGGTGGCATTGGCTCAGAAGTTTGGCGCTCGCCTCAGGAACCTACGGTCGTGGGTTCAAACCCCGGTAGCGAATTTGATTAGGAATCATCCATCCATCTACTGACCAATATAAGTTTTCTTTAATTTAATTTAGCAATTTCTTTTTACGGCAACCTGCATTTTGACATGTGTGTTGCTGAAGATTGAACACAACCATTCTACTATAAATATTTTTATAAATTGGCTTACTTGTGACTAATGACTAGTGATTAATGACTTGTGACTAATGACTAGTGATTAGTGATTTGTGACTAATGACATGTGACTAGAGATTAATGAATAGTGACTTGTGACTAAAACTATTTTGAATTGTACACCAACTTCTGAAAATAAATGATAAATGGCACAGTGCTGTTAATAGATAAATATTCAAAGTAATCACAGAATTGTTCTTGACTCAATTCAACGATATTACCAACATTAAGCAATGATACACTGGACGCCTGAAAATGTACTTGGAGTATATTTTGTTCATGATGCGCAATTTTTTTTGGTCCAATAGCAAATTCCTTAGGCAGATCTAATTGGCGGTTTTACACATGGAATCGTTGTGTCCCACAATATCCTGGACCTCAACTGCCTTCGTTTCAATTTCATCCACAGCAACAGTATAGCTGGAACTGATATTCAAGAAAATAGTGTGTGTTATCAATAACAACAGACGCACTGTATCCACCAGGACACAGAATGTACGCTAAACTTTACTCCTGCATCAACGATTTCATCATGTTTATACAAAGTAGAACAACATGTATCGCTCCTGTGGTATTTGTTATAACACTATGTTTCGTTTCCATACCCATGGATTTCATTCTGTCTATGGAGTATAGAACAATTATCTGGTACATCCTTTATTTGCGTTAATACAAATAACGAGGCTACAGATAAAACATGGAACCCATCCTACAACGGATTGTAGTCCTCAACCTCTGCATAACCTGATACCCTAGAACAACCTGTCATTGAATAACACGTTATTGAATTCATACTCCAGAGACTCTCTGGTATATTTCAATTCTGCGTATTTGGTTCTTGATTGTCTATCAGAAGGAAATACTGTCCACCTGCAACCGACAATC
Organism: Cyrtodaria siliqua; assembly: GCA_037043455.1. Lineage (NCBI taxonomy): Eukaryota > Metazoa > Mollusca > Bivalvia > Adapedonta > Hiatellidae > Cyrtodaria > Cyrtodaria siliqua. Next base: position 185,210 of record JAWPHD010000130.1, on the reverse strand, counting down.
GGACTTAAACTCCTCTTTTTGAATTTCATCTTCAGCCATATGTTCCTTATCTTTACTATATTTCCCTTTGTGAACGTTACAGCTCTGTCCATTCATGTCATTGAATTGTTCTATGACATACCCACTAGATTATATTACCAGATGTGTCAACCTTACACCCATGTCATTTGGGAAGAATACTTTTTTCCCAACTAATTAAAGACTACAGTCTGGGCATCTTCTATAGCATGGGGGACGGTCCGAATCCCCCCGCCGCTTCGCGATGTGACTTGTCGGAAAGTACCTCTGGTAGAGCACTCTGGCCATCCACAATGTTATTTGTAGTCTTCGTGTCTTTCAGTTCTTTTCTCACTTTTAGCAATCTGTAAATTGGAACAGAAAATATTCATGAAACAAATGATCAAATATTGCTTTTATGTTAAACAAATTTGACATATTCTTCAGCATTAACACGGCCATAGCATGGACAATAGAAACTGCCATTTCTCCACACCACTGTTTGATACATATTTTAGAAAAGTCTATTCTTTACAATTTATAAACTGCTTTTTATTTTTATTGGCAAGTTATCAGCATAATCACCAGTCGATATAACCCGTAGACCTGACGGACTTGGTCAATTGCCTGTTGTTTCATTGTTCAGAGTTTCGTTCTTTGCACGCATCCCTCATTTTACTGATTTGAATTTGTTTTATATTCACTTAAATGAGCTTTGCAAACCGCGAGCTTACTTCATATTCTGTGTACAATATCAATCAACCAATACAATAATTAAATACTTGTCTCGTTCTTTGCCCTTTCAGAATCTGTAGACTCTGATTCCTCCATCTTGAATAAATTTCCCGCATTTCTCTTCTTCAAAAGACATGCTTCATAAGTCATAAGTCGTAAGTCATAAGTCGTAAGTCACAGGTCGTAACTCAAAAGGTACCTATGTGCTTCCGTATGGTGGTGACATTAATCCAGGTATCGTAGAGTATTGCATGCATTAAAACATAGTTTAACCTAGCAGTCCGGTGACTCAAGTGCTTATTTTATTTCGTGAAAAATTTCATTAATGTTAGACAATAAAAAAACGCTTGGTTTAAAGGAAGACGCGTAAAAAGTTGACATGTCCGCCAGTATAAAAATTACTTAAATTTAAAAAATATTGTTCTACTTCACGCGCTATCATTAGTTTGTTTTCGCGGGGAAAAAATGGCAATAAATTAAATTATCCTGAAAAAAAACATTGAAAATAAAAAAACGAGGACACCACTCGATCAAAAACTATAATCAAATGTCTGTGTCCGATTGGAGAACTCGGTTTTGCTATTTTATATAATTTGATGTGAAATTTACCTAGTCTGGAAACAATTTTGAAAAAAATGCGTTAAAATATACATACGAACATGTTGTTATATGCGAGTAATTTTATTTCACCAGGAGCATGCAGAAAATCGCAATTGTCGAACCATATTTTCTTATTTTTCTATAACAATAACCGTGTCCGGTTAGATAATGCAAATTTCAGTTTGTTAACGTTGCTTAAGTAGCGTCACGCAAAATAAATAATAAAAATGTCAAAACTTCATCATAACGTGCGTTTCATCATGATTAAGAATATATTCTTCTGATAAACCAACAAAGCTTCCACCATTTTTAGTGTGAATTAAGTTGCCTTATACTTTTTACAGTGTAGTGTAACATTATATATGGATCTAGTATACACTCTTTTAAGGTTAACGTTTTTCTGTTTTCTGATTTTTCAATACATTTTGTATGGTTAGATAACCTCAAACTAAGGAAACGTTATACAAATACACGAGACTAGATAACTCCTCGTATTTGTGGTAATGTGACACCATTTGTAGAATAACATTTCCTTAAAATATACGTAACTAGTATACACCCTTTGCAGGTTAATGTTTTGATTATCTTGTGGTTTCCCCCAAAATATTTGATACAGAAAAGCTACAATAAAAACACAACAGAAAAAGCAGAACAAAATCAGATGTTTAAATAAATATTTTATTATTTGAAAAATGGAAACAACCGAGAAGAAGATTATATTGTGAGAAACACATAACATCAATAGATGTCCTTCTTCAGCAGGCTCGGCTTATTCAATTTATTGGTCACAATGTCAATAACCTGGACATTGATAAAGGTTGATTTGTTTTTCCTTTATATAAGCAGTCACACAGCTTCTAGGTAAAACATGTCAACAATTTCACAAACTTTTCACAACAGATATCAAACCTTGTCCTTTCAGTATGTTAAAAGGTTGCATCCACGAATAAAAATAAAACAAAAGGCTGCTTCTATAGGCGCTTATATTTAATTGGAGCTCCTCCTATTTCTTCGAACACAATGTAAACGTCTTGCAAACGCCTGATAACATCGATCAGTAGTAGATAAAACGCGGTAAAAAATACACCGTTTATGCAAACGTTTCCTTTTAATAAGGTAACAAGGAAAGTTCAAACGTTCCCAGCAACGAATTGAAGAAAGTCGACTTCTTTTTGTTGATATTGTAAAACGCTCTGAAACGTTAATTAATGTATTCATTTAGTCAAATCTAGCTCAAGGAGCATTATTATAAACTTATCACATTACCTATTTAGACACGTACGCCTACATACATGTATGGAAAGTTTTAAGTTTAAACACAACCAAACGGTAGGGGTTACATAAAGGTTTGATGAACTGTACTACAGGTCGATGCAAACGGACCATCAGTGACGTGTTTTGTTTAAATAAATAATTAAAAAATGTGCTTAAAGTTTAACGTTACCTCTTGGGTGCTATAGAGACAATCATTTTAAGGGATTCGTTTCCATGTTCTTGGAGAAATGTTATCATAATCCAGATACAAAGTTACGCCTCAGTTTATTCTCTTTAGCTAGCTGTTATAGTGGCAAGACATTGCCTAGCTTAAAAACATTTACACTTCAGAGTGGATAAAGTTTACCCCAAACTAGTGAAGTTTTGCGCGGTGTAAACTTATGTATAAGGTTAGACATTGTTTGGTGTATTTTGCGAGAAAACACCTGCATAAGGAAAACATTTCCCTAAAATTGTGTATAAATATATCAATGTAATGGTTGATGTATTATACTTAATCATATACATGTCATGAACATATAAGCACATACACATACGTTTCAAACACAATCAAAAAATGCTCTATTGGCATTTTCAAACGTGACAAAACCACCACACACAAATATACATGAATATGTGAAAATAAAATATTACAATATTAAAATAACACAAAACATTACAATTGAGAAGGAGAAAATGAGACATGGAATAACAATTACATCAAATAAATTCATTAGCGTTTTCCTTATTTCAAATGTTTTAAAAATATACACACTTAAATTTTTAATTTCTTTTTCATTTTTGCTGTAAAAGAGTTCTTTTAATTTGAACATGTTCGGTCGATTCCAAAAATATGTTTTAATATATATATTTCGGATGTCTTTAAACAGATCGCAATCTAAAATGAAATGAAACTCGTATTCAAGTTTGTTCCACATTTTACATATTATATCTGCTAATGGTATACTTCTAGGTCTATGCCACCTACCAGTCTCTATAGCAAGGCTATCAGACGAGACAATTAACCTGGTCATCGATATTCTAAATTTGGGTATGTTTATGCACTTAAGAAATAATTGAAAATCAAAACCAACAATTTCTTTAAAAATATTGCTCTCGATGAACTTTCTAAACGTTCGTGCCAACTGTATTTTATTATCATGAAGTCTTTGTTTAATTATCCACATCTCCGACACTCTGGTTTAGCCACACGTAGTAAAAACCCATTGGCGATGATAAATCGCGAACTGGGGTTACCCATGATACTTTGTTTGGGTAAATATCAGCATCTGTTTTTAGAACATTATAAATAACTTTGAAATACTTGTTTTCACTGCTGTTTAAAATCTTTAACCAATATTTAATAATTCTTTAAAATCTGTTGTAGCATGGTCACTGAAAATTCCCTTGTAACAGCTCAGGTGTAAATCGTTTAATTGAAAATAACACCTGTCAGAATAAATGGTGTACTACAACTACCAGTTATTGGAAGTTAGAGTATGGCAGGGAGCTGAAATGGACATGCTACAAAACAGATAGAGTATGGTCTCATCTCGTTGGTTAATTTAAACACCTCGATGGGCTACGCCCATCTCGATGTTTAAATCAACCAACTCTATCTATTACTTATTGGTAAGGCTAAAACCATACACAAAGTCATTTTGCGTTGTACGTTTTACTTTCAATATACGTTTGCAATAAAGTGTATGTATTCCTTCAATACTGTTTGCACTTCACAAGAGGGCTGGCGTGGCGCAGTCGGTAGCGCGGCGGATTTGTAACCGGAGGCCCCGGGTTCAATCTTCCTTAGCCTCGTCCGTCGGATGGGGACGTTAACCGGGCGGTCCCGTGTATCGGTATATCCTTCAAGCACGTTAAAAGAACCATAGGAATCTATTCGATAATAAGAGTAGGGCACGGTTCCCGGATTCCTATGTATCCTTCCCCTCTCTCTGGGGCGGCTCTAAATAACCTACACTCTGTTGATGAGCCGTTAAACAACATTCAATTCAATTCAGTTCAATTGCACTTCACAAGAATAATTTAAAATGGGCAATATAAGCTTATCAAATAGTTAAAGTCTATGAGATATAGAAATGTTTGTAAAGTCTACTTATTCAGTTTGAATATTGCTTTTTGTGCTTTACCCGCTAACGTTAATTGCGTTTCACTGAAAGAAACGGCATACCAGCGTAAATCGTATTCATTATTTTAAACAGATTTGTTGTTTTGTCAAAGAATATTCGAACTATTTTAATCTCAGAAATGAAAAAAATATAAATAAAGGGGCTACAACTAAATTCTCCCGTGCTACGCACTTGCGATATTATTTTTCTTTCTTTTTGATAAAAAAAAAAGTAATCTAAATAAACATACCATCTCTCTCTCTCTCTCTCTCTCTCTCTCTCTCTCTCTCTCTCTCTCTCCCCCCCCCTCCCCCCCCCCCCCCCCCCGAAGGTCAAATCAAACTAAGATGGAGGCCCGGTGTCAGTTATTTTAATAACATAGGCTTTTGGCAACACAATATTGTTTTAAATGATTAGGCAGGTTACCTTTAGAGAAAATGAAACCGTATTTGCAGTGAGCAGGTTTTATGAATGAACACGCTTTGCACAGATTTGCAATTCCGCTGCATTGTTTTATATATATATATACACTGGTCAAAATTGCTAACCGGTCATTTTATTACTTGGAATATTATATCAAATATTCTATATTTTGAGTTGATATTTCATACAAATAAATATTAGCCGCAAACAAAACAATCAATACACATTGTAACTTCAAAATCCGCACTTCCGGTCACGTGACTTATTTTGGCGCGAAATCGCATTATTCTCCCGTGCTGCACGAGGTAACATTTGAACATGTGTTTGTGTTCTCGGAATTGTTTATCGTTTCAATCCCAAACAAAAACTTACTAAAAATTAAATAAGAAATGCGTCGGATGACAACGGAAGAGCGTGGACGGGCCGTCGGTATGATTATTGCTGGTATTTCGATTCGGCAGGTAAAGGACATTGCGTAATTTGTTTATTTTTATTAATTTATTTAATCGATTTTCAACGTTTTATTTTCTCTTTTTTAAGTCTAGTATTGTGTATTATAATATTCCTCATCCTTTCGGCAGGTTAGTTTATTCATAAGTTTACTTGTCTGTCCGTCCGTCCGTCCGTCACTTCGTTTGTTTGTTCGTACGTGATTCTGTCTAACCATGTTCATTATTCTGAAAAAGTCGCAAGAATGAGTTGTTTTATATTTATAGGTAACAGAACAGTCAACATAAGTTTTTCAACAATTCACGACCTTTGGCTCAAGTACAGTCGCACCGGAAGTGTTGATGACCTTCACCGAAGGCCAAAAATACGTGTGACAACGCAGCGTCAAGATCGCTACATCCTTGTAACACACCTTCGTAATAAAAGAATAACAGCGACAGATTCTGCCAGACGTTTAATAGGCGTCCGTAATAGAAACGTGAGTGATCAAACAGTACGAAATCGACTACGGATCATAGGATTGAGAGCGAGAAGACCTTTTGTGGGATTAGTATTGACTGGAAGACACCAGCGAATTCGGCTTCAGTGGGCCAGAAGGCATTTGAGGTTCACCAGAGCAGACTGAGCAAATGTCGCCTTTACAGATGAGTCCAGATTTAATCTTTAGAAGTCCGACGGCAGAGAGCGAATTTATCGACGACTTGGGGAACGATATTCGGATAATTGCGTCAACGAAAGATCTCATTTTGGAGGAGGGTATTAGTTTGCACACTAAAACTGATATGGTGGTTGTTCGAGGAAACCTGAACGCAGACCAATACCAGCAACAAATACTTCGACCAACGCTTATTCCCCATATTCGCGTTAACCGTGGGATGACATTCATGCAAGACAATGCACCTTGCCATACTGCAAGAACTACCCGTCAGCTACTTCAGGGCAACAACATTCGAACAATGGAGCGGCCGCCATGTAGTCCGGATTTAAATTCAATCGAACATGCGTGGGACGAAATCGACCGTCGTGTGCGACAGTTACCAAGGCAACAAAATATTGCTGACCTCAAAATGGACATAGTCAATGTTTGGAATAACATACCTCAGCGTTTTCTACATAACAACATAAATTCCATGCGACAACGCTGTTTAGCTGTTGTTCGCGCAAACGGCGGTCATACGCGATATTATTTTTTGTAAATTTTGAAATTTCTGGTATCTATGAATTTCCATAAAATAAACTTCTTTGAAATTCATAAAATACTTTGCTTTACTGATGTGATTACTTATAGAACATTTTTCAATACATTAATATCCAATTTCACATATTATTTTTTTTCTGAGACAAATAAATAAGTAAATAACAAGTGACCGGTTAGCAATTTTGACTAGTGTAGATAGATAACGGTCCCTTCAGCTTGTTAAGTAACTCAGAAAGAAAACGAAAACACAAAACACGAATTGAACGGTCACCAAATATATCAGCCGTATTTAAGAACAGACCTGCAGTTTTAGCGGCCTATCTTCTCGGAAAATCCCGCACGAAGTCCCCTACAGAAAATCAATTATAGTGTGAATGTTCTTTGTTAATATAAATTTGTGTTAATGTATATTTGGAGAAATGTATTTGGATTATAAACATAATCCGTAGTGATATCATTTCCTTTTATCTCAGCATCTGAGTAAAATTTAGTTGCATCACATAATGCAGTTGTTACTTAAGAAATAATAAATATGTACCTGTGTTTTATCACTCAGGTACATATTCGGATGCGTAGTAATTAAATCACGAGTGCGTTAGAACGAGTGATTTAATTACTATCCGAACGACTAACTGTATGTTATTCACCGATAAAATACAGGTACGTATTTATTATTTCGATTCTAACACAACAATAATCTCGTTGTTTACGCTGTTGTTGGGGCACTATATATTATCTCGGAGGTCAAGGTAATCAGGCTGCTATGTTTACAGGCTGTTCCATTTGGGCGCCCCCGTATGCAAAGTTCTGCGTTTCAGTACACTAGTAGTCACGTGACAAACAATTAAGTCATTGCTTACGTCATATATGTTGCGCTGTATGACGTCAAACGTTCACACCTTGTTCATGATGCTTATATTTATGTAATATGTATATGCGGGGTGGGGGGGGGGGGGGGGGGGGTTGTACTGATGCGGGGGGGGGGGGGGGGGGTTGCATGGCAAGTTTGTTGTAATTAACATTTCATTAAAATTACTGTTGAGATTGTCTTCGTGACGTATATTTACCAAGTGACGTCATGGTAACGTGGCGCTTCCAACGGATGAAATATACGCGGGGAATTAATGGAACAGCTGTATTTTATCGTAGAATAACATACAGCTGTCTCTCTTCTTTGTGTATATGAAAGACTGTGGAGGTCATGTTTTAATTTTTCATTAAACATGTAAATAGTAGGTGGGTATACATCATTGACAAGCACCCTTAAAGGAAATATAGCGACACAGCCAAACCATCTTTATTATTGAAAAAAGGTGGAAGAATTATCAAAATCGGATGATAAACAAAGAAAATTCCTGCAGATGTACAATTTAAAATACATTTGATGAAACAAGAACATCTTTTATCAATCATAAAGTCACTTGACATTACAAAGGCTACAGGACTAGATGGAGTAAGTCCCAAAACACTAAAACTAGCAGCAGCCATTGTTGCACCATCTTTACTGAAGTTAATACATATTAGTATCCATACAGGGTCCTTTCCTCAAATACTAAAAGAGACAAAACTCTTTCCAGTGCACAAAGGTGGGCCAGCAAATGATCCATCAAACTATTGTCCGATATCAATTTTACCTGTTATATCTAAGGTGATTGAAAAACATGTTACTAAACACTTATTTGCATATCTCAATATATATAAACTTATACATGTATCTCAGTCTGGATTTCGTCAAAATCACTCGTGTCAGACTGCATTAGTTAAGCTTATAAATAAATGCCTTGAACATTTAGATAATGATCTTATTGGGTCAATATTATTTCATTTGAAAAAAGCCTTCGATATTGTTGATCATTTAATACTCGTGAAAAAAGTGTCCCTCTATAAAGTATCAGAGTGCTCAATAAATTGGTTCACATCTTACCTCTCCAACAGAACTCAATGTATAGTAGCTGGCGAAAAGGTTGCCGATAAGGAAATTGTAAAAAGTGGAGTTCCACAAGGCTCTGTCCTTGGTCCAGTACTGTTTGTGCTATTCATTAACGATTTGCCTCTTTATACTGGGGAAAGTGAAACTGATTTGTATGCAGACGATACAACCATACAGATATAACTGTCATTGAAACTCGACTCCAAGCAAGTGTAAATGGTTTTAAAATGTGGTGCACTTATAACAAAATGCACATAAATGGCAATACAACTTTTTCAATGACCATAGGATCAAGATCTAAAATATTAAGTCACCCTAAACTTGAATTAACTCTTGATAACAACCCAATACAAACAACTGAAGTGCATTAATTGTTAGGAATACGTATAGATCATATATATGCTCATTTGAGATAAGCAAATAGACAGTGTATGTCAAAGCATCACACGTAAAATAACTCTTATGAAATTGCTATCAAAATATGTCAACCAAGAGAAGTTGAAAATGTACTTCAATGCATATATATTGCCTTTGTTTGACTACGGATGTATCATATGGGGTCGTTGCTCATCCCATAGTATCGATCGAATACTAAAACTTAAAAAGAGCAGCCAGGCTTATCCTCCGAGTAGAATTTAATACTCCATCCGAACAAATGTTTAAAACTCTTAATTGGCTCCCAGTCCAAAATTGGGTTCAATACCATACATGTATTATGGTGTATAAATATTTTAATAATCAAACACCTGAATACATTGACAGCATGCTCTCAAAACCTTCAACAGTCATGGACGGAATTTAAGATCTTCCACAAATGATACATTGGAGGTTCCAAGATCTCACACAGCAGTTTATGATAACGCATTTTCAATATGCGGTCTACAAGAATGGAATAAACTTCCTCATGATATACGGCTTTCAAAATTGTTAAGTTCATTTAAAATGTTACTGAATACACATCTTATGTCCTCATTTGCTATATAATTTTAAAATTATGTATACTATCAGAGTGGGTCTGGAACAGCATCAGTGTTTTAACGACACAAAGTCTTAAGAAATCGTAAAAACTATATATGTTAATTGCATATGTAAAGTTATAGAGTTGCCTACAAAGAGTATTTGTTGTGTGTTTGATAGGGTCTGAATAGGTCAATACTATTAAGCAAACATAAACTAATATAAATACAATACACCATCAATGTTTGAAGGTTCAGTGGATCAGCTTGTATGTTTAATCTGCTGGGCTAGATAAAATTCATTACATACTTTCATATATATAATACAATAAAACCTCAATGTTGGACGGTTCAGTGGATCAGCTTGTATGTTTTATCTGCTGGGCTAGATAATATTGATTACATACTTGCATATATTTAATACAATACGCCATCAATGTTTGACGGTTCAGTGGATCAGCTTGTATGTTAGTCTGCTGGGCTAGATAAAATTGATTACATATTTTCATATATATAATACAATAAAACATCAATGTTTGACTGTTCAGTGGATCTGCCTGTATGTTTTGTCTGCTGGGCTAGATAACATTGATTACATACTTACAGATAGTTTCGGTATATCGTTTTAAACGAATGAATTCTTAATTGAAAACATCATTGCATGAAAGCTCAGGAGATCAGCTTGTACGTTTCGTCAACTGGGCTTGATTACAAGGAGGTTAATTTATAAGAAATTTTATAAAACATATACTTTGTTATATTTAGTTCAAATCTAGTTTTTTTGGATAGAGTGATTGTAAACCTGCGAAAGTGCTTCTGTCTTAGGCTAAATCACACACATACACGTACTATAGTTAGGACTGGTGGTGTAACTAACAATAAGTAGAACGCAATTGCCTTTTTGTGTTTGTGTATTACTATTAAACAAGACTAACCCTGTTGAATTTTTTGCTATGATATTTCAATCAGAAAACATTTCTCAAGATCACTTGCATATTCAATCAATATACCATCACTTTCAAATGTTAAATTTTAAACATTAGTTTTATATTGTATACACATCACCTAAAGGTTGAATCAGTCTTAATCAGTGTTTCTCAAATACCACATTTTTTAGAAAAATCATGAAGTTTCTAGGCATATTTTATGAATTTTATTCTTTGTGCACCATTGTTTTAATCATGTTTGTATAAACTGTACATATATTCTATTTTGTCTGAGGACCATATGTTAGACTGGTTTGTAGCCAAATATGTTATCCTCTTGAAATAAAGATATTATTATTATTATTATTATTATTATTATTATTATTATTATTATAGTATTGTGTTTAATGTTAAGAGATTGGAACATTTAAAGCCTAAGTTTGCTCACCTGCTTGAGCCAAATGCGCATTATGTCGATAATGAAACTTTAAAGGGGTAACCATTGGTGTGTTCGGTGCCGTTTAAACCTTCTTTCCGAAAGGACAGGCCTAATGTCGCGCTGTACCCTTCGATTAGCAGTAGCATATTAAACATACAATATATTTCGAAAATACTCATTATGCGTTTCTTTTTTTCTCATTATAACGTCATATTTCAGTATCCCGTCATATCAGAAATAGTTTATTTACATATCAGCAATTAAAAAGACATAAATGTCAAAGCCGAATGTAGGCGGATTGTTACAAGTCATGCATGTCATTCATCAAAACAAGCCACACATCTTTAACGAATCTTCTTTGGGACTATTGGTCGGGCATCTTTGAAACAAAAATCCAAAATCGATGATCAAGTGCATTTTTTAACCAAATGCATATTTTAGGCACGAGAAATGTCATCCATATTAGTACCTGACAGTACTCACGACAGTTATTCAACACTATTGATGTGAACATAATATTAGAAAGAAACTTATATGACAGAAAGCGTGCGCTTTATATTCGAAAAACGAATATGTGAAAATAAATTGGTCCATAAAATAGTCCATTTACCCGACGAGTGCAGACAGACATCGTTTCTGAATAAAATAAGCCATTTTATCTCATCATCCAAATTTCGAAGTACACCATTGTAAAAAACAGCAGCTCCTTAACTCTTGTTATTTATTAGTGAAGTATTTGTGTACATCGCCATGTATATTTAATTTGTTTTTGTTTTTTTATGGCTTTATGGGTTAGACTCTTGATAAATACATACCGCTATGCACTATTATACCATACATAATTCATTGGCAAATAAATCCATTTATTAAAATTAATTTAGAACATTTTTTATGTATTGTTACTTTATTTACTATGGTTTTCATGTATATCTTCTTCGCGTTAAATTTAATCTAATTAAACTTTGTTTCACGGCTCATCAGCGCATTATAGGTTACCCAGATAAAAGCGAACGATACATAGGAATCAATTTATATATATATATGATTCTTTGGAACGTCCGAGTTACGTCCACATCTGACGAATGAAGCTAACAAATATGAGCTAACAAAGAAGTATTCTGACATACAGTACTCTTTGAACGGTATGACTAATAAATGTAGCAATGTTGAATGGACGAATTTGTAAATATGTCATCTGTTTTCGCGGCTGGAAATATTGCCTTATTGGCTATAAATAAATAAAACCAGGGTGTGCATCTTGATAAAACAGCCAACAGTAGAAGACATAGAAAAATAATGTTGAATCGGGAGTTTCTTTAGCTGTAATATGGTCTGGTACACCTGGTCTTAACCAATCAAGAGCGGAGGATTTTTAAGAAATGATGATAAATGCATAGGCTACATTCCATTTAAAAACACAAATAAATTAATTATCAGCATGAGTTATGTCCCTTTTCAACTTTGGAAAACAAATGACATGAATCATACATTTATATCGGGTTAGTTTTTATTGGAGCAGTTTGGAGAGACGATTTTGTCATATCAAAATAACTATATCATATCAAGATTGCCACGTGTCGCTTTAATAAATAGCTAAAGTACTGGAATTATATTACTCTGGCAACACGTAGATATGGTAAACCACAGACCTAATAATAAAGAAATTTGACACTTCCTATCTAGACAAAATATCGCGCGTGACTTCTTCGAACTTCTCTCTCAAATATTCATTGATTTGGATGTGAATCAGTACATTTAAAATATGTATATACATGTAGTGAAAAGCAATGTTTTGTGTTTATTTAATAAAATAAGAGGTTTTATATAAAAAACAAACAAATTGTTTATACTAAAAAACATCGTCATGTTTTGGCTTTAAAAATCAAGGTAGTTTTATTAAATAGTGAAACCTTAACTGAACTAATTTTGTTTTCTAAAAATAAATGTTTAAGTAAAAATCTACAATCGAAAGAGAATAACATTTGTGGTAGATTTTGACGTGAAGGAACTGTGCATGACATTATGATAATACGGCTTGTGTGTTTAAAGTCAGTCACTATTTATTGTTTGGGGCGCTTGTTTCAGCCAAAATAAATTCTGCAGTAGCTTCAGAAACTTAAATAATACTTACATCAATTATATATCATTAGAACTGGCATTTATAGTGGTAAATAAAACTACCTTAATTTTGAAAATCGGTTGAGAAATAAATATTTTACAGCCAAAATGATTTTTTGATGGGGCTTTTCCTATGTAAATTCCTTGTTGGCGGAACAGCAGAAAATTAAGAAATTTCAAATAGCTTCATTTACCCTTTACATTTTGCTATATAACTTTCAGGGTGTCTTAATTTACGAATATCCAACAATTTAAAAACATTTTTGAATAAAAATTCAAAAAAACAACATTTTTTCATGCAGCAGAATTTTGGATTGAAAATGCACCATCAAAAACAGCATTTTTATTTCTCAACCGATTTGGAACAGTAAAGTATTTTTATTTACCACTACAAATGTCTGTTTCACTGATATACAGCTTATTTAGATACGATATGTATTTTGTCTGAAAAGTCCAAAAAACCTTTGGCTGAAACAGTCGCCCCAAACTTTGAAACAATAGTGAACTATCCGCACTGTCACACATGCACTTGAGATATATTTTAGTTACCTATTTATTTGTTATCAAGTCTGTGGTGAGATATATCACGTAATAATAAAATGAACACATCATCCAAATGTTATCCATCTAATAACGACCATCTGGGAAAACCTGCGAGTTAGATCTATAGCATCGCCTCCTGAATAAGTGCGCGACCTTGGTGCGAAAGTCTTTTGTCCCTATGGCGTAAATCAAGGGGTTCAGAAACGAATTTGAAAATCCCAGCACGAGTAGATGTGTTCCAATTATCTCCTTAAGGACACAGTTGTCTTCTAGAAGAAACATTTGCACTATCGATGCCACAATTAACGGTAACCACGTGACTACGACGCAACCAAAAACAGCCGCAAACGTTTTCAACGACCGAAGATTTCTGGTGGAAATTCCAAAAATTCCGCTGTTCCTTCTGTCAGATTGTATCTTCTCAATGGCTTGGATCTGTTTTATGTGGAATCGCGCACTTTTGAATAAAATTCCGTATATCGTAAACATCATGCCTAACGGTATAACGGCGGCTATCACGATCAGAAACACAATGTAATATTGGGGTAAAACGTATATAAAAGAACAATAATCTTTGTAAACTTCTACACTGTCCTTCCAGCCCATAAGCGGCAAGAAACCCGTTACCATGGAGATGAACCACGAAAACGCGATCCCGGCGATTGTCTTCCGTTTTGTCATGATGGCCTTATACAGAAGCGCGTGTTTTATTGCCACATATCTGTCTATAGCAACACACGTTAGAGACCAAACCGAGGCTGAAATTGCTGCTACAGTAACTCCAATTCTCGCGAGACACATATCCTGATTTGTTTCGCTTGCCTGCGTGGCAACCGTCACTATGGACACAAGTCCGACGAAGATGTCGGCGATACCTAGCGACGCGATAAACATGTAGGTCGGTGCATGAAATTTTTTGTTCACGACTATAAATGCTAGTACCACAATGTTTGTCAGCAGAATAAGAACGGTAAGTGGTATAAGCTCTATCTGCTTCAAATGCTCGTGCACATTGTCAGCGTTCTGCACGCACTTGTCGGCTGTTATCACTGTTGCGTTGTTTATAATTGTGAGAGAGCACCCGTGCTTGCTGTCAAAGCACGGCAACTTTTTCTGAATGGATGAATCCATAGATGAGGCGGGGAATATCTCCACCCATATAACGTCTTCACGGGCAGGCGTTTTCGGTGGAATAGTCGACGTGAGTTCCGAAAACATTCTAGGATATTATTTGTTCTCTATTACTCATGTCTGACAGTTAGTGTATACATTATCAAAACAGTGTTGTAACTATAATTCCGTGTTCCGCCACTTTCTTGGCCACTTTCTTGGTTCCGTCACTTTCTTGGTCACTTTCTTGGTTCCGCCACTTTCTTGGTTCCGTTACTTTCTTAATTCCCCGACTTGTTTGGTTCCCTGCCTGTCTAGATACGGTTGCCAAGTTAAACGAGCACGTTTTTTGAAATCATTGGTATTCGTCTGACGTAAATATTATATAGTTTAATATCAGCATTTACAGTTTTATATATTTATCATTAAATAAATCCATACACAATACGAGTACTGTTTAAGTTGAATGTTTATTTGAAGTAGCGCCTATGCAGAGGATATATTGTATTTACTGTTCGTGACGATAAATAGTGTTAGAACATTACCTATCAGTTGATCTAGTAGTGTTAACCTCATAATCAGTTACATGTCCTCGCTTCCTCTCTTTGTCGCATGCACACGTTAGCAGACGAAGGCATGCATTATATAGCAACGTACAGTAGCATTTTTCATTTTTAAAATGAATTAAATTTCACTTCCGTGTTTGGTTTTATTTACCTGGCACTTTGCAATAGAGCATTAACAAATGTTTTGTCTTTAATTAAGTTGCTTTGGCATAGCATAACACAATCACTAATGTGCTGAAACGCTGATACTAAAGTTATCGACGAAACGTGTTCCAAAATAATTATTTTAAGCATAAACTGCAGTTTTCGTAGGCATTTCGGCACGAACCATCTGCACATATTTCCGCAGATCTTCGAAAGACATCGAATTACCTGTAATTAATTCCAACCAAATATAAGTACCAAAGATGACAGACTGTTTTGTTGTCAAAGTGGCTTTACGATGAAAAAGAAGGCACAACACATTTAGTCAAACGTTCACGACTTATTAAAACGATTAGCACACACGATCCTGATACAAGATTAAGTTTTATCCGAAATCAAATGCCTTTATCAAGATATATCCGTATATAAGTAAATATAAACTAAGGACACTTTAAATGTTCTAAAAATAGCAAATCGCGAATGATAAATGGCAATTTCTAATCATAAACAAACAAAGCCTTCAATCAATTTCACCTTTAAGCGTACAAATCAAGTTAGTTAAACAACGCAAATCAGATAAAAGCCGCAACTTGTATTGGTCGTCTTTTCTTAAAGGGGAAGAAAAATAACTCAGTTTACAGTATATTAAAAACAATAAATGCCTACGTCATGTCGACCTATTACATATATTTTGTTGTGGTGTCAAATGTGTGGGAGCTTGCATGCATATTAATAAGATCGTATCTCAATACTGTTGTAACAACGACATATATATCCTTAAAGAAGGAGATACAATAGTTGAAAAGGGGTCGCGTGGATAGCACGACTGACTCTTAATCTTGTACGAACCGCTCTGAAACCACTGGGTTTCTTCTGTGAGTCCTTGTGAACATTTAAGAATCGTTTCCATGCGATCCCGTGTACTGAAGTGTACTGAACTCTATTATCCGAGCACGTTAATGAATAGTGGTCCGTCATCTCAAATGCATATTTTAGACATACTACATACTACATAAACTGCGATTCAGTACATTATGAATTGGTGATATAGGCGAGCACATCCGGCTGATTTAGTGTATTAAATCTAGCCTATAATTTATTTCAGTTTATCATTTAGACAGTATAATATGTACGCTCCCTAGTCAGCGGACGTATTTACCACTTCGTTTCAAATACCATAGAATATAGTAGTAATTTATAACCGATGCAAAGTACTAATATTTATAGCATTAATTTTCGAGTATATGCGATTTATACTGTTTATCGAGGGCCGTAGGCCCGAGAGTGCAGTATAAATCGTTTGTACCATAACTCTAATGGGTTTCCTTTGTTCCTGCTTATGAATCATTTTCATAAACCTGAAGGCTTAAGCAATAACTGCCGGTATATATTTTAGCCGTGCTACAACTGACAGATTTAGCAGTTATACCATGGTGTACCAATGACCTTGCGTAGTTGGATAAATGGCTAAGGTACAAAACATTTTCTCGTATATACGATTTATACTGCACTCTCGTGCTTCCCTGATACTTCAAGTAGAATTATATTTAAAATAAACGATGGATATGAAAAATCCAGGTGAAATAACTGGACACCTACCTCCCGACGTAGACATTGTCCACCATCTTGACAATAATACACCGTATCATAAAAGCTCTACACTGGAACACGAACCAGACAGTGACAATAGGGCGGATATATCTAAGTACTGGCGTCATGTTAATTATGACCCTGATCGTACACCATAGTCCTGCCCACGACGCGGTGATCATGCTATTTCTTGATTGGTCGAGCCTTTTTTAACTGCAAACTGCAAGGCCCTAAACACTTCTTGCACATGCTTAGTTGGATAAATGGCTAACATTTATAGCATATTTTTCTCTTAACGCATGCCCGAGAGTACTTTCTATTGTCCAAAGTGACACCTCGTTGGACATTCTATAACTAATACATATCATGAAAATATCTCGGTTTACGCCTCGATAAATGTCATGGTATATGCCCGTAACACCTCGTTGGACATTCAACTAATACGTAATTGTAATATTTATAGCATTATTTTTCGAGTATATGCGATATGTACTGCTTCTCGAGGGCCGTAGGGTCTAATGTCTTGAATTATTCCCGTCAATCTCACAGATCTCCGTTTTTAAAACCACAATCGGCTCTCACAACCAGTGGTTTCCTGTTTTTAAAAATGAATCGAGAGATGACCACTATTTTGGTGTCTGGGAGTCATTTAGAGGCATTCTGACTCCTAGAAGGTGCATACTATTCGAATCTTTCAGTTTAGAGTGTATCCTTTGACCACATAAATTGCATAATATAGATGTTTTTCGAGTTTGAAAAATGTCACGATGATACGGTGTGTACCCAATACTATTTTACCATGGTACGGTGTAGTCCGAGCACACTTTCACAGATATCGGTACTGTATATCCTCAAATTGCTGATACGGTGTAGAACCATATGCTTGAAGTAGTTTTAGTTAACGATTTTAATTATTTTGCTGCTAAACCCTTTCAAAATAAAGTCACGATCTCCCAGTTGATAAAACGGAAACGTGTGAACATGTAACTTCAGTTGTGGTTGTTTTGGAATGTTACCATGAAACGGTGGCCTTATATACATATAAACACTATCAGGTGAGGCTAAAAATGGCTTAAACCGTATACAAACATACATTTTAGTTGTTTTATTTGTTTTTAATCTGTTTTTCTTCTGCAGTCTGTAAAGTCTCAAAATGGAACCCTTAGAGAAAATGCACCAATGCTACTACTGTAAGCGACCTACTGTTGACCTACAGGAATGCAACGATCATGTTTCAATGGTTCACGGTCGAGATATCCTCCGAATAAGTACAACAGTTCTGAATGAAACACAGAGCAATTTTCACATGTTTCGGCCAACTGCGTGCCAGGGTGTTTTGGTTCACTCATGAACCGAAGCCATTACGATAACCAATTCTCCAAAATAGTTGGAACGTTACACTATATTTCATCGATGATGTGTTTTCACAAGAATAGAATTTAATAACGTCCATAAACAGTACAAACCCGATGCTTTTAAAAGGAAAAGCTTCATCTTTTATCATTGTGTTCATTTGAAGCCATGTTTCCAGATACCCATGTTTTTAAGTTCATCTATAACATTCGATAGCATTTCTTTAAATTCGTTTGAAGAGTCATTATTATTGTTTTCAGAATATGGTATTGGTTTATATTCTGAGTGTTAAAAACAGTGTTCAACTTTACAAAGCTAATATTTCTGATATTAACACTTCTTTCCTCGATTTACATCTCTCTATTGAAAAAAATTAGCAAAATCTATGACAAGAGAGATGATTTTAATTTTGATATTGTTAATTATCCCCATCTATCCCCATTTAGTTGGGGATGTTTCCGAGCAACTTCTTATGGCGTGTATGTGTCTCAACTTATTCGTTTTTCTAGAGCTTGTACTGGAGTTGAGGACTTTAATATTCGTAATCTTTATATAACTAAAAAGCTACTCCATCAAGGCTACCGTTACCATAAACATTGTAAAACCTTTACAAAATGTTATTATCGTAACCCTCATCTTCTTTCCAAATATAAAAGTAATTTGAGAACTCTTCTGCGACAAGGACTATCACAACCCGACTTCTATGGTGATGTGATTTACAAACTTCGAAAGATCAAAAGAAGTTATGATCCTATCATTTTGCAACGCACTGCATGCTTGGTGGTGGACCCATTTACAGTTCGCCACTATGCTTTCCTCTTTAATTGTGCGATGACCGGACAGGCTGTGGACCCTATGATGACGTCTACCTAAAGCCCAAAAGGACGGTGACTTTGAGGTTTGTCTGCAGTCTTGTCTTGTCGTGCCCTCAATGGTTTATGCTCTTGTTGCTCTGGCGTCTGCCAAGTTATTGAGTCTTTGTGGCTTTCTAGGCTATTGTTTTTTTGTATTTATATACACACGAGCATCTTTGTGTTTTACTTATATTTCCTACTGATGCTGCCTTGTTGGTTAGAGAATAGTTCATGGCGGAGATTTCTTTATTTACACTGTCCCGTTGACAGTAGGGTAAGTGTGAGGTTTGGTGCACCCTAGAACCTGGATTAACCCCCGCACCCCGTCCCCACACCTCCACCCCCGTGGCCTTTGTTTGCCACTGAACGTCCCAAGGCGGTAGCTCTATTGTCAATCCTTTTTGTGTTTGTGACGTCATATGCCTTTATTCTTTGTTAACATTGACATTCTTGTTTGTCCTTTTGCGTGTTTTGGGGTTTACCGTGTTCTATGAAAGCTGCATTTCCTGTTCGACTTTTATACTTATTTTAAAACGTTTAGCAAAAGGACTATTCAGCTTTTCTCTCTCGGCACCAATTCCAATTGTTAAATTATGCATGGCATCTTCCAAATTGTCGACTTCATCTTCACATAGACTGTCATCAAACATGTCATATGTTAGTGCATACTCGTTGTATTCGTTATAATCATCAGTGTCGTTATCATTATCAGCGTACTACTGTAATTGTTCTTTTATTTATATTGTCCAGTAACTCTCGTCCACTTTCAGGTTTTGACCATATTTAAAGATATTGTCGCTTCTGGAATTATTTCAAAGTTTTTAGTCATCAAACTATATTTTCCAGTTGTTTCATTTAGAATTAGTGTATGTATTCGGAGGATATCTCGACCGTCAACCTTTGAAACTTGATCGAGGCATTCATGTAGGTCCGCAGACGGTCGTTTACAGTTGAAGCATTGATGCATTTGCTTTACCGGTTCCATTTTGAGACTTTACAGATTGGACCAAGGTACGGTTAAAACGAAAAATAACAAACTACAATTTATGTTTATAACCTCAACTAATAGTGTTTATATGTTTTAAGGCGACTCTTTTAAGGTAACATTCCAAAACAACGACAACAACTAAAGTTACAGGTCAAACAATGTTCCGTTTAGTATCGACTGGGCGATCGTGATTATATTTTGAAAGAGTAACCGAAAAACAATGCTTATTATAGCATTCAAAATCGTTACAACTAAACTACTTGAAGCAGATAAGTTTGTTCTCCACCGTATCAAAAATTATGATGATATACCGTACCGATATCTGTTAAAATGTGCTCGGACTACACCGTACCATAGTAAAATAACATTGGGTACACACCGTATCATCGAACCATTTTTCAAACCCAAATAAAACATCTACATTATGCAAGTTATGTGATCAAAGGATGTTTGCATACACTCTAAACCGAAAGATTCGAATATTTAATTTAAATGACTCCCAGACACCAAAATAGTGGTCGTCTCTCGATTCAGTTTTTAAAAACAGGAAACCACTGAATGTGAGATCTGCTTGTGGTTTTAAAAACGGAGATCTGTGAGATTGACGGGAATAATTCAAGACATTGGACCTTCCCTGATACTTCAAGTACGATTATATCTAATATAAAAGATGGATATGAAAAATCCAGGTAAAATAACTGGACCCTACCTCCCGACGTAAACATTGTCCGCCATCTTGAAAATAATGCACCGTATCATAAACGCTTTAAACCGAAACACATATCAGACAGTGTTGTTGATGTCGGAGTATATTGACAATTGGTTATATTATAATACAGTTGCACGTGCTTTATTATACTGTTGCACGTGCTATTGTTTGTCGGAGGTATAGTATTGTTTGGATTGGTTAAAATGGATAAATGATTGACAACTGGTGACATGTTAATTATTTCATTAGTATGATACTATATTTTTTAGTATGATACTGTCTTTTATGACTATCATTCAAAACTTTTCAGTATCATACCAAATAATTAAGTATCATATTAACATCAACAATAATGACCCTCGCGGTACGTAACGCATGGTAAGGTTTAAATAGTATGATACAGTATCATACTCAATAATTTCAGTATCATTCTAAATAATTTCAGTATCATACTTACTTATTTAGTATCATACTAAACATTTCAGTATCATACTAAATACGTTGAGTATCATACTTTATAATTTCAGTATCATTCTAAATAATTTCAGTATCATACTAACTTATTTAGTATCATACCAAACTATTCAGTATCATACTAAACTATTCAGTATCATACTAAATACGTTGAGTATCATACTTAAACATTTCAGTATCATTCTAAACACTTCAGTATTATTCTTAAAATATCAGTATCATTCTAAATAATTTGAGTATCATACTAAATAAGTTCAGTATCATACTAAATATTGTCAGTATCATTCTAAACATTTGAGCGTCATTCTTAATAAGTTCAGTATCACTCTAAATATATTCAGTATCATACTAAACTATTCAGTATCATACTCAAAATTTGAGTATCATTCTAAACATTTCAGTACCATTCTAAATAATTTCAGTATCATACTAAATATTGTCAGTATCCTTCTAAAATGTCAATATCATTCTAAATAATTGCAGTATCATACTAAGCTATTCAGGGTCATTCTTAAATGCCAGTATCATTCTAAAAATGTCAATATCATTCTAAATAATTTCAGTATCATATTAAATAATTTGAGAATCATTCTAAATATTGTCAGTATCATTCTAAATATTTTCAGTATCATTAAACTATTCAGTATCATACTAAATATATTCAGTATCATACTAGACTATTCTGTATCATTCTCCGTGGCCGTATGGTTAACGACGTTGCTCTTACCGCTGCGGTTTCGTATCCAACTGGGAGCTCGACTTGTAAGTGAGCGATTTTTCGTAGTAGAGGCAGACCATCCACATTTTTCTGTGTAGAACCAGTGAAGTAATATGCTTATTACTTCACTGGTAGAACAAGTACTGTCATAAGTCGAGCTCCCAGTGGGATTTGAACCCTCAGCGGAGAGAGGCGAAAACATTTTAGCCGCAGCGTCTTTACTATCCCGACCTCGACAATCTAAGTACAATAACGTACATAGACGATATCCTCCAGCCAGTTGTACTTCCATTATTACGTTCAAACTACCGTAGATGTAGGGGGCATCCTCCAGCATGAAAATGTGTATCCGCATACTGCACGTTGGCTACACGATTTCTGCAGTAGAACAACATTGATGAACTCGATTGGCCTCACTTTCATCTGCACATGCAATTTTATGTATGTAGATATAACGGTTTTTCAGGAGAACACAACACAAGTTTCAGGGGGACAACACTATTTTTATATCCCCCGCTTGTGCGAAGGCGCGGGGGTAATAAATCCTTAGGCAATGAGGTAATATATTATAAATTATGATAGTCGTCAAGTCATTACACGGGCTGCCCCCCCCCCCCCCCCCCCCCCCCCACCCACTTCTTTTGGTACGCAGTATTCAGGGCAAAATTAGAGACTACAGGGCAAAATTAAAGACTATTCAGTACCCACGCCCGGGTACCAGTACCCGCAAATTACATTATTTAGTATTCAGTACGCATAACAAATAGGTACATGACTTCAAACTATTATTTTCTAAGTAAAAAAAAAAGAGTTGAAATCCACAAAAATCGTCATGATTGACCCCAAAACAGCAAAACGGTGAGTTACAACCTTTAATACAGTTTTAAATGTCGGCCATTTATATCACATCTTCATAAAATTAGACGAATAATTGTCTGTGCGCACGCACTCACGCACGCACTCACGCACTAACTTTCTCTGACTGTCCCGTTGGAAAGTTGAGGCCGGCTTTTATTTCGGCATGCAGTCATTTTTCCACGTGACAATGGCGTAATTAAAATGTGTAAGGCTTACTCTGATTGGCTGATTGCATTATGGGATTTTATCTTGACCCAATTATTTAGTATGATACTGAAACTATTTAGTGTATGATATAGAGATTATTTAACTGCTGGGATCGATTATAGAGAACTCGTTCACGAGATGGTAGACGTGTTGTTCTCCCATTTCTGCTCATGTGAGATAGGCATTTCCCTCATGTGAGATTATAAGAATCCATCATGAGTATCCATGTGAGATAGGGAAATCTCATCCGAGGGTCAGAATTGTAACCAGGGACGAGGCTCTGCCGAGTGCCTGGTTGCAATTCTGATCCCGAGGGGGTGAGATTTCCCTATCTCATATGGATCACTCATGATGGATTATTTTTCTCCCATTATGTGTTTATTACCGCATAAAATCAATGACTTTGCTGATTTAACGCCAAAATAACGCAACGTCGACGTAACGTCATGACGTCATAAGTCACATGTCATGTAAGATAGAGTTATCTCACATGAGGAAAATGCCTATCTCACATGAGCAGAAATGGGAGAAAACTCTATCTTACATGACATGTGACTTATGACGTCATGACGTTACGTCGACGTCGCCTTATTCTGGCGTTAAATCAGCAAAATCATTGATTTTATGCCTGTAATAAACACATAATGGGAGAAAAATAATCCATCATGAGTGATCCATGTGAGATAGGGAAATATCACCCTCGGGATCAGAATTGCAACCAGGCACTCGGCAGAGCCTCGTCCCTGGTTACAATTCTGACCCTCGGGTGAGATTTCCCTATCTCACATGGATACTCATGATGGATTCTTATATTCTTTTCACAGACGAGAGTAGGCGATAGCCTCGGTCACCCGACCCGCTTCTGATTTCTTCGTTACGCTATGCCACACGGATCCAGAACCAGGGCCTGGGGAAACTACGACGTTTAAAATCGCCCTCTCGTTTTGGGCGATTTTGGCGAGATATTGAGAGATTAAACGAGACTTTCAAAACACTTATTTCTAAATTAATTTCATAATAATTTCTTACTTTCAACTTTTGAGAAGCAGCATGTGACGTCAAAAATGATAACAGGTGCATCAACAATTGACGTTGTACGTTTATTTACAGCATGACGTCAAGCAAAAATCAACTTTAACGTCAACTTTATGCACGTGAAAAATCGCGCGAATAAATTGGACAAATCGCTAGTGGGCGCTTTAATTGGCCTAATCTGCCCAGACCGATATCTGCAAGTAAGACGTATGCATGATACGGTCTAGCTTTCACTTCTTAGCCTCTAACTGACTTAGTGTTTGCCCTACTTTTTCCCCGCGCTTCTACGAAACCACGCGTCTTAACACGTTCGCGCCAAAACAAGCGCATGCCATTTAGTAAGCGATTACTTAATGATTAAATGGTTAAAATTCGTCATCGTTAGAAATTTACATGAATAAGTTCGCCATTTTTTAAAAATTCCTCACCGTCTGATTGGAGGAAAAAGTAGGGCAAACACTAAGTATAATTTTACCCTAAATCATTTGCTTTATTGAACTTATCCGCAGATGACGTCGACGTCAGAAACAATTTATTGACGTCATAACTCAACATCAGTTAGTTATTAATATTTAGCGATTATGGCTATTCTTTCACTGAGAAAACCCAATCCCAAATGTTATAAAGTGAAATTATTTAGAATGATTCTCAAATTATTTAGTATGATACTGACATTATTTAGAATGATACTGACATTTTTAGAAGATACTGAATAGCTTAGTATGATACTGCAATTATTTAGAATGATACTCAAATTATTTAGAATGATACTGCCAATATTTAGTATGATACTGACATTTTTAGAATGATACTCACATTTTAAGAATGATACTGAATAGTTTAGTATGATTCTGAAGTTATTTATGAACTTCTTTAGAATGATACTCAAATTATTTAGAATTATACTGCAATGTTTAGAATGAAACTGACAATATTTAGTATGATACTGAAATTTTGAGAATGATGCTGAACTTTTCAGAATGATACTGAATAGTTTAGTATGTTACTGAAATTATTTAGAATGATACTGAAGAATGATACTGACATTTTGAGAATGATATTGAAATGTTTAGAATGATACTGTTTAGTATGGCACTGAGCTTTTGAGAATGATACTGAAAGTATTAAGTATGATACTGAAATTATTTAGTATGATACTGAAATGTTTAGTATGATACTAAAATTATAAAGTATGATACTCAACGTATTTAGTATGATACTGAAATGTTTAGTATGATACTAAATAAGTTTATATGATACTGAAATTATTTAGAATGATACTGAAATTATTGAGTATGATACTGTATCATACTATTTAAACCTTACCATGCGTTCCGTACCGCGAGGGTCATTATTGTTGATGTTAGAATGATACTTAATTATTTGGTATGATACTGATTTTTTTTTAATGATAGTCAAAAAAGACAGTATCATACTCAAAAATATAGTATCATACTAGTTAATGAAATAATTATGACCCTGATCGTACACCATACAGGAAGCATGTTTTTTATTGTTCTTGCATATTATTGCCCAAGAGTGCTGTTTGTTTTTTATATTTGGTAATGTGTAGTTTGGTAATGTTTGGTAGTGGATTCGCGCGTTTTCGGCGACAACATTTACACAGAAGTTTATTTTTATGCTGAACTAGCAGCCGAAATGGATGACGGCGATGATTTAATTTTGAGTCAGATAGCGGCGAGTTTAAAAACTGAGTTTTCGGAATGAAAAGCATTAAATCACAGTGATGAAAATATTGAGCTATCGCAAGACCTAGATTTGCTTGAAATTGATTTTTTAGATATGCCATTAGGCGATATTTCGTTTGACATTGGTTTCGACATAAATAAATTTCGTTCGGAACATCAGCGGGCAAATGTGGGGTCGGCATAATTGTTCGTTTTTTAAAATCAAGTTTATATGAAATGATTGCTCGTTATAAACCGATAACCCTTGTAATTCACGGTTCAGAGAATTTTGATAAAATGTTGTTTTTGTGTATGTTTTTCCAATTAACGGATTTTACTTGCAAAGAAAATCAGATTTGTGTTTAGTACATGTTGAATTACGAGGATTATCGGTTTATAAGAGCAATCATTTCATATAAATTTGATGTTAAAAAACGAACAATTATTTCATGTAAAAGCTAATTTTATCCTCAATAAAAATCATTGTTCGTACTCTTGTTTCACGTTTTCTTGTTATTTAACTCGCAACAGAACGCCCTTTACAAAAGGTCATTGTGTACACCATGGTATAACTGCCAAATATGTCAGTTATAGCACGGCTGAAATATACCGGCAGTCATTGCACGGTTTAGGCCTTCAGGTTTATAAAAAATTATATCATAAGTAGGAACAAAGGAAACCCATTAGAGCTATGGTACAAGTATAGGACAGAGCATGAGTTTTGCACGTGTACGGGGAGATAATGCACGAGTGTTAGCGAGTGCATTATCGTCCGTACACGTGCAAGACTCATGCTCTATTGTATTTATACCACAATAACTAACATATGCTGTGTATATCCTCGGGTATTACACGATGCATAGTGTGTATTTAGGCTATTGAGGTATAATCTGATGTGCAGTCGAATAAAGGATGTCTGGAATTGGTCGGGGTGGAGTGGAAGTTATAGACAGGACCGGAAAGATGATACTATAGGAAGGGTATGTTAATAGGAAGGGGTGGGGTATTTAGGGGTATATGATTCTGTTTGACAAATATGGACACTATTCGGTAACCAGTTAACCCTATTGAGACCCTAATGTATACGTCGGCGGTTTTACTAGCATGTGTTTGTTTTAGCTGACCTTGGTAAGAAGTAATAGTATGATCAGCTTCCCCTTTAATCAATCTCTTCATCACAGAAGCCCAGATGTCACTGTTAATATTGTCCATTATCTCTCTGAATCACAATCTATACTCAGTTGCAAAAGAAAGTGTACACTGAGTTTTGTTTAGATTTAATTATATAAAGTTTTTTTAAAATTAAATTGACAAATTCCAAAATGAATATGCAATGTTTGGTACCAACGTTTTTATCATTTCATTGCCAATATCATGTTGTCATTTGTTTTTCAATAGGTTGAATCATTAAGGGACTGTCCTTGATAAAGAGGATAGGGGTGTAAAGTAAAATGTTCAACGTGTACACTTTCTTTTGCAACTGAGTATAGATATGTCAATAGAGAATGCATTATCGGTGGTGTTAAAACGTACTTCAAATTTCCAGTTCAGAATTGCCTTGTTAATGCCTGTTAAAAGCAGGAAATTACATCTCGAAAAGGCGGTCCGACATAGATAACAAACTCAATATGTCAACACTAATAGGTCCTCTTAGGGCATTTGATGCCTAACCTTTTCCAGGTAATCAGCAATTAAATACCTTGGATGAAGTGTGTTTGTTTGTATGGTGTTTTACGTCATTTTCAACACATATAAGGTTACATATGATGGTCGATTGTTTGTGGTGGAGGCAGACCACCCACTTTTCCTGGGAGGATGAAGGGTGAAAGCAGCATTAATAGTTCCTGTCAAAAAGTTTGAAATGACTTCTCACGAGAGGCAATCACAATGGCAAAGGTTGGTCATCCGGATCAAAACGTTAACAATTGTACGCGCAACCAGGAACGTTTAATAGCCGTTTCATATACGTTCCTGGCGTAAGCAAATATTGCGGGTCAAAACATTAACACTTGTACGCGTAAACAAATATTAGGGTCAAAACGTTAACAGTTGTACGCACAGCCCCCACCCTATCATATTTAGATATATTATTCAGCTGCCAAAGGCAGCTGACACTTATATTGCTTTTATATCTGTCTATGGTTAACAGACTGTGACTCATGTAAGTGGCAATAAGCATGCTTTACAACTTGAATTCCTAGAGAACTCGTCTGAAAAACTTGAATGGTATAAACACATATTTTGTAACGTTGAAAGGTTACCATTTCACTTGCTGAAATGACGTTTTCGTAAACCAGTCTACTGAATGAAGCATGTCATTCGCAACATCTCGTACACTGCTTCGCGGGATCCCGAAGAATGACGGGATTGGCCGAGCGTTCACGATTGGTAGCATGTAATCAGCGACGGCACATTCACAAGCCTGAATAGCGCAGTTAATCGAGGCGCCGTGTTACTGCCCAGGAAGGTAGGATACAAGCCTGCCGATTTCCCTATTATTTTATTTTTTTAATTTTCATTGCTTTCATATTGCTGATGGTAAGGTAGCAACAGTTCCTTAACTAATTACACATGGTAACAGTGAACAGTTTATATGTGTTGTAATGCACACTCTAACGCACACGTATCCCTTACACATGTCGCCAGTAATTAGATATCTCCGCCCTATTGTTGATGTCGGAGTATATTGACAATAGTTTATAAAACATAGTTGCACGTGCTTTATACACGTGCTGTTGTTTGTCGGAGGTATTGTTCTGGTTTGCTTGGTTGAAATGGATAAATGATTGACAACTGGCAACATGTTAATTGTATTTCTGTGCTGATGTTGCAAGGTAATTGTAATCAATATGTAAGGCATGTCAAGGTATTTGAACAGAAAGAAGCGAGGTCGCTCACATTGATTTAAAATGCTTGGTAGGAAGAACTAATGGTAAACATCGGGAAGGATGTTAATATATTTTCAATATTGTTTTAACACCCGTGACTTGATATATTATTATGTTAACTTCTTGTCTCACGCTTGCGTAAAACATTGCTTGTATTATTTGTGAGAGAATTAAATTCAGAATAGCGAACTGTCTGTAACGTGGGATCTATAAGATACAAGTACAAACATTAAATATTATATGTGGAGAAAATTGTGTACAAACCACTTACCAGCGGATTCGAACCCGCACCTAGGACACCAACTTCGAAACACCGCCTCGCACAATAGCCGGCGCCTTAGACCACTCGACCACCTATGCAACCTAAACAGATTGGTTTCGGTGGACGGGTCATACTAAGGTCGTACTACTGAACGTGTCGGATATATATACTACAACTCTATTTCTTCTTCTCTTTATCCCTCTTCTCTCTCTCTCCTGTGCTTGTACGCCTAACCATGATACGCGTAACATAATGATATGATGCCAATAGGTTTCACTGTTTAGTCTGTTTCACATATAACATATACCCAGGATAACGTAAATCGTTCGACCCTGGCCTTTGCGACACGACAAATGGACTCCCGGTCAGTTCCCTACGGAGAATAATGAAGGGCGTTATTTTTTCTACGACAAAGAGGTCTGTTTTCTATGAAGAAATGCAACTCCCTCCTTGTTCACCATTTATAATACGAACCCGTTTTACGTTATATATCGATCACACGTGGAATATTGACTTCTTTCAAATTGTGCTAGTAATCTTTTTCACAAATATTGTCCTGACTAGTTTGTCTGCATACAAAACGATTCACAGACTGGTAGTTGGATTAGAGTCCAAGCCTTGTAGAGGCGAAATGCTCTAGCAGCCTTAGACCAATCAGATGCCAAACACATAACTATAGGTATCGTGCCCTCCTCCATTACTATTTAAACTTGTATCGTTCCCTCCTCCATTACTATTTAAACCACGATCGCCAAACTTTACAGAAATGTTGATCAGCAAGTGAAGATGCGCACCTGGGTTTTCGTTTTCATTTTAACCAAGAACCACATAGTTATGGCCCTTGACTTATCAAAATAGGGGCTGAAAAACTTATGTTGCGCCCTACTCCATTACTATTTAACCCACGGTCGCCAATGTTGACCAGCAAGTGAAGATGCGCACCTGGGTTTTCGTTTTTATTTTGGACCAAGAACCACAGAGTTTTAAAAGTAGATCAGGGTTCCGATAATAATGTTTTGCAAAGCTTTTCCGAAGTTTATGTTAACCCGATGGTATACTTTTTTGTTCAACGAGACTACCAGCTGTAGGAAAGCGAATAAGTTGAGAAAACATCTACTCCGATAAGATGTTGCTCGGGAAATATTCCCGTCTCTTGTCATATATTTTACTATTCCCCATGTTTTATCGAGAGATGAAAATCTAGAAACAAATGACATTAATAGAAATATTACCATTGTTGGGTTAAAGTTATTTAGGGTAGATATTATTCACACTTTATTGTAGAAGGAAAGGGTTGTCAATGTTCTCTCTCAAGCAATAAAAAACAAATCTGCAATAAAAGGCACAGACGGGCGCACGCACGCACGCACACACACACACACACACCTAAATTGCGGATTTCCATTTATTTTAATCTCATTTAAATCTAGAAACAAATGACATTAATAGAAATATTAGCATTGTTGGGTTAAAGTTATTTAGGGTAGATATTATTCACACTTTATTGTAGAAGGAAAGGGTTGTCAATGTTCTCTCTCAAGCAATAAAAAACAAATCTGCAATAAAAGGCATAGACGGGCGCACGCACGCACGCACGCACACACACACGCACGCACCTAAATTGCGGATTTCCATTTATTTTAATCTCATTAAACTATTTGTTATACAAACGATCATACGTTTATGCAACATAATGTGTAATTTGATATATAAAATTATACACGTACAATTCGTAAATAAAAGGAGTCTCATTGGAACATATACTACTCAAAATTTGCTAAGGCTCACTTTTATTCTTCCATATATTTTATTAGAAATTAATTCACAATAACGATATTAATTTCACTGATACTTCAACAATTCCACAATTTGAATCAAGTCATGAGATCACATGACCATACACTGCCCTAAATAATTTCATGTAAAATATAAATAATGCCATTTATTTCAGCAAGAAATTTAAACAGCAAAAAAGTGATCCTTAGCGAATTTGAGTAGTATATGTATATTTTGGAAACCAATACTATAAACCAACTACGTTATACGATTTAGTTTGGAATTTATTGAGCAAATGAAATATAAAATAAACATATTAAATTAACTCTTTTGGATCACATCAAAAAAAAAGAGAGAAAAGGAAAACACGAGCTGTTCTCAAGCACATATTATTTATTTACACAGCGACAGCAAATACATAAAACCAGTCAGTGGTCGAGCCAAGGCATGGTTTTGTAAATAGACACGAGGCGCTGCTGCTTCCTTTGTTGCTTTCTTACTTTTCAAAAGAAGCCAGCTACTTGACTATATTATCAATAATCAAATGCTTCGTATAGTCCCAGTTTAAGTTATTTTTATAAGGAATGGGTTCGTGGATAGTATGTCATACAAAATAGCACACGTAGCAGCAGCAGACTGACTTTAAAGGGACACTTTGCAATATTGCAGTAATTATCACACGTTAAAATGTCTCCCATGATTTATTTATATAATGTCATTTTTAAAAAATATAATTTCGAGGAAATAAAACATTGAATTCTATCTTATTTTCTCTTTGTTATTTATCCTAGGTTTAATAATTGCCCCGTGTGGTACCCGGGAAAGAATAGCGCCACTGTTTATGCATGCAGAGGGTGTACAATTCCCCGGATTCATGTTTATTTTGTCATTTTTGTCATGTTCGTTAAAGGTCTTCATCATCATCCCGGCATTGTTTCGGTTGCTACTTGAGTGTTGTCAAAACAAACGATCGTGGCTCCAACAAAAAAGAATGTGAATTTGCAGCAACTTTGCAGGTGACCATGTCAATACAAATACCCGAGTTAAGCGGCGGATGTCCACAGAAAATGCCCTTTAACGAAAAAGCAGTTATCTCATATAATATAATGGAATTATTAAGGTCCTAATGACAATACAGACCTTTCAGAATATCTGAATGTCATCAAGTGTCATTGACGGGATCATAAAGCTAAACTTGGACTTAAATATCGACATTTTCAATTGAAAGATAAAACGCAATTATGACGGAATACCGGTGTTGTTGTTTTTCTTCAAAAGATTGATTAATATTCTTGATAAACTGTGTTAAGATAGCGCCATTGTGATAACCGCTGCGTCATGTTTTTAAGAGATTAAATTGACCGAATAAGATGCTCTTAAGAAGGCTTCTCCTGGAATCGGAGCAAATATTACGTCGTTGGACATTATGACATTAGCCACAATGCAAATACTCAATGACTTTTCAGAAGCCAGAGTAACAAGAGAACAAACCATCAAATATATGACAAGACAAGATAAAAGTCCTATGATGATTTAGGTAGACGTCATCACACGGTCCACAATCTGCCCGGTCATCGCATGTGCACGTGCTTTTTGTCCGCAAGGCGCTTTTTGTCCGCGGCGCTTTTTGTCCGCACAAAATTTGAAAAAGTGACGATTTTTGTCCGCGCGGCGCTTTTCGTCCGCAGAAAAAAATGAAAAAGTGATGCCTTTTGTCCGCATGGCGCTTTTTGTCCGCACAAAATTTGAAAAAGTGACGCTTTTTGTCCGCACAAAATTTAAAAAAGTGACGCTTTTTGTCCGCGCGGCGCTTTTTGTCCGCAGAAAAATATGAAAAAATGATGCCTTTTGTCCGCATGGAGCTTTTTGTCCGCACAAAATTTGAAAAAGTGACGCTTTTCGTCCGCGCGGCGCTTTTTGTCCGCAGAAAAAATGAAAACATGATGCCTTTTGTCCGCATGGCGCTTTTTGTCTGCACAAAATCTGAAAAAAATGACGCTTTTTGTCCGTAAAAAAATGAAAAAAATGATGCCTTTTGTCCGCATGGCGCTTTTTGTCCGCTAAAATCTTAAAAAAGTGACGCATTTTGTCCGCGCGGCGCATTTTGTTCATATAAATTCAGAAAAATTGATGCCCCCGATGTGGTTTTAACATTTTACTTTTAAATGTGAGCTTGAACTTAGAGCCACGGACCTGGATTTTGTCACGTTATTTCAGAGTTATTCACAGGACACGATTGTGCGGACGTACGGATTGACATACCGACGGTGTGACTACTATATGCCTCTCTTAAAACTACGCTTTTTGTTCGCCGAACATCTTAAGATGAGGTAAAATCGTGTA
Source organism: Cyrtodaria siliqua (assembly GCA_037043455.1). Lineage (NCBI taxonomy): Eukaryota > Metazoa > Mollusca > Bivalvia > Adapedonta > Hiatellidae > Cyrtodaria > Cyrtodaria siliqua. The sequence goes on along the minus strand of JAWPHD010000130.1, from coordinate 151,952 downwards.
CGTTCTTTTAACTTTTTCAGTAATGTTCTATATTATTATATGGCAGAGATAAAATATTGTTAATCATCATATGAAATCGCTTCTTTGACACGTTCGAGCTTTGACACGTTCGAGAATCTCACCTTCTGTACTGAATCGGCAGTAATAAGAGTTAAGGCGGAGGATTTCCAGTTATGCGGTAAGAATATGTCCAAATTGAATTAGTTGAGCTGAACAGAAATGTTACCAACACAAAAAAGCTTATACGCTGAGAGCTTATACTTGGTAGACCCTCCCTCCCCCGGGGAAATTGTATAGGCCCTACTTTTCTGGAAGTCCATTACGTATGCAGTATTGTGCAACTTGTCTGCCATTTTATCGTGTACATGTAATAAGTTACCTACAAAAAAATAATTATATTTACTGAAGACTAAAATATATGGAAGTAAAGGTTTGTATTTTAATTTTTCTTCATTAGTCATGCCTATTATAATACAAACTTTCGTTTCACTTACTTTTTATACCTTGAATATCTGCGTTTCTATGTCTACGTTACCTTAATTTTCGTTACATTGTTTTATTAAGAACATTAATGATGGTACATACGAAAATTATTCCAAACTGTACATGTATCACAGACAATCACATATGTCCTCATGATGTTAATAATGTTTTGTTCTTGTAATGTCCGTAACATAGCGTGTTTTTAAATTATTTGCTATTTTCCGAATGTTAAAAGAAAGTAGTACACATCCAATTATTACCTTAACATCTCCTTTTTTAATTAACATGAAATACGACTGCATTACTGAAAGCCGAACCAATATTTTGTACCCATCAAATATGAATATCCGTCATTTTGGACGTACCAGAGTTTTCTATATTTTGGCCCTTGGAAAAAGATTATAAGTATCTTTCATGGGTATCCGGTAGCCGAGTTTCCGATTAAAACACTTATACCGAAGGTTGGAATTCCCTATTTGAACCAAATACCCATGATAGAATCTTTATCTTGCATATTAGAAACATGTTGTGCATTGACGCCGCCAGCTACTAACGTTCTACGTGTTCCTGCATACCGGATGTTGGCGCGCGTGAATGTTATCTCGACCCTAGGGTGAGATGGAAATATCTAGCCCCGGTAAAAATGACAGATATCCTTGTCCGGTATGCAAGAATATAAGAATCTTTCATGGGTATCCGGTGATGATAGGGAATTTGAACCCGAGGTATACGTGTTTTTATCGGAACCGAGGCTCTGCCGAGGTTCCGATTAAAACACTTATACCGAGGGTTGGGATTCCCTATCTGAACCGAATACACATGATAGATTCTTTGTCTTGCATATCAGAAACATGCTGTGCGTGACGCCGCCAGGTACTAACGTTTTCCATGCTTTCCGGCATACCGGATGTTGGCGCGCGTGAATTTTATCTCGACCCTAGCGTGAGATGGAAATTTCTTGCATACCGGACAAGGATATCCGCCATTTTACCGGGGCTAGATATTTCCATCTCACCCTAGGGTCGAGATAAAATTCACGCGCGCCAACATCCGGTATGCAGGAAAACATGCAAAACGTTAATAGCTGGCGGCAGAAATGCACAACATTTTTCTGATATGCAAGAAAAAGAATCTATCATGGGTATTCGGTTCAGATAGGGAATTCCAACCCTTGGTATAAGTGTTTTAATCGGAACCTCGGCAGAGCCTCGGTTCCGATAAAAACACGTATACCTCGGGTTGGAATTCCCTATCTTCACCGGATACCCATGTAAGATTCTTATAATCTAGCCTGGTAAAATGACGGATATCCTTGTACGGTATGCAAGAAAGGTTTGACGGTTATCCTTGTCCGGTATGCAAGAAAACCTTTCTTGCATACCGGACAAGGATATCCGTCATTTTTCTTGCATACCGGACAAGGATTCTTATCATGTTCATTCTGATGTATACTTATTCCTATGATGAAAACAGAACTTCGTGATCATCAGCAATGGCAAATATTTCATCTAGAATGGTAAGCTGGTGTTTTCCCACAGACAAAGTAGAGGTTGGATGTTTCGTGCATGTCTGTCTGGTGTCCACTGGACGCAAATGCGAGTAATACATTTTGTCGTATTGTCGTGATTACTAATGTAACTTTTTAAATCACAAAAGGCCTTCGTGTTCACCCCAGGGAGCAGGCAAGCTGGGGTTTCACTTCGCCTTTGCACTCGATCTACTTCAGTATATCTAGGGACGCACGCGTCTGCCACAAAGTCAACTCAAGGCTTCAAATGATAAGTATGTCAAACACACTAAATCGTCAAAAGTACCAGGAACTGAAGAGAATGAATGGTGTTTTACGGCACGTCGACACATAAATAGGTCATATTGTGCGCAAAAACTGACGAAAGATGAAGAAATGAAGGATTAATTAAACATTAATGTAAATATATCAAGATAAAACTATTAAAAAATAAGGGATGATATTGTAGTAATATAAACTATATATGTAAATCAACAAATGCCCGAAAACGGGTATATAAAAAAGTAAATATATACAAGAACATATTATAATGATTTATATAGTCTGACTTCCTTCAGGAAATCTAAAACTAGACTAAAATCTATAGTATTAAGAGTGCGACGTGGTGCGTTAACGTCATACACATACAGTATATTCATTTGTCAATTGTATTTGGCTCAACTGATAAATCCAAGCAGTAGAGCATTTTGCTTTTGTCAATTTTATCTGAATTGCCATCAGTTGTTGCAAGATATCGAGCCTAGAGGATATGGTAACTTCAACTTAAGATATGTCTTATACCTGACGAATAAGGGAACCAAACCAAATATAGTGTGTTACAGATCTGGTCAGCGTGTTGTGTTAATTAACAAGTCATTGAGAATTATGTCATGGTGTTATCATAAGCAACACATCTCTATGCTGGAATACGAGACGATCGTAGGTATATATCATAATAATTGACATCAAATCGGAATGGGGTTTGTGAATCCAATGATAGATTCCGTGGTTCTTCTTAAGTCATTTGAAATGTTTTTTGTTCAGGATTGATGCAGTTTTGTGCACGAAGAAATTAGTTCAGATGCCATATTTATCTGGAGATTGGCCTCTAGCAGTTTTGCTTTAAATTGAGTGTAATGCACCAGTGGTATTACTGGTATGTTGCGTATTTTCTACTGTGATTGATAGTTGATGAATAGTAATGGGACTTGTGGAAGAGCGACAATACATCTTGTTCTCGAGAAATTTATTTATTTGACAAGGTGACAGGTTGTGTCGAGACACGGGGTGTCATTAAATATACTGGAAAGTGTCTGGTGTAGTTGTAAAGCTTCTCCAAGAACATTGGACATTAAGTTGAATATGTATATACATGTCAAGTTCATTCTCCTTTGTGTCTGTTTTTGATAAAACTGAGTATTATTAGTATAGTGTTTAAATACTAGTATATATTAAGGCAAGACTAACTTACATTCGATGGTGACTGTAGTAACCCTAAATGTAACAAAGCGCCAAAGGTAACAACAACGAAATTACGAACGCCATTTGTAACAAAATGTCGGCAAATGTAACAATTTTCCGCTAAATGTTATAAAATCAGTTTTCGCTAAAAGTTACAAATATGTGCCATATGTAACACAAGTTTAGGTTCCGCTAAAAGTTACAACCACTTTCGCTAAATGTTAACTAATTAAATATCACCCGGTATGTTCTTCTTTGTATGTCGTTTAAGAAAACTCGAATCATTTTTAACATAACCATCAAAGTTTCGGGAATACACAATAAAAACAAACTATTTTATAAAAGAAATCTTGTCATTGAGTGAACCATTGTCCTTCTGAAAGGCTGCACAGCCTTTCTGTGCTTTCAGGGCTTTGATTGATTTTGCGTAGTCTGAAAGGTTCCTTACCAAGAAAACATAGAACCAAGATTGATTGAACGTAATATCTGTTCTGTTTGGCGATTTTGTAGAGACAAAGACATTTACAGGCCAAGTAAATATTATTATATCTCACTGTTAACACTCCATTATATTAAATTCCCTATACCCCAAAGTGAAGCTATACCAGATGGCTCCTTGTTTTGACGTCAGAGTAAGACATTTTGAAATGGCACCCCTCCATGTGGTCGGTATAATAAAATACATATCGATTGATTGATAATGATTTATTGATTGATTGATTGATTGACTGATTGACTGATTGATTGATTGATTGATTGATTGATTGATTGATTGATTGATTGATTGATTGATTGATTGATTGATTGATTGATTGATTGATTGAGAAAAAAAACGATTTAAATATCGCCTCTCCATGCCCCAAAAATGAAACTGTTTTCATCGTGTATTAGTCGTATTTCATGTTCAATATGGACGCACATGTTTGCTATGTTGGTATGCTCGCTATTGAAAGTGTTAAATAAATACTTAGTGTTTAGATCCTGCTGGTCTAAGTTGTCAGATACTTGATTTGAAAAGTGACGCCAAATGTCTGTGAAACATACGTTACGCTACTTCGGTGGATACTGAACATACTAGTCGTCTTAATCAACAGCAATGGGGGCATTTAAATGCTACACAAATATGCTTTTTTTTATAAAATGAACATGGTTAAAACATTTATACGTATCCCGTTTCTGCAATTTCCATGGATCTAGATGAAAAAAATGGGGGGGGGGGGGGGGGGGGGGAATTTTTAACACGAAACATTCCTTACCAAGCTTTGAGTGCAAATATGATATACAAGGCATGGTTAATATTTGTAATATGCATATTAAAATAACAAAAGTGACCCATGCTACCCCATATAAAATGTAATTTTATTTTGAAGTGTAGAAACATATGTTACCAAAAGGTAACGTATGTTTCTTTTAAGTTCATTCGTCATTCATGAACCTGAAACACGTATTCTATTTATAAAATATATAAATTTCAATATGTATATGTTTATAATTTTATTTTGAGACATTTTATTTAATAGATAAAGAAGCTTATATATTAAATAAAATGTAAACTTATCAAGCTTCATTCGATACATGCTCAAATTACTGTGTTAAGCTCAAAATGTCACATTGCGGCGTAATAATTCTGAATATCTATACCTTGCAATGTTTAACATCGAATGCAATATATTTTTAACCAAATATATGGATTACTTGTTAGTCAACAACAATGAGTAGAAAATGGAAAATATGTAGTAAGTTGAATTTTAAAACATCAAAATATTATACGCCAACATCTGATGTCAAAGTACTTGCATTTTGTAAGTTTCGACAAATCGTTAATGAAAGCATTTAAAGTGTTCAACCCGTGTCTGTTCTACATAAAGTAGGGGAGAATATACAATTTGTAGTTCTGTGGCATGCCCGTCTGTATTATCATAAATCAAGGAAGTACTGCTCAGACTTCGAAACAAGTGAATTGCAACATATTGATGAGCCAATATTAGTGGGGTTATGGCTCGATCCCGCTTGCGGATAACTCCACTTAGTTGTCGAAATGGCGGTCTCGGGTACATGTATATGTGTGCGTTGGTCTGTCCGTCTGGTCCTTTGTCCGTCTGTCCCTCGTTCGTCAGAATTTCGTGTCCGGTCCATACATTTGACAACTATGGGGATTTTAAATCTAGAGCTATCACGAAACCTGATCAATACCCCCAAAACACCGCTTTGACAGTAACCCAAATATACCAATACAAGGTGTTTAAGTTCAAGGGCCATAACTCTGAAACGGGTGGACCGAGGTGAATGAAAATTGTGTCAGGCACATGTTCACTTCATGGTGATCTTGTCTGCCAAGTTACATTGTAATCCCTGGAACACTGTGGAAGTAGTTTGCGACACAATGGTTGCATGTACCCATATATGACAGTAAATCAAAATGACTATACTCAAGGGTCCATAATACTGCAAGACGTGGACCGAGTCGAACGAAAATTGTGTCACGCACATCTACACTTCGAGGTAATCATGACTGCCAAATTTCATTGCAATCCCTCGAAAACCGAAGAAAGAGTTCGCGCCATGAATTTGTATATATCCCTATTTGAGATCTAAGTTAAAAGGCTCATAAATCTGCAAGACCTGGACCGAGGTGAAGGAAACTTGTATAACGCACAATAACACTTCATGATGATCATGGTTGCCAACTTTCATTCCAATCCCTCCAAAACTGTGAAGTTTAGTACTTCGCGCCACAAGGTTGTAAATACCCCTAAATAACAGTAAATCAAAATATCTAAGTTCAAGGGCCCGTAACTGCGTAAGGCCTGAACTAAGGGAAACAAAAATAATGTATTTTGAAATCCCTCCAAAACTGCGGAAGTAGTTTGTACCAGAAGGTTGTATGTACCCCTATATGACAGTAAATGGAAATATCCAAGTTCAAGGGACCATAACTGAAAGGCCTAGACAATGGCGAATAAAAATTTCATTGGAATCCCTTTAAAACTGTGGAAGTAGTTCGTGCCACAGCGTACTACAGTAGACCATCCACTTGGCGCGATTGACGCGCGTGTATGCTGCGTGACGTTAAAATTGAGCGTTGGGCGTGAATGTGCTGACGCGAGGTAGCATCCTCTTAGTCAACGCTGCTCTATATGATGTGATGTACGGACGCGTTTTTCTACATATTCGCCATTCTCATTTGCTGCTAAAGCTGAGCGTGAACTGAGGCATGAGCGTGAAAATCGGTACCCGATCGATTTTAGCGTCACGCTTCTCGTCGGCGTTTCACGTCAGCGAAAGTGGATGGGGTCCTACGATGTTTCTTATTTATCGATTTTTACGTCTCACGCGTATGACACGCGTCAGGCCCTGCGCGTTTCGCGTCGTACCACGTCAATCGCGCCAAGTGAATGGTCGCCTTTATTAGTAGTACTGTGCAACAGACCAACCGACCGTACAGTGACTCCTATATCCCCACCCCCACCCCAACAAAAAAACACAAAAAAACTTCGTTTTCTGGGGGTACAATATTTTCACACAAATGTCCGAAACGCGCAACACCCAGGTCTTTTGGTAAAAGGTTAAGGTCATACTAAAGGGGTCAAAGCCCTTATATACACTGTGATAGTAGTACTTTGTGTCCAGTCCACAACTTAGGCTAGAGACAAAAAATAAATAGAGTCTGACCTCCCAAAATTTTATTGGCATCTCGGAAATAAAATCATGAACGGTCTTGTAAAAGGTCGTAAAATGAGGCCTTTTTGCCTGTATATTTAAACTTATTTATTTTACATCGATTGTAACGAAAGCTCTATGAACTTATTTGAATCACTCTCGATGTCTTCCTGGGTAGAACCAGCACTAAGCAATGCAGATAAAGTGTCTTGCTCAGGGACATAACGCATATGTCAATGGCGGGAATCGAACCCACGACTTTTGGATCATGGGTCCAACGCTCTACCACTAGACCACAGCGCTCCTGTATATTTGAGCCTTCGTCTGATCGAAAAATAATAAGTTCCCACCCGCCACATTTTTTTCAAAATCCGGATGAGACTCTAAAAAAATATTTTCTCTTGCCTAGTCATCCATTGAGGGTTTTTAAATAATTTTGGACTCATGTACCTCATAACTAGACGAAATTCAGGGGGCAACTGTTATACACAAACCTCTCAAAAACAGAAGTGCAGGACTAGGACATAATTAATAACGAAACACATTTACATGAATAAATGAAATCATGTTTTTTTTCCTGAAAATACAAACAACAAAATAAGAGGCCCAAGAGGGCCTGTAGACGCTCTACTGGCTAAAAAGGAACATAAAATTCCCATCAGTACTTCTTTTAAAAACATTGCAAAAATAAAAGGGCCAGGATGAACATACATTGCTCACGGCAATAAGTCTGCTGTGTCTAGTCTGGCATGGGTATTTTTTAATTTGTCTCACGTTCTTCTATGAATGAGATTTCATAACTAGAGTGTTCACAAGGCTTAATATGTTTCGGCGGCCATAAATCAGGTTAAATTATTCCGATCTCGCTGGTTGTCGAACTCGTCTCAGCTTTCATATAGACACTGGCAGAGTTTCGTTTAGATCCGATTAATATTAAAGGCCTTAGAGTGTTCACAAGGTGGACAATTGCATTTTTCAGAAAACAAAGGCCAAAACTCCGGTGTTTCTGACCCGATTTGGCTGGTTTTCGAACTTGTCCGAGCTTTTTTAAAATGAACAATCTATGCATGGTTAGTTAAGATCAAATAATAAATAAAGGTGCTAGAGTGTTCACAAGGCTAAATATGGCATTTTTCAGAAAAACAAGGGCCATAACTCCGGTAAAATTATTCCGATCTCGCTGGTTTTCAAACTTTTGCAAGCTTTCAATGATATAAAAACACTGGCAAAGTTTCGTTAGGATCCGTTTAATATTGAACCCTAGAGTGTTCACAAGGCAGAAAATAGCATTTTTCAGAAAAACAAGGGCCATAACTACGGTTTTCAAACTTGTCCCAGCTTTCGTTAATATTAATAATCTATACAAGTTTGGTAAAGATCAAATAATAAATATGGTGCTAGAGTGTTCACAAGGCTTAATATGGCATTTTTCAACAAAACAAGGGCCATAACTCCGGTGAAATTATTCCGATCAGGCTGGATTTCGAGCTTTTCTGAGATTTCATTGATATAAAGACTCTGGCAAAGTTTTGTTAGATCCGATTAATAATGAAGCCCCTAGAGTGTTCATATGGAAAACGTTAACGGACAGACAGACAGACGGACGACGGACAACAAGCTGTGCTGGCGTTTGGTCAGTAGAGCTAAAAACTTATATGAACACTGTATATTGTTCGCATTTAGGATAATAGGCCCAATAGGGTCTGTGGACGCTCTACTGGCTAAAGATAAAGTTTATGTATAAGGGGCCATAACTCTTTCAAATATCATTCAACTGAAGCATGGTGATGATATACGCAACTAGGTTTGGTACTGATCATCCCTGACAAGCGGTCTCTAAAGAGCCCATACTCATCAAAAATCTGTAAACTGGAACACGACGATGATATGATGATCAACCCTCTAAAGTTTCGTTGAAAAATAGCATTTTATCTAAATCAAGCCTTGAAGGGCATGACTCTGCGGTTATTGTTTTATTCCTATCTGGCTGTTTTTTAAAACATGTCCACGCATTTATTAATCTTTAGCAATGTGAAAAAGATTGGTAAAGATCAGATAAAAACGAGGCAAAATGTAGCATTTTTAACGAAATAAAGGCCATAACTCCCCTAGTACTAGTCCGAACTGGCTGGTTTCGAAACTGTTCAAGCTTTTATTGACATGAACAATCTGGTAGAGTTTGGTAAAGATCGGATGAAACATAAAGGCCCTATTCATAATTTTGATAATGCATCATCAAAATAAACTGACCAATCAGTGACCAGGAAACCTGAGACGTCTAACTTCTGGTAGGTGATAAACGCGGTCTTTATCCTTGCTGTTCAACCAAGCTTACAGTTAAAATTAAGGTATTTACAGTGCGACTATTTTAAAACCCTGCACATTTCATGCATGTTTATGCAAACTGATTCAATATATTTACCATCAAAATGGACTCTTGAAAATTATTATCTTTTTTACTCGGTCAATGATTTTTATTTTACTACAGAATTTAAGGATAAAAACCGAGTAATACAAATTTTATCACCTAATGAAAATAAAGTAAAATCCCAACATTTTGGCAATGAAAAAATATGAAATGTCTAAAAGAGGCAACATAGAAAATTTTAACTAATTCAAGGGCCATGACCAGTTACTGTTCCGATCTGACTGCTTTTTTAGCTTCTCTGAGCATTTATTGCTGTTAACAATATTTTCAAGTTTTGTAAAAAATCAGATGAAAAGGAAAAGAAGGCCCTAATATTTAAACAAGGTAAACTATAACATGTTTAACTTATTCAAGGGCCATACCCTTGCAGTTACTGGTCCGATCATACTGGTTTTCACTCTGATATTAACACTCTGGTAAAGTTTGGTAAAGATTAAATGAAAAACGAAGGCCTATTGTCTTAACGAGACAAATGTTATCGAAACATGTAATTTTAAATCGAAAATGAATATAATTTGAAAAGACTATAAAATAATATTATCCCAAAATTTACAAAGTTAAACATGACCATTCCTTTGCAAAATTACCTTATTTCCATGCATTGTCACGTATTGGGGCTACCTGTAGTAAGAGATTTCTTTGCTCTAAATAAGTTATGTTTCTAGTGACCGACATCAACTATTAAAATTAAAATAAATAATAAAATTTAACTACAACGTCGGAAGTTTTTATTCATGTGTCCGGAATGTGTAGTTATTTGTTGGTTCAAGCGACACATTCATGCCTTTTTTAAATTTATATTGTAAACAACTAAATGTGCAATTGCATATATAACATGTGTACCATCGCTCGAATGATTTTGAATGGCTATGGTACAAAACATGTATAGCTTTTTTTTCTCTCTTGTGCGATTAATACTACACTCTTGGGCGAGAAGCAGTATCAATCGCATATACTAGTACTCGAAATGTTATAACCAGTCATTCGATGTTCACATCAATGCCGAATATTCGCAATGATCTATGTTCAATGTTTCATAAAATCATTCATACTTATGCGAAAACGAAAACAAATATATCATTCAATTTAAATTTAGTTTTTATTATTTATTTTTTATTTAACACTAGATAACCTCACACAAATGTGAGGTAATATGTAACCAATTTGGCCGATGCACGAAATTAAAAAGATAAGTTCTCATTTCAAAACCATAATTTTTCCGCCCATGAAGTGAAGTCAAATAGACGTCGTATCACAACAAGTATTTTACGGATGTCCGGTTATTATTTAAGTTCTAGAGTTAGAATGTTACGAAAGGGGTAAGATTGTATTTGGGAAAATGTTACATGAGTAAAGTAATTGAATAATTCTGTAAATGTATGTAGCAAATAAAATTTTATTCTAGTGGAAACGAAACGCATAGAAAATTTACGTCACGTCAAAGCGTAAAATGATAACAAATGTACATTGAGTAAATAAATGTAATTGAATTGAATTGGGGTTTTAAGGAGCACCAACACATGAAAAGGTTATATGACGCCTAAAAGGCATGAACATGCCAGGCTCATCTTCCATGTACATCGAGATAAAATATGGAAAATGGGCCTAGAACCTTCTCACCCTGAACTGCAGAGTTGCAGCAAATTCTATCGTAGAAACTCCATTTACGCCGGAGCCACGTTATTGTTTTTCTGCCACTGCTCTTTTGATGCGAGCAAGATAGCACCTGAAACAATGCAGGGATCAGGATGAAGACCTTTAATGAACATGAACAAAAAATGATTAAATGAACATGAATTTGGGGGGATTCTACCCCTCTGCCTACCCCTCCAAAGGGATCTACAGTGGCCCTATTCTTTGCCCCGTGACCAAACGGGGGCACCCGGGAACCACATGGGGCAAAGAAATGTAAACATTCCTGACACTAATACAACAACGATATGTAACAGGAATCATGAAGTAGTTCAATTGAATTGAATGTTGTTTAACGGCTCATCAACACAGTATATGTTATTTACAGCCGCCCCAGAGAGGGTGGAAGGATACATAGGAATCCGGGAACCTGCCCTACTCTTATTACCGAATAGATTCCTATGTTTCTTTTACGTGCTCGGAGGATAGACCGATACACGGGACCGCCCGGTTTACGTCCCCATCCGACGGACGAGGCTAAGGGAAAGCGTCTTGCCCAAGAACACACCGACGGAACTCAGTGGCACCACGGAGGATTGAACCCGGGGCCTCGGGTTACAAATCTGCCGCGCTACCGAGTAGTTCAATGTCAGCGTGTTTTTTATAGTAAATTTGCTTAATTATGGTAACACTATACGTATATGAAATACATATACATGTGTAAAACCTGTCTGGTTTTGATATGCATAAAACAATCAAGTGTATAAAACACAATCACAAAATAATGGCCCAGTTTTTTAAAAGTATTAAATGTTGTACTTCCGAAGCTAAGAAAACGTTTCCTTCGTGTTGAATGTTAACATTTAATTACAATTATTTTTTTAAGATGGTTTCATTAAGAAACAATAAACTACTAGTTTAACTTACATGGACCATGGAATACTGTTTAAATATCTTGAAAAACACACTTAACCAAATACAATTTCAAAATCGTTTTTGATTTTTTTTTTATCAACGATGTCGACATTTACTGAGAGAACGAGGTAAGGAGGTTTTCACACAGGAAGTCAAGTAACTTGAATATAATGGTCCTTTTGGATGAGAGTTATATAAAGATGGTACAGAAAATTACAAATAATTAAACAAAACGTGTTAAAAAATAGAACAATGCATACTTTGTAAACTAACATAATTACAATAAAAGTCTGTTACATCATTGTAATTCCATTTTCATGGTAACTTTGTTAAAAACGATTTAAACAACTTGCCCATTTTGATTCCCATTAAAATATATGATATCTATTTAAACAAAGAATTAAAATAAGAAAAAAAGTGATATTAATGATACAATATTATAAGAGACATAACACAGTATGTTGTACTAACATAACAAAAAGAAGGAGTAATGACCCTAAATCTCTCTAAATAACCGTCTTACCTTTGTCCGTAAGTTCAGTAGGCGATTTGAAAGCGTTTTTTTAATACAACTTTATTTTAAACTGGTGCCCCTGCGGAAAATTCAAATGTTCAATTCATCAAACACGAAACAAATTTGGTAAAGTACATAAGCTTATAATACAAGCTAAGTAGTATAACTCTGACTGCCGTGCCTTCAGACGTTATTATTTAAGAATTAATGATTATACACAATTCTATATAAAACTGTCACCGTCTGGTGAGGCGCGTAAGTGTCACCATTTGAACGAAATATGTAAGGAATCAAAAGTTTAAAGGGGTTGCTGCACTATTCTGGAACTACATTCATTGAAAAGGGCTTTAAAACCCGTAGCTAAAGCTGAAAGAATTACAAAATATCTTAATAAATATAGGAACTATGACCTTTTGAAAAAGTGTAAAAAAAACTCCAATGAAGGCACTCATTTTTGAATGATGACATCATCACGCCTTTTTCCATATATGAAAGGTAGAAAATAAACTGTGTTTAAAGAAAATAAAAGTATTAAATAATATCTATAAAGCAAAATATGAATACTGTATATGCTCTTTACAGTGATATATTTTGTTTTAAATGATATTTATCAATTCATATGCAATGAATGGTAAAAAAGTGCAATGATGTCATCAATCAGAGATGGCTGCCTCCATTTGAGAATTTTTGAAATGTTTTAAAATATCATATCTCCTGTATTTATTATGATATTTTGATAATTATTTCACCCTTTTCCATGGTTTTTAAAGTACGTTTAAATTAATCTAGTTTCAGAATAGTGCTACAACCCCATAAAACATGCGACCCTGGTTTAAGGCTAAATTTGAGCACATGATCATCTTCTAAACAAACTTGATAGCATACTATAAACTAATGCTAAATGCATAAGAACGAGCCTCTAGCTTTTGTACTTTTAGAGAAGAAGAGGTTTCAATTTTCTGCTTTTATAAGTATATATATAAAATATGCAAACTCCTAATATATAAAGTTTAAACTCATTGTACACTTGGTATTTCATTTGATCAGCTTGACAGTCTACATGATGTGATCAATAAAAAACATTTGAACTATGTTTAGTGATTCTTGAGAAGGTTTCTACCTTGGTCATCTTAAATACTGCGATCATCTTATTTTAATAATTTTGAAAACTATTGACCTGAGGATATTCCATGTGAAATTTGTCCAAACTGACATAAACCAAGAAATAAGTAGCGTTACTCTATGAGATTGTAATAAAAAAAATCAACGAACGTTTGCAATACTGAACTTGCAAAAACAAGCTATTATACAAAATTATGTTTACTTAGAAATATGTATAAATTTTAATAAACTTAATTGTTCATGATTAAGTGTCACAAACACCTATGTCTCCAGCTATGCTATTTCGAGCGATTTCGTTCGACTCTAGGTTTTACATTATCACATTAACTTGCCACGTATAAAACAGACTAATATACATGTACATTTTAAAAAGTAAGCGGTTCAGATGTTTGTCTGTAACACAACATATAGTGGGACTTTCATGAACTACAATTTAATTGTGTGTTGCATCGCCTTGGCAAATCAACTAACCACTCATGTAAAAGTTTTAACATTAACATGAATTGAAGTTGTAGGTGTAATGCGTGACAAGACTGAGAAGTCGGCAAATTTATTAACATAAACAGTATAACAAGAGGCCCAAGAGGGCCTGTGGTTGCTCTACTTGCTTAAATGGCTCTTATATCAAGGGTTGTGTTCACAAACAACTATTATTAACAATCTGGTAAAGATCGAATGAAAAATGAAGGCCCCGTCGTCTTAACAAGGCAAACTATAGCATTTTGAACTAAATCAAGTGCCATTTCTTTAATGTCTTATTATTAGTACTGGTCACAAATGCTTTATTGGGTGGGCCTCATTATCTGAAAAAAAGTCGAATATCACACTTTGCTCATGAAAATGTATGGCTAACTGTGATTTTCAGTTACCTATACAAAATGTCCCCCCCCCCCACCCCCCCACCCCACTCCAAATACAATAGGCTCGAAATATGTATCATGGACATTGGCAGGTCAAGTTTTGACAAGAAGTTTAATCAAGTGCTACAAGCGTCTCACGGACAAAAAGCGTTACTTTTTCTGAATTTATGTGGACAAAAAGCGCCGCGCGGACAAAAAGCGTCACTTTTTCAAATTTTGTGCGGACTAAAAGCGGCATTTCTCACTTCCCGGTTTGTCTGGACTACCAACATAGTACATGTGTGGGTTGCTGCACAGTTTAGGACCCAGTTTAGCTTTCAGCGATCCTCCGGCCGTGCTGCACCATTTAGGACCCGGTTTAGCTTCCAGCGATCCTTTGGCCGTGCTGCACAATTTAGGACCTGGTTTAGCATCCAGCGATCCTCCGGCCGTGCTACACTATTCAGGACCCGGTTTAGCTTTCAGCGATCCTCCGGCCGTTCTATGTGATTGTTGTTTTGAATGTTTGTGTTTGGATGGCTGCGGTCTGTGAATTCTACTCTTCCTCTCTGATTGTTGCACCTCCCTTGATTGCAGAAGTTGTAACACAGGGCTCAAATTTAAGGTGGCGAACTGGCAAATTGCAAGTGGCATTTTCAGAATGCCAGTAAACTTTTCAAGTACTGGCAATAATTTGCAAGTGTATCAAAATACCTTACGTGTTTAATTTAGAATACCATGTCTGCTTTTTTTTTAACGTGATTTTATATCAATGGTGTTTTAATATGTTTAAGTTTCCTGGAATCTAGCATGTTTGCTAATGATGAATCATCTTGTGCTTTTTACTTATTTGTTACATATTTGCACTTACACACACAACCGTAAAAATTGCAAGTAACTTTTTCGTTTTACCAGTTACAAAAAAATGCTACTGACAAAATGTTGCCAGTCCAATTTGTCGATAAAATTTGAGACATGTAACATGTCAAACTGATAAACATAATATTTTATTTTGGCCTACAGTAATGGCTGTAAATATAGCAGCATATTTAAAGGAGGTCATTTCAAACTCAAACTTTACGCAAGTTAAACATATTGTTGTTAACATAGTCCCAGAATAACTTGGTATTCTTCTCATAAATAAAAAATGTACATGCGTTGTAAAATAGATATATCAACATCCACTGGACCTGACAAAATTGTAACAGCCTTCTGAGCTCATAAAGTATACAATTCCAAAACCTAACGGAGAACAATCTAAAGGAAGCATTCATAGCATGTAATTATTGTTTGGCATATTTCCCCTGCACATTTATGAAGTTTCACTACACATTGCATTTAGACGATAACAATTGTGGTATACTATTATACACAGTAAAATAAACTGCAAAGCATTGCGCTGCCCTACTATGATGAAACTCGTGTTACTAATAACGTTTTTTAAGTTAATTAGTTCATATAAGTGTGTTTATGTGCATGCGGGAGTCTTATTAACCATACCATACTTATATAATGCCACGATGAGCATTAAATATGAATACTGCATTGGTCAATTGCACGTACATTAATTCCTTGCCGTAGTCGCGGGGCTAACGTACTGGTACACTCAGATGAATTGACTTAGGAACCGAGAAAAAGTGCAAAGCGATATACGATTTCAGAAAACTTACAGTTTATTTTAAATTGTCCATTTGCATAATCTTACTATTGGTCATTTTAATTTCATATGTGTATAAACGGTTATTTTCACTATAGAACTTAATAAATTATTCTTTGATTGATCTATATGTGCACATGGTTATCTATCATAGTATTGGCCTATGCTTTTGTTTCAACACATTGACACAGTTCGACGTTACAATACAATGCTCGTTCATATTTGTTTATTGAGCTAACAGTATCTCAGTCAACATTAGATAGAATACTCGAATATAAGTTGTCTTGTTCAAGCAAATTGAGTTTTGCATGTTACTTACGTGTTGATTATATTGCAGCAATAATTGAAAACTCCATAATGTATTACCTTTCATTTATTACAATCGGTGGTTAGTTAAAATAATACTAGATTAATTAATTGAGATGCCACTTGTAATGCTTTAGATGGCACTGTGGAGTCATAGTCAGCTGGTGTAGTAACTCCCAGATCGTGCGGCCTGTTTCAGCCAGGACAAAAATGGGGTTAATTATAAAATATATATATATATGTTTCCCACCTTAACAGTCCTTCGGATGAGCATTATAACCGAGGTCCCCATACACAGTCAATGCACCCTAAAGCATGCACCCAAAATAGCCCATACGTAACAGTTAATCTTGGGGATTATTCATTGGTTGGTACGCTAGGAGGACTATAAACCTTCTTATTACACACATACACGGTAATAGGCAATACAATTTGTTGTTTTCCCTGTTCAATAACTTTTTCTTTCACCGTTTCAGATGGCTTTATATCAATAGTAGGCTATTGACTTTTGAGTTTTATACAACTTGAGATCTAGCTCCATTTTTAGAGCAAAACAAACCATTAATTAATTGTTAATGCCATCGTTATACCTTCTCGACAATATACAATTCACATTTCATGTTTTTCATAAATTCGATACATCGAATTTCTCCCAAGCCAGCAATAATTTAAAACTATATTAAAACTCGTAGAGTTACGCGTGTTTCGTGCCAGCTTTGCCTCCCGGGAATCTTGTTGGCGTAGTATCAAGTGGAACACAGTCGGTCTTTTGTCCCCTATATCGCGTCCTCACAGTCTGTTTGACAAACATGTCCAATATTAGACAAACATGGACGCCACGCAGTTTCACTTTAAGAGGGGTGTTCGTAAAGTTTTATTCTACCTATATATGGTATATAAATTATTCTCCCGCGTTTGATTTACTCTGATGGATGAAACACATTCCGTATAAATCTAAAATCCCATGTGTATGTAGTGCATATCTGACGGCTCGTCGCGACATTATCTTATTAGTTGTTTAGCTGCCGCAGCAGGCGAAGACGAATTCATCAGATTCCGGGTACAGTACTACTTAACTCTTTCATTCAAATATATTCATGCGGTTCTTTAACGTGCTCGGGGGATAGTCTCCAATACACGGGACCGTCATATTAGCGTCCCCTCCGTCGGAAGAGACAATGGGAAGTGTCCTGCCTAAGGACACACCGAAAGAAACAACACTGGGCCGCACCGTTGATGCTCGAACCCGTAATCTCTATATTTAGTCTCCTGTACTATCCCAATCGTGAAAACTCGGCCAATCTCGTCATTCTTCGGGATCAATCGTGAAACCTCGGCCAAACACTCCAATGACAAACACACAAATCATCTCTTCTGTGACGTTTGATACATGGTAGACAACCTTTGATACACGCGTTAATTCTGAACAGAAATGATAGGCTATCGATTATAGGTAAGTTCCATTTAATGTGGAACTTTTAAAGCGTTTTTAAACCGCTTAATTTCAATACCATTTTCATCGATTGTGGCAGTCGCGTTCTGCGTTGCTGGGCAATCCAGACGGTGAAGTAACAGAGACAGCTTTTCTTCACATCATTGACACTCTTACCGATTTATTTAGTCCTGAATTGGACACTGGGAAATAAGTTGGCAAAGTTGGAGGTGTGAATTGGTGAATATTAACTAAAATAGTTTTAGGAATTGTGAAACACAAGTCTCATTTTAAAAAGAAAAATGTCAGTCGTTCTTTCAGCGTGTCGCCATTCTAAGCAGAGGGCCATCGCCCGGGCTCTGAAGAGACGAGCAGAAAAACTGTAAGTTATATTAACCTATAAAAAGAACGCACGGCAATCTTGAAGCATTTATCCGGTGACAACGTTATTTTCTTGATTAATTTTTAAAATGTCATTTTATTTAAAATATATTTAAATATTACTAAAAATCAAAAAGTTGGTATTAGGTTTCGATCGTTATTTTTTAAGTTTTCATAAGCATCTGATATAAATAACAGCTAGTATATTAAATTTTCAAAAAAATAATTTGTTTGGAACGATTTTAATGTATAATAATGGTTTGCAAATAGTGAAATTATGCAGGCAACTAGCTTAACGCCCCGGGTGCATGTGGAGTGCGTGGTCCATTGGTAGAGCGGCAGACTCCAGATCGAGAGGTCGTGGGTTCTATCCTCTCCGTGGCATTTAATCAACATTGCTTAGTATTGGTTCTACCCAGTGCCCTGGAAGCCATCGAGAGGAATTACTATAAATTGAAAGAACTTATTTCGCAATCAATGTAAAAGACATATGTTTAAATTAAAAGCCGCGATTAAAAAAATCAAGATTGCCGTGTTTCCATTTAATATCTGTTTAGGCGATTCATTACTTTACTTATTATTTTGGCGTTACATGGTAACGTAGCTTTTAATTCGACGCTCCAGTTTCGGGGTTTGGCCCGGCTGCATAAAGCTGTGTAGAACCATAATTTTCCCAGATCACATTTTTCACACACTTGTGAAGGATAAGATCCTATTCATCACATTTTCAAATGTGACATATGTGTTTGTCCAAAAAGGGGGTTAACAAGAAAATCACATTTTTCACAGATTCTGTCCGTGCCTTTTAGTGTTGCACGTATTTATGGCATCATCATCATCATCATCATTTTAGTGTTGCACGTATTTATGGCATCATCATCATCATCATCATCATCATCATCATCATCATCATCATCATCATCTTGAGGGGCAGATATGTAATTATTACAAGTGATTGGTACCAAACCTAGTTGTGAATATCGCCTTTGCGTTCTTGAGGACAGTTAGGAATAGTATCCTTAATTTGTATGCGCGTTGGTCACGCGTATTGATTTTGAAGTTAAATGTCAAGGTCGCGGTGACTTTGGACAATGGAACGATAGAGAATGGTTAGGTCTACGCTCCTCAAACACTTGGTATGGAGGTTAATTATGACCAGTAGTTGATCCCTACTGATTTTAAGGTCAGTAGGTCAAAGTTCAAGGTCGCTTTACCTGGGACAAATCAATAACTCAAGAACAGTTGCGCCTGGGATCCGTAATTTTGGTATGCAGTTTGGACATGACCAGTAGATAACCCTTTTTAATAATTAGGTCAATATCAAGATGACCTTGGCCAAGAATACATTTTCTATCACTTAAGAACGATTGTGCTGTGATTCTCAAACTTTGTATACATGTTGTCCACGACCAGTAGGGACATGTATGTTTACAAAAATATATTGTACTTGATACATGTATAGCAACATCTCTTTCCTTGTTGGCCAATGTGACCGCTTTAAATAGGGACATCTTGGCTAAACTATGCGGTAAAACATGTAGGATTGCTCGATTCCGTGAGTCTGTCCTGTTGGTCCGTTTTCACGTGTCTGCTCCATAACTTCCTCATGCATGATGAGGTGAAGGTTTGAACCAAGTTTCATGAAAATCCTACAAGTGGTTTAGGAGATATGGATCGGAGACGAAATCCTGGGCTCGAATCTTTGACCTGCAACCGCAACCTTTAACTTGATCTGACTCACCTGTAACGTGGGTTCTGCACGTCGCCTCGATGAGGT
Source organism: Cyrtodaria siliqua (assembly GCA_037043455.1). NCBI lineage: Eukaryota > Metazoa > Mollusca > Bivalvia > Adapedonta > Hiatellidae > Cyrtodaria > Cyrtodaria siliqua. The sequence continues at coordinate 131,838 of JAWPHD010000130.1, read as the reverse complement.
GAAGATTTGAACCTAGTTTTATGAAAATTCTTCAAGGGGTTTAGGAGCGGACACGAAATATTCGCCAAATCCTGGGCTAGGATATTTGACCTTCAACCGTGACCGTGACCTTGAGCCGACGCGCCTGGAACATGGGTTCTGCACGTTTTCTCGATAATAATAATTGTCTATATTTATAGAGGATAACATGTTTTGCCTACGACCATTCTTACACATAGTGCTCTTGAGTACGGAATGAGACCCGTATTCATTGATTATGGATTTTGGCTTCTACAACAGGGATTTTGGTCTCTGTTATAGTGATAATTGTTTGATATACATGTATAGAATAATTATTTAATTATTTCCTTTGCTTCCGACCAATTTTATCATGGACGTGTTCCGAGTGGGGTTCAAACCTACGACCCTCCGAACGTAAGTCCAACGCGCTAACCACTCGGCCACGCCGCGATGAGATGATGGACATACATGCCCGAGTTTCATGAAAATCCTTTCAGGGATTTAGGAGGTATGGAGCGGACACGAAATATAATCATGTGAGACCTTGACATTAACCATTGATGGTCGAAGCATGCGCTCTGCACATCGCCTTCATATGTGAATATTTGTGCCAAGTTATTTTAAAATTCCTCATTTCGTTACAAAGTTACAGCCCAGACACGAAATGCTAACACATGGACATGTACCATACCATAATGAACATAAATTACAATTTAGTTTGGCACTAGCCGGGATCGAACCCGCACCGCTACGGCGACAGCGCCTAGCAACAACAAATTCGAACACGCTACCAACTGTGCTACAGCAACAACTCCCAAGTTAATATACGTTAACCCTTTTTGATGGATCAGTTTGTATGGAAACGAACCTAATAGCATACGACTTACGGTAAATACATTTCGGAGTTCATAACCCAGCAATATGTGAAAAATGCGATTCAGATGTAAAAATGCACATCTTTGGTAAAATTGCACATTAATATTGAAATGTGAAGAATGCGATTTCATGTCACATCAAAAACCTTCATCGATCACAAATTTCACAGGAAATGTGAAATATATGACTGTGTTGTGTGAAAAATGAGATCCCATTCTTCACATCTTTGACGAATAGGATCCTATTCTTCACACGTGTGAAAAATGTGATCTGGGAAAATTATGGTCCTACAAAGCTGTTTATATTGTATCTAAAGAGTTTGGATTCTAAGAATAGGTAAGTTATGCATATATGTTTATTACCACTGATTACATGTAAGCCGCCGAGGTGTAGTCGAATGTAGTTCCTATAATAAAAAGTAATCCCTCCTTTTTTGATGGAAATGGGCATTATAAGTAGGGGAAAACTGCCGATTTCTTTTCGATTTTGTGGTTGTATGTATAAGAAGCGTACTAATAGTTTTTCCTGGATCACTGATGAACATTTTCGAAATTTCGACTCTACGCTTACACTTTGTGAGCAACGAAAACAGTCAATCAATGAAAACAGCTGTACCCTTGACCTGTTTAGTAAACAAACAAGAACTTTCTTACATGTCTTGTGACCTCATATTTCAAGTGGAAAATTAGTTTTCTATATGAACATTACACTGCTGCATTATCAATACTTGAGTTCAATTCAGCAAATCATTCATATGTGACACTTTAACATTGGTGTCTATGGGGAAAATAATTAGTGGTTTCATTCCTATATTTCGCCGTCAGTAGGTTTAGAAACGGTACATACATACGTCATAAAATGTAGCTGTTGTTGGATGGATAGCGACTTCAATAATTTAAAACTCGTTACCGTTACAAACTAGATATTTGATACAAGATTATATGACCGTGTATATCAGGCTGTGTTAGACGTTAAAAAAATAAAGATTTTTTAAACCGTTAAGTAATGTAAAACGTCTAACAGATCCGCTAGCTGGTTCTGAAATTTAACCGGGGTAATTCATATTTCTTTTGCCGTCCGGTGGCATTTACTCCGCCCCCACATCCCAATTCCCAGGCGGCATGTATGCCTCTCTCCCCACTCCCTCCCACCACACGCATGCATGCACCCCCCCCCCCCCCCCCCGCCCCTCCACACACACACACACACACACACACACACCGCCCGCGGAATTATTTTTGATTTCTTCATACGATTTTGCGCGTTTTACCGCATTTTCCGGACAATGTTTTAGGTAGGCCCATACATGATATATTTTGGATATTTAAGATTTTTTATGTAAAATATGCACCTTCCCTAAGATTACCTCGGTGTGCCTTATCGCAGCTAGGGCCTGTCTAAAACTAGGTTTGCCTATTCTAATTAAGCATACGAGCACGGCTCTGGATGCTGATCATATGCCACGCGCTCACTTACAATTGCAAATATTAACTATTTCCATTAAAATCTGCATATATCCAAAGCTAATTAGCATCTTTACCGGTGTACTTAATACGACGGTTATCATGGTAAATGTGTCACTTAGAAATGTAGTTTTGGTTTAAATATGTTTTGTTTCATAGGTTACGTACTTTACATACAATAATAAATGGATTGGAACGAAAGCTAAGTGCTTATAGAGATCCCTGCCAACACGGATGATCCTATTTCTACAACCTAAATGCCGCACTTTTCCTATACATCTCGTCCACTGGGAGTGCGACTTGTAAGTATCGATTCTTACGGACGGTGGGAGGTGTACAGTACTGGTTCTACCCAGGAAAAGTGGGTGGTCTGCCTCCAGACAAAAAAAAAACGACCGTCATATATAACCTTACGTGTGTTGAAAATGAGGTACAATTTCATAAAAACAAACAAACTATACATCTCGACACGCTTCCCAAGTGTACTAAGTTTGATAACGCACTTATATCTTAACAGCTACCTATATATATACACAGTTACCTGCAACCTATTTCCGTAATATTACTAAGCCCTATACCTCCGAACAATCACTTATTTCATTATAAATCCTTAAATGCAACACGACATGTATATCATCCTGTACATATGCAGCCCGACGTGTTTTCCTGTACATGTGCACCGCGTACATGCACTGTACATGTGCACCGCGTACATGCACACTCTCTACCCAGAGTTGTCGTTCCTTGCATACACATACATCTCTGTCAACATCTCACCAAATACCAAGAATCTTGGCAAACGATAAAAACGGTGGAAATGCAAAATGTCTTGATGACACTAATATTTTTTTCTGAATTACCTTTATATTCTATTTAAATGGTTGCTTAGCATTTTGGAATAGGAACACGTCCTAAACTCTAAAAAGGTAAGCAGTGGAAGTGGAGTCCACATTAAAAACTAGAAATGTGTCCATAGGACACGGATTCCTCCACTAAGGTCACTATGCCATAGCATTTTGATAATGAACATAAACTCTGATAAACATGTTCAACTTTTAATAGAAGAACTGAACTGTTGAATGTCGGTGAAATGGTAATGTGTACAACAGTGGAGGAGCGTTCGTTTCTCAGCCCCTATTTTGACTAAGTCAAGGGCAATAACTCTGTGATTCTTGGTCCAAAATGAAAATGAAAACCCAGATGCGCATCTTCACTAGCTGATCAACATTCCTGTAAAGTTTGGCGACCGTTGGTTAAATAGTAATGGAGGAGGGCGCGACACAAGTTTTTCAGCCCCTATTTTGACTAAGTCAAGGGCCATATCTCTGTGGTTCTTGGTTCAAAATAAAAATGAAAACCCAGGTGCGCAACTTCACTTGCTGATCAACATTCCTGTAAAGTTTGGCGACTGTGGGTTAAATGGTAATGGAGGAGGGCGCGACACAAGTTTTCCAGCCCTTATTTTGACTAAGTCAAGGGCCATAACGCTGTGGTTCTTTGGTCGAAAATAAAAATGAAGACCCAGTTGAGCATCTTCACTTGCTGGTCAACATTCCTGTAAAGATTCGCGACCGTGGGTTAAATAGTAATGGAGGATTGCGCGACACACGTTTTTGGGACGTACGTATGTACGGACGGACGTACGTGCATATCTATACCACTGTCGGAAGTCAAATTTATACTGTCGGAAGTGAAATTTATACCACTAGACTTCACATTTTCAAATGCGGAAGAGTTAAGCGCCTTTAATAAACATTATAATGTAAACAGCTTGCATTAAGGTTCATCCATCACCCCTCCCCCACCCCAAACCCACACTTCACCAGCCTCCCCACCCCTCCCCGACTTTTCGAAGAAAAGCGAACTGGCATAGAATTAGAGATCGTCTGTCCGTCGGAATTACTTGTGGTCGCAACTTAAAGGGGTTCACTTAATTTCAACTAATCCTGTAATCATGTCATGTTGCGTGTACGTGTTGCACGTACGGGGTGTACAGGAAGACATGTCGTGTTGCGTGTACCTGATGAGTGTACTTGTTGCATGTACGGGGTGTATTGCCATACTGTGGTGCATGTAAGTGAACAGTAATACATTATCTTGTTGCATTAATGTAGTGTACAGAAATACATGTCGTGTTGCGTGTACCTGATGAGTGTACTTGTTGCATGTACGGGGTGTATAGTCATACTGTGTTGCATGTAAGTGTTCCGTGGACGGGGTGAACAGTAATACATTATCTTGTTGCATGAATGTGGTGTACAGAAATACATGTCGTGTTGCATGCACGTGCTAGGTTTACGTCTACATATACGTAGTGCACATGAAGACATGTGTTGCGTGTACGTGATGTATACATGAAGACATGACGTCTTGCATGTATGTGTTACATGCGTGTGTTGCATGTACGTGTTGCGTGTACGTCTGCATGTACAGGGTGATGTCGTTCTGCATGTACGTACTGCGTGCACGTCTGCATGTACGCGTTGTACATGAATACATGTCGTATTGCATGTACGGGATGTACAGGAATACAGGACATGCTGCATGTACGTTTAGCAAGCGCAGGAATAAATGTCGTGTTGTACGCACCAGTTGCATGTGCATGACGACTTTTACGTGCTGCATGTGCAGGGAGTACATGAAGATACCTGTTGCAAGTAGGTGTTGCATGTAAAGGAAAACATGTCGTGTTGCATGTTCGTGGTACACATGTACAAGGTGTCCATGAGGACATATTTTATTTCAATACGTGTTGCATGTAAAGGAAAACATGTTGGGTTGAAGGTGCGTGCTGTATGTGCAGGAAAATAGTTAGCGCTGCATGTACCAATCTCTCCTCAGAGGCCTTTACATTGACCTCTGTCAACGTCTCAGAAAGTAGTCTGCGATAACATGATAATTTGTCACATGACCATAGCTAAAATATAAAAATAGCAACAGAACTTCAACCAACTATCGTTGTAAACATGTAAACAATCGAAAGAAACTCACGACTTATTATCTACATTTTGATATATAGTATAGGTTAGTACTTTAATTTAAATAGGTTGTTAAGATATATGTGATATTGTATTGCATGTTGTTTAACGGCTCATCAACACAGTATAGGTTATTTAGAGAGGGGAATCCATAGGAATCCGGGAACCGTGCCCTACTCTTATTATCGAATAGATTCCTATGGTCCTTTAACGTGCTCGGAGGATAGACCGATACACGGTTTACGTCCCCATCCGACGGACGAGGCTAATGGAAAGTGTCGAAACTCAGTGGCACCACGGAGGATTGAACCCGGGGTTACAAATCCGCCGCGCTACCGACTGCGCCAAGCCAGTGATAATGGAAAGAGCTGGTAAGCAAATCGATGTACTGTTACGCTATGGGGACGATTTGGTGGTGCCTATTTTAAAGTTGTGAGGGCGGAGTGATATGCCAAAGTACAAACCTTTATTCTACCGCAACATAATCCTGAGCATAATTTACTGTATATTTAAAACATTAAGCCGAAATTGTTTTCTTTGTAATATAAGCATTTCACATATATGTAGCAAATACGCGATAACAAACTAACTAAACACCAGTTTCTTTACTGTTTAGAAACGATGATAAGGCAATCCAATATAGTAATGCAGAATACATAGAATACATAGACGCAGAGTAAGGTATCATAAAAGGCCGCCTCGCGGAGATAACAAGCAGTGCTACAAATGCACTAGCACATTTTAGGCCACTTATGGCATACGAACTTTGCCTATAAACCAACGCATATAAACACAACATTTCAAAAGCGAGGGATAAGATTACTCAAATTAGTAATGGAGAATACATACTACGCGGCGTAAGCTATCGTAAGATATCCTATAAAGCCGTCCCACGGAAATAACGAGCGGTACTACATCGGGAATAGCACATTTTAGGCCATTTTAGGCATTCGAATTTTGTTTTATAACAAGTACAGCCTCCCTACGGTCTCTTTCAGCACCAACCTGTGGATAATAAGCCACTGGGCAGTCTTGACTGGACACCGTTATCGACCAGTATTGTCCTTTTCCACCCCGTGGTAGCGTAATCACCTTGCACGAACAAGATGTGAAAGTGGTGCCACCTTACATCAGACCAGACGTATACGTTATGCCTCAGGTATAGCAACCATCAAACTCTACCCCAACAAAATGCCCCAACAAATACAAGCATAAACACATTATGAACCGAACAGGCCCCAGTTCGATGACCATAAGTATCAGTATGCTGCAAATGGACACGCTTATCACCCCCAAGATGGCGTGGTACAGGCATACCCCTCAACAACCCCCAGCAAATATGATATGATCAAAACATATCATAACACTTTGCAAAACAAGCGCGCACCACATACAACACAACGCCAAACACAATTAGGACCGAAAGGAGTCAACACACGAAATTAGGTTGAATTAACCGATGATGTTGAGTCTCCGCCTTTGGCATATATTTAGGCAGTATACAGACCTGTTGGCAATGCCTATATAAACTTCAAAATTCAAAAATACATTTTAAAAAGTCCAGACACTGTTGTACCCATCTCGGTGAGCCCTAAGGCTCATTGAGTATGTTGGCGGAGGGACTATAAACCACACACACACACACACACACACACACTCACACACACACACACACACACACACACACTAGTATAATAAATATGCAAATGAAGGCCGAATCGTCGCTCGGTCTTTTCCATGTAATCGAAATTGCCTCTTCGACTTTCGAAACCGTTATACGGAATTACCGGGTTAAGGAATGGACGAGTCAGTTCCTACTACTAGTTGTGGTGCGGAGAAGACCTCAGAAACATATACTGATATAGGCAGATACATGAATGAACGTTATATGACATTTTTAGAGTTACGTGATAAATGTAATTTCACATTCGTTTTTTTAAAGGCGGTATATCATTGCATAATTGCCAAATGATGATACTCTAAAGGACCAAAACATATTGAATGAGCACAAAACGACTCCTTATTTACATTTTTGTTACTAGGTTACTAGCTGTTTCCCTTTTAATATAAAAGGGAGTACATCAGGATTTTCATGGGGGTCTAGGTGTCCGATTTAAAATTTAAAAATATTAATATTTTCTATTCTACATGGCCAAAACATAATGAATGAGCCTAAAAAGTATCCCTTATTTGCAAAGAAATTCATTCTTCACAGTAATACGTGCTAACCTAGGTGACGCATCAGGGTTAATTTCAGCATTTTACGACCGATTCCGTCCTAGCTATATGGTGTTTTCAAAGTTTAGACATTAACAAAATGGTTCTAACATCATATTTTGATTGATATAAGTGTTTTATCATGAACTGGAACAATTTTATAATTTAAGATGTTTCTAGAAAAATCCTGATGTACCCACTTTAAATTGATAGAACTCGTTGGATAAAAATTATATGATGCTTGACAGAGTCTGGACTTATATAAAGAGCATCAAATCATATAAATTAAACCGAGCATCATATTACAGATATTCATACAACTTGTTTATGTTCTCCAGAGAAATATCTAACTAACCGATCATTATACCAAATGTGTAGCCAATGAAAACACAACAGTGCATCCACTGCCGCAATCCCGCAGGACACTCGCAAATAATGTGAAATTGAAACATTTATCAACATCGATAAACTCATCTATAGGCACATTTAATTAATTAAACAAATGCATGTCAAATGTTCTCAATAACTTGTCGATACGAAACAGTCCCCACCCGCAGTAATCTGACACGGGGACTGAAGTATATTCTGCATCCCCGCCATATTTTAACAAGTTATGTGTGTTGAGACTTCCCGCACTCCGCCACCTCCCCCTCCCCACGCCCCCTTAAACAAGTAAAGTTTTACTTTCACATGGCTTACAATTAACCATTTGAAAATAGAAAAGTCGCTATTTCGTTCATTAATAAATGTGCACTAAAAATCATTGAAAACGTTATTTAAAAACATGTTGACTTGGCCTCCGTATGTAGGCTATACCTCATATTTAATGAAAGAACGCTTCGTGAATTTTTTTTTTTTAATAAAGACGAGATTAGGATAATTGTAATATGTGCTTTGACACTATAATCACTGTGTCTTCTGTTGTGTTGCCATTTTTGTATGCATGCATGCTAACCAATCATAATGCTGCGCACGTTTTATTTCAAGTTTAGTTCTAATTCTTTTACGTATTATGCTTAAACCGTCAATGGATATTCGATCAATAGACTAGCTTTAACTAAATGAATAATAAATAAGAAGGGTTCGCTTTAAACCAATAAATGCACAAGTCATCTATAAAATATCGTCATGGCAGACAAGACATGGGATTGGTCTTTTGTCTTGCCTGAATCAAAAAGTCAATATAAGCTATGCTCTTGGTTGATTGGGTTTATGTAGGCCATTTTTTATTTATTTATTTTTTATTTTTTATACAAGAGCTGCAAATGGCCTATGCATATTTAGGGTGTTGCACTAGGTAACCTCTATTTATTCCAAAAAAAAAGTACTCGGAAAAGAAATCGCGATTTATTAACCTTTAGTTTTAAATTCTTGACTCATGTTTCTTATTTGTAAATGTTATAGTTTACCTTGGAAGACATTTGAATCTCAACAACTAAACTTTATGAGACCCAGAATTAAACAGATCGCCTTAAAGAATATAGAAAATGTTTATTAATGTATATTTATATACAGCTGCTTTTGATTGATATCATTTGATTTAAACATATTTTATTGCCAAAAATTTATATACATAATGAATGAATGAATGAATGCTGTTTAATGGCACGTTGACACATAAATAGGTCATATTGTGCGCAGAAACCGATGAATCATGAAAGAATGAAGTTGTAATTAAAAATAATGTAAACGTATAAAGATAAAACTATCTACAAATAAGGGATGATATGGTAGCAATATAAACTATGTACATATGTAAATCCGCCAACGGGCATGTAAACAAGTTAATAATCCGCCAACGGGCATGTAAACAAGTTAATATATATAGGAAGATATTACATTGATTTATAAAGTCTGATTTCTTTAAGGAAAACTCAACAAGACTAAAATCTATAGTATCAAATAACTCTTTCAAAGTATTAACTGTGTAGTATCTTTGTCGCATAGGATCAAAGTCTACACATTCCAACAACATATGTTTGACCGTTAACGGTGCAAAACTGGCAACTGCTCACCTTGTAATAAATATGAATGAGTACAGCGTGTATGCCCTATCCTGACCCTGGCTAGGACAACTTCCTCTCGACGAATGGGTCTATTAGAAGGACGCCATTCTCCGAGTAACGGTTTAATGGAATGGAGTTTAATGTTCACCGACAAGTCCCAAGCGGCTTGCCAAGAGTTACAAATATATGTGTTGATACAAAATGAAATTCACATATATACAATAGAAATATTATAATGACAAATGGGTCGGGTATCAAGTTCTACCAACACTAGTTTAAACCCTTCCCAGTTACCGTCTTGAAATTACAAATGCGTATGGCTCAGTGAAATAAATTCCAATGGCAAATAATACATTGAGAGAGAGGGTGATGAATAGTGAACACAACATATGAGAGAGAGCGAGAGAGAGAGGGAGTTTTCCCCAATCTCTAAGTTCCAATCAGTTAGAAAACATTAACGCTTTTAACAGTGTATACGTGTTACATCAATTGAACAGCAAACACTATAATAGTATGCTTAGAGTGTCGAAATGCGTTGGAGAATCAGACACCTATGTAAACCCTACGTGTTTCTCGTATATATGTTTCAACTGCTTCGAAGAGGTGTTCACGACCATAAAGGGTGTAAATTCGCGAGTAGACTCCGATATGCTGAAAATGTGTTACATTGGGAAAAAATAGTGTTCAGCATCTTCTACTTCACAGCCGCACTTGCAAGTCGGTGAATCTCGTAAATGGTTAAGGTATAAGTCGTTATTGAGATTGCTACAAAAAGTTCCTCATTCTGGCCTGTAAAACAACAAATAATTTTGTCCACATAAGTAATAAGGTGGCACTTTTGTACTAAGAATTACAGATGTTAATAGTCTTCTCTTAAAAATTGCGATACTTTCAGAGTTTCGTATTTCTATTGGCAAGTCATTCCATAGTTTAAGAGAGGAAGGAACAAACGATATATTGTATATTTCGGTTCTCCTAGCAATAGTGGCGTAGTTATCGTTATTTCTGAGATTGTTTGCGCTGACATCTCCAACTAGCTGTGTTATTAAGCGATGTATGGATACTGATTGGGTTAGACGACCCGTCACAATACTAGCTGCCTCATATTGTAACTTTTCCAAGCTATCTTTTTCTAGTAAAGTACATCCATCCCAAGATTCCAATATATATATATATCGTGTGATTTGTTCGGACAAGTGTCGGTACATTTAGAATCCTATTGCAAACGATCAATAATATATCGCGGTAAAAGGGAGGTAATCTTATTTAAAGACATGCTATTTATACACGCCCAATTGACCTCCCTTTTGATACTAAAACGTTAAGTAACCCTTTCTAAATTGCAATACTTTCTTTAAAGCTCTTCTAAATGGTAAACTCTAAAACTCTCTTTATAAAAAGTGTTATATTTCGTCGCTGACGTTATTGGAACGTTCCTGATGTTAAGATCCAGATCATATACATTTGACGTTTCACAGTTTAACCATTCAAGTACAGAATATCGTATCTTTATAGCGGATAGGAAGAGGAAATACCAACACTGATTGGTATATGTATGTAAGCCTTATATAAGATACTGACATAAGTGTAACCAACATAGCCAACATTATAATGTATTGGTATATGTATTGCAAAAATGTACGAATGCCATTTCAAAATAGATATGAAGTTATAATACTGAACATGTTATACCATTTAAGGATTGTACATGGGCGTAGGAACGTTTCAATTATTGGCAAACCTTTTGAAAAAGATATTTGACAATCAAAAAAATTATGTTTCAATTATTGGGGGAGGAGCGGGTGTGTGGGCGAATCGCATGCCCTGTTGGTCTGCCAATTTCTCTGGAGAGGATACACCGTACTGTAGTAGTTGGTGGTCTACCTATGTCTCATAGGTCTGTACAAAAGGCAACCATCCGCATATTGTTGACAAGCAAAAAAAAACATAATACATTATATAGGGGAAAAGGTAGTGGGCGAATCGCATGCCCCCATTGGTATGCCAATTTCTCTGGAGAGGATACGCCGTGCTGTAGTAGTTTGTGGTCTATCTATGTCTCATAGGTCTGTACAAAAGGCAACCATCCGCATATTGTTGACAAGCAAAAACATAATACATTATATAGGGAAAAAGGTACTTTTTTTTGTTTAGCGCTAACCATTTATTTCTTCAGATTAGGGGAGAGAGGGTGTGTGTGGGGGGGAGGGAGTGTGTGGGGGGCGGGGGGGTAGTATACACGAGACCGCTCGGTTTACGTCCGCATCCGACAGATGAGGCTATGGGAAGGGACCAGGCAATATTTATCGGGGTGGGGGAGGGAGGGATGGAACCGGTACAAAATGGCATGGAACAGATACTTTTTTTGTTGCGACAAACCATGGGACGATACTTTTTTCCCCGCTTGTTTGCCATGGGACGTACACGTTTTTAAGTCAAATTGTATTTTTGCCAAAACTTTCAACAATACAAATACTGAAGCAGTGATCTTAGACCATAAAAGGCCCCCTTATCAAAAATATAAGCTTCTGGCGACTGTTTGCTGCAACTCTGCGGCAAAAAATGCTGCAAAACTGTGGCAGACAAGTTTGCGGCGAAGTTGTGGTACACTTTTACCATGCAAATGAGGTCTGCGGCAATGTTGCAGCAAACAAATATGCAAATGAGGTTCTGGTGATATTCTGGTGATGTTCGTCGCAACTTTGTCGCAGATCTCATTTGCACAGTAAAAGTGTGCGGCAACTTTGCAGCAAACTTCATTTGCATAACACTTTTAGCTGTAATGTTCTGGCGATGTTTTGGCGATGTTTACTGCAACTTTGCCGCAGACCTCATTTACATAGTAAAAGTGTGCGACAAATATGCAGCAAACTTCATTTGCATAAAATGTTTCTCTTCAATGTTCTGGTGATATTTGCTGCACAGTTTCGGCAATGTTCGCCAACACATCGCGGCAAACATTTTCGAAATAAATAATTGACTGCAATTATGAAATAGAACAATGGTGCGCCGTTTATAAAAATATAAAATATTTAGCTCAAAAACATGTTTTTTTCACTATTTAACATGAAGTGCGCCATATTTAAATAAACTGACAATATTTAAATAAATCGACACTATTTAAATAAATGCTCTCGATTTAAAGTATATCCTTACGATTTAGATTATATCCTCACGATTTAAATATCCATACGATTTAACTAAATGATTTGATTTAAATAATTGTTTGTGATCTCAATAAATCGATCTTCGTTATACTAAATGTGCAACAAATTAATTAAATTCACTATATTTAAATAAATTTACACGATTTAAATAAATTGACATTATTTAAATAATAATTTCACAGTTAAAATCTGTCATTTCTGCATTACTCTCATTTTTATGGAGATGTCAAACGCTCCCATACCTGCATTCCAATTTTTATGGAGATGTCAAGCACTGTTATTCCTGCATTACTCCCATTTTCATGTCGAGCGCTGTCATTTCTACATTACTCTCATTTTATGGAAATGTCGAGCGCTGTAATGTCTGCATTACTCCATTTTTATGGAGATGTTGAGCGTTGTCATTCCGCATTACTTTCATTTCCATGATTCCGCATTACTTTCATTTCCATGGAGATGTCGAGCGCTGTCATTCCTGCATTACTCCCATTTTTATTTAGATGTGAGCGCTGTCATTCCTGCATTACTCCCATTTTCATGGTGATGTCGAGCGCTGTCATTTCTGCATTACTCCCATTTTCATGGAGATGTCGAGCGCTGTCATTCCTGCATTACTCTCATTTTCATGGAGATGCTGTGTCACTTTTGCATTATTTTACGTGGTCCCACCTTAATTCCATTAAGCGATGGGAAAGCTTAAATGAATTTATAACGGATATTTTGACCATAAAACAAGTTTAAAATACGTTTTTTACTGAAAAAAAGCGATAACCTGCTTAAAATTACTTATAAATGTTTTAATTTTACAATATGCAAACTGTTTTAATTCGAAATTAAGGTTTTATTTCATTCCCCAGCCAACCCCGTTTTCGCTTCATGGAGAAGGGGTTGGATGGGGTATGAAAGTTAATACTCGGACCACGTAATGACTCTCATATTCACGAAGATGTCGAGCGCTGTCATTTCTGCATTACTCTTATTTTCATGGAGATGTCGAGCGCTGTCATTTCTGCATTACTCTAATTTTCATGGAGTTGTTGAGGGTTGTCATTTTTGCTTTACTCCCATTTTCATGCAGATTTCGAACACTGTAATTTCTGCATTACTCCCATTTTTATGGAGATGTCGAGCACTGTCATTTCTGCGTTACTCCCATTTTCATGGAGATGTCGAGCACTGTCATTTCTGCATTACTCCCATTTTCATGGAGATTTCTAGCGATGTCATTTCTGCATTACTCCCATTTACATGGAGATGACTAGCGCTGTCATTTCTGCATTACTACCATTTTCATGGAAATGTTACTAGAGATGTCGAGCACTGTCATTTCTGCGTCACTCCCATTTTCATGGAGATGTCGTGCCCTGTCATTTCTGCATTACTCCCATTTTCATGGAGATGTCGAGCACTGTCATTTCTGCGTTACTCCCATTTTCATGGAGATGTCTAGCGCTGTCATTTCTGCATTACTCCCATTTTCATAGAAATGTCACTAACTGTAGCAGTGGTGCCTGGATATCTCAGAATCATGCAGCACCAGACCCTAGACAGACTCCCAAACGTAAATATACATATTTGCCTATGGAGGTCATACTGATCATATTATTTTGCACTTGGGACACAATTTTAATTGTTCTGGTTTTACATGTTGGAGTTATCATGGTGTTTGGTATTTAAAAATGTTCTTGCAATTAATAAAATTAAATAAATATATTTGCCTTTTCTGAAAAAATAAGGTTCCACGAAAAAATGTATACTTAGCTAAATTACTTGTTCCAGTGGTCCTTTGACATAAAATGCAAGTGTCACTTTAGTAATAATAATGATAAAATTCTGTATAAAGTTTAAGTTTTGCGATGATGTTTTGGCGAACAGAGTCTTCAGATACAGCAGATAAGAATGAAAAAGTTTGTCGTGATATTGTGGCGAAGAAAGAAAAGGCAAATCTGATATTTGTGGTGATGTTTAGGCGGGCAATAAAAAAAATCGAAATGGTAAAGTTTGTCGCAGTGTTGTGGCGAACAAAAAAAATGCAAGTAAGTTTGTGGTAAGAACCATAGCGGTTCTAACCCGCTATCTCCGGATTCAGAGTGGAAACGTGCTACCTACTAGACCGCCGCTGCTCCCTCAAACAAATAGCAGCACAGCACGTATTATTGATTAAACATCTATATAGCGTTCGTAAACTTTGGAAATATGTATCTTATTACAGCTTTATCAAATTCTATATAATTCATTCGGTTTGGGCAGAGACATAAAACAAAGCTCTTTGGTCTGGGCTGGTTTCGATCTTCTCTGTGACGACGTGTTAACAATTATACTACGGCACCACCCTAATGCTATAAACTATGGGGCGTCGTTTTACTATTTATTCAGTATTTTGTGATATATCAAAAAAACGAATTCTTGATATCAAGAATTATTTTTTGATATCAAGAATTCTATTTTTTGATACATCAAAAATTTATTTCTTGATATAAAAATAAAATAGATTTTTTGATATCAAGAATTATACTGTTTTTTGATATCAAGAATTATATTTTTTGCCGAGCGTTCACGATGGGGAGACATCATTGCAATCACGGTATTTCTTTTCATTTCCTGATATCGATTTTTTTGATATCAAGAAATGCATTTTGTGATATCAGAAAATCTTTTTTGATATCAAAAATTCCAATTCTTGATATCAAAAAATGTATTTCTTGATATCAAAAAATCGAATTCTTGATATCAGGAAATGAAAAGAAATACCGTGATTGCAATGATGTCTCCCCATCGTGAACGCTCGGCCAATCCCAATTACGATCACGTGGTTTCAGTTTTTAAATTGTTTTCCGCACTGGTGCACAGCGAAATGGGGGAGCGATAAATAATTCCAATTCTATCATTTTAATTTTAATTCTTGATATCTAGAAATAGAATGATTTTCTGATATCAAAAAATGCATTTCTTGATATCAAGAATTCGAATTCTTGATATCAAAAATTAGACTGAATTTTTTTTTATATCAATAATTCGATTTTTTGATATCAAGAAATACATTTTGTGATATCAGAAAATCATTTCTTGATATCAAAATATCGAATTCTTTTGATATCAAGAAATGCATTTTCTGATATCAATAATTCGATTTTTTCATATCAAGAAATGAATTCTTGATATCACAAAATACTGAATAAATAGTAAAACGGCGCCCCATATTAAACAACATTTGGTTTATGTAATCCTCAACAGAAAATATGCACGTTCCTTCTATTGATCACGTGCTACATTGCCAATGTATCTAAATCAATCAACTGTGCTCTCTTGAATTGAGTAATGAAACTGGAACGATTTAAATCAGAAAAAGTATGGCATTTGAGTTTAATTTGAGTTCATGTCTTTTAGCCCATACAGCCTGCCTTGTAATGCGGTATTGGTGGAACTGTTATACGTGTTTCATTCAGGTAGTATTGACCTGCTCGGTGTAATGTTTACTTTTTGCAGGACAACTAATTGAACAGTAGAAACCTCATAAAAGGACAATCGTTACTGTATTGTACTGACATATCGAAATTCGTTTGAGGCGTTTCAAATTGCAGCAATCCAATGTATATGAAAACAGACATAAAAGATATTAGAGAAACAGTTTTTCGGGGAAATATTAAAAAAAAATCAAATGGTATAGATCTTATAGTGAATTTCAGCTCTACTGAAATACTAGACCAATCATTTTATAATAGTAAATATTTATTCAAAATATACATTAGCCTAGCTAGCGACAGACAGTGAAATATATGATTGAAGAAATGTTCAAAACAATTACATTTCAAAATAGATGAACAACTTTTCAAAGTACATGCTCGCATACTAATATTGGCTTATATACCAACCTCTCCCTTATGTACATATACAATATAATAATCTTTGAGTTGCTTTATAATCAATACATCTAATGAAATACGTACGGTTTATCATGCAACGAATGTTTCTACTATTCACATACAGCTACTTCCTACTGGCCTAATATTTTCCGCTCAACTGCTGTATTATGCTAGTAGTTGAATGCTTAAGGAGTCACGAATCCACAATTTGAATTACGCATATACACTTTTATGTTTTATACTTATCTATTTAGGAATGCGATGCATTATCACAAGAACGTATTTTGCATTTATTACCGATATAAACATCTTTAACGGCCGAAAACAGATTTTTGCCAAAGTTACTTTTCTTGACAAAAAAATCCTCCATTTGTATTTTGACCACAGCAGATGTGGGCTGTTGTTTCTATTGTTTTTCAGGTAAACACTGTTATTTAAAACAGTTTTAAAACAGTTTGCAAGATAAAAAATACATGTTTAGTAACTTAGAATTTCAGTTGTATTTTGGCGAGTGCAAGAAAAGTGATAAATGCTCGCCAGAGGCTCACATTTATCACTTTTCTTGCACTCGCCAAAATATAGCTGAAATTCTAAGTTACTAACTATGTAAGACTTATATATCCAATTCCATAGTGGGAGAGGACAATTATTTGCCGAATATGTATAATAAATGTGTATTTAGATTCTCTTTAAAGTCCATTTAAATATATTTATGAAAATTCAAAGTTAAGGTGGCAAACTCTTTATACTGTACATATTTTTATATTCATTTCGAATTTTAAAGGCTTTATGTAAATAAGAATAATTAAATCACATATAATTTTGACATTTATATTGTTGACAAAAAAATATAAACATATTTAGTATAGTCAAATAATATTGTTTAATATATTGCTTTCTTAATACTGTATACACTGGATAGTTCAACACAAAATGGAACTCGTCTTCCAGACTATTATCACACAACCTGCATTTCCTATACTGGAGTTTCTTTCTCTGTTGTCTTGCCCATCTACTTACTTACATTTCTAACCTGTACATATTTCAGTTTTTAATGATATTGAGATATTCGTGAAACTGAAAATTTGATATGCGTTTTATATAAAAAAAAATAAAAAAAATAAACAAGAAATATCACTGAAAGTGACAAATGCCCCCGAAGTATCCTATGACCTCAAAGTATGACCTTGACCTTGGAGCCATGGACCTGGATTTTGTGCACGACACGTCGTTTGGTTGTGGTGAGCACTTGTGCCAAGTTATTTGAAAATCCGTCCAGGCATGCAAAAGTTATTGACCGGACACAATTTGAAATTTTACCTCTAAGTGTGACCTTGACCTTGGGCCACATACCTGGATTTTGTGCGCAACACATCGTCTTGTTGTGTTGAGCACTTGTGCCAAGTTATTTAAAAATCCCTGCAGTGGTTGTGACGTTACGGTCCGGATACGAAATTGCGTACCTGTTTTTGACCTATTAATTGCAAGTATGACCTTGACCTTTGAGGTAAGGACCTGGATTTTGCGCGCGACACATCGTCTTGCAATGGTGATCACTTGTGCCAAGTAATTTAATAATCCCTGCAGGGGTTGTGACGTTACGGTCCGGACACGAAAATGCGTACCTGTTTTTGACCTATGAACTGCAAGTGTGACCTTAACCTTTGAGGTACAGACCTCGGTATTGCGCGCGACACATCGTCTTGTTATGGTGATCACTTGTGCCAAGTTATTTAAAAATCCCTGCAGGGGTTGTGATGTTACGGTCCGGACACGAAATTGCGTACCTGTTTTTGACCTATAACTGTAAGTGTGACCTTGACCTTTGAGGTACGGGACTGGGTATTGCCCGCAACACATCGTCTTATTATGCTGATTACTTGTGCCAAGTTAATTAAAAATCCATGTAGGGGTTTTGAAGGTACAGTCCGGACACGAACTGCGGAATGACGGACGGACGGACGGAATCGGGACAGACAGACGGACGGTGCGATTACTATATGCCCCCGAAATTTTCCGAAACTTTTCGGGGGCATAACAAAATAAGTAAAAAAAATGCTCGACTTCATTCGTTTATGCTTGCTTTCCGGTTTTGTAAGAAAGGGTCAGTTAACCTCTGTTTTAACGCTTTAAGAAATATAATTGTATATCAAACCCCTTGATTTAGCCAAACATCATGGAAGTTATCAAAAGGTGTCTAACATTAACAGACCAGTTTATCAAATTATGATTGATTCATAATCGTCTAACATATACATGTAAACGTGTTTAATATATTTATGTTCACTCGTTTAAACTACTTTAAACTAATACTTTATAATGAGAAATTCTCTATCTACGATGCAAGGCATCACACTCATTATATACAAAGTCTCTCTGAGTAGGTTTGTTTACACCCACTAGCTTCTTACCAAATTTAAATGCACTCGTTGAATGCAGTTGTCTTGTATGAAGCCCACACTTCATTGCCATATGATAAACTTGGATAAACTTGGAAAAATCAGCTTGTCAAATAAATCTTAACAAATGCTTTGGCGTTAGGTCAACAAATGTGTACAAACATTTTTCTAATTCAAAGGAAAAACGGGAAACCACCCAGGGTGAAAATTTAATAATCGTTTAGATAAACAAGAGGCCCAAGAGGGCATGTAGACGCTCTTCTGTGTAAATATGTCATATTTAGCCTTTTCCTATATAAACTTTGGGTCGCCACGGCGGCCATTTTGATTATTGCAAGAAAAAAACAACACAAACTTAATAGACGCCAACCATTGTGATACAGTTTCAACAAAATCCTTCAAAAGGGTTCAGAGAAGATTTCATATTTAACCTTTTCCTCGAAATTTAACTCTATGTAAACCTTGGGTCACCATGGCAACCATTTTGATTATTCGATGATAACGAAAAACAAAATTTTGATGGAGGCCAACCCAAGGAACATGTTTATGATATTTCACTGGAATGGATTAAGTGGTTTCGGAGCAGATGTCATTTGAAATTTCCTTAAATTTGACTTAGTTGTAGCCATGGTGGCCATGTTGGATGACTGACGGCCGCGAAAAACACAAATCGGAGGAGGACTATCCCAAAGATCATTGTGATTAAGTTTCATCAAAATCCTTCAACCGGTTTCAGAGATGTCATTTTTAGCCTTTTCCTATATAACGCTAAGTAAAGTTTGGGTCGCCGTGGTGGCCATTTTGATTATTCGACAATAACGAAAAACACAAACTTGATAGAGGCCAACCCAAGGAACATTTTTATGATATTTCACAAGAATGGAATAAGTGGTTTCGGAGGAGATATCGTTTGAAATTTCCTTAAATTTGACCTAGTTTTAGCCATGGTGGCCATCTTGGATGACTGGGGGCCATGAAAAACACAAATCTGAGAGTGGCCCTCAAAAGTAACATTGCGAAGTTTCATCAAAATACTTCAAGCGGTTTCAGAGGAGATGTCGATTTTATAAAATTGCTAACAGACAGACAGACAGACAGACAGGCAGACGACGGACGAAAGTGATCGCATAAGCTCGCCTGGCCTTTGGCCAGTAGAGCTAAAAAACATTCACTTTTTTCATTCGGGGTGGTATTCCCAAAACGGACACGTTCTCGGATGTCGGATTTTATTTCACACCTGTACAAATCTAACCAATCTTCTTCTGTCTGTTTAACCATGTGACATAACTATAAATCTAGAAATGGACCGTAACAACACAGAAATATGTAAAAAATATATATATATATATCTTCTTTCGAGTGGGTTAGGCGGAGGCTGGGTGGGGGCGGGGTGGGTAATGGGGAAACATAGCTATAAGTCTGTCAATAGACCAAAACAACACAGAAATATATAAAAAAAAATATCGGGTTTCGAGTGTGTTAGGCGGGGTGGGTTAGGCGGGGTGGGTGGGGAGCGGGGGAGTGGGACAGGCAACATAGCTTCAAGTATATGAATGGACCAAAAACAAATCATCAATAATTATGTAAAAAAACAAAAACAAAAAAATGGGCGTGGCCGGATGGGGTTGGTGGGTGGGGGTGGGGTGCCGGTAGTGGGGAGAGGGAGCCCATACCCCAATATGGGTGAATTGTCACAAGGAAATTTGTCCAAGTCGCGATTTCTAGTGATTTGTTTCAATACTTCTGATTGGCTAATTATGTCGAGGCCACGAGATAATAAGCGGGCACGAGATAAATAAGTCGTGCTCACGACATAATAAGTCGTGGCCACGACTTAATAACTCGTGGCCACGAGATAGATTATTTTTCTCACATGTCACGTCTATGCCACCGTAATTATTGCAGCCAATCGCCTGTGTATATAATTGGGCAATTCCAATGTCAAGGAGTGCTGTTTTGATAATGGGTAGTCGTGTTTTACATATTCGATTGACACGTTGTGTGGAAACATTACAGCTACGCGCGTGTAAAAGTGATTGTACCACAATATTCTAAATACACACTATGCATCGTGTAATACCCGAGGATATACACAGCATATGGTAGTTATTGTGGTACAAATACAATAGAGCATGAGTCTTGCACGTGTACGGACGATAATGCACTCGCTCCCCGCACACGTGCAAAACTCATGCTCTATTATATACGTAGACCATGGTATAACTGCCGAATCTGTCATTTATAGCCCGGCTGAAATATACCGGTTTAATAGCACGGTTTAGGCTCAGACCGGCTCCCGTATCTTAGAACGACCTTCAAATGGTCATATCTTATTTGTTTAAAATCCGATTTTGATAATTCTTTCACCTTTTTGCAAGTTTTCAGAACTCTCAATAAAATAGCCTGTTTGGCTGTGTCGCTACGTTCCCTTTAAACTCAGTAAATCATTCACGGTTTTATTTTAGTTGAAATTAAATTGAAACAGTACTGTTATGTTACTGTACATGTGGGTGTTTTTTCTTCAAATGTGTTGAAACAAAATATTGTGTTTTTGTTCTGTTTAATAACGGAAATTTGGAATTAAAATGTACAACGTTTGCTGTGAAATGAAGAGGTCACTTAACAGTGTTGGAATTGAACTGAATGTTGTTTAACGGCTCATCAACACAGTATAGGTTATTAAGAGCCGCCCCAGAGAGAGGGGAAGGATAAATAGGAATCCGGGAACCGTGCCCTACTCTTATTATCGAATAGATTCCTATGGTTCTTTAACGTGCTCGGAGGATAGACCGATACACGGGACCTCCCGGTTTACGTCCCCATCCGACGGACGAGGCTAAGGGAAAGTGTCTTGCCCAAGAACACACCGACGAAACTCAGTGGCACCACGGAGGATTGAACCCGGGGTATGCAGACTAAATCCATATCCAAATAAATAATCTCATAGCATTAAGCAGTATGATAAAAGGAACCAGCAGCGACTCGGAATATTGGTTGGTGTCAATCCAAATACCAGCAGCGACTCGGAATATTGGTTGGTGTCAATCCAAATACCAGCAGCGACTCGGAATTTTGGTTGGTGTCAATCCAGATACCAGCAGCGACTCGGAATATTGGTTGGTGTCAATCCAAATACCAGCAGCGACTCGGAATATTGGTTGGTGTCAATCCAAATACCAGCAGCGACTCGGAATATTGGTTGGTGTCAATCCAAATACAAATGAAGACCATCATAATGTGTGTCTGTTTAACATGAAATGTGCACACACAGTTTTAAGTATTGTTTATAAAAATATTTGATGTGGAAAAATGCACGACTCGGATGTTTTTCGTTGTTAATCATAAATATTAATTCAATGCACTTAGATCAGAATTATTTCGTAAATAATGTATACAATAATATATACAATGTTACCCGAGACGTCGAGTTTTCCATTAAAACATTCATTAACACTAATTAAACTGAACGGATCATGGAGCATAGTTTAGTGCATAAAATGCAAACACATGATGGTTTTGATTTGCTCTTCTGGCCAACACCAGCAGAGCTAGTGTGATGACGTGTTGCACGTCGCCCGTCCGTCGGTCGTCCGTTAACTTTTGCCTTGAGAACACTCTAGCCTCTTTATTTTGTATGCGATCTTAACGAAACTTGGACACAGACTTTATATCAATCAGAACTCGGACGAATTAAAAATACGGTCAGATTAGTAACGCTAGAGTTATTGCCCTTGAATTAACGAAAAATGCTATATTTGCCTTGTGAACACTCTAGTCCTTTCACTTTTTTCATGCGATCTTAACTAAACGTAGCCAAATTCTTTATATCAATGAGAGCTCGGATGAGTTCGAAAACCGGCCAGATCGAATCAGTAACACCAGAATTATGCCCATTGTTTGCTGAAAAATCCCATGTCCCCCCTTGTGTACTCTCCAGCACCTTCGATCATTATTTGATCTTTACCAAACTTATAAAAAAATGTTAATATCAATGAAAGCTCAGAGGAGTTCGAAAACCAGCCAAATCGGTTGTCCATGTCCACCGCCATATGCATGCCATCTTCGGGATGGTTAAAATTGTGTGCTGTTAATTTTATGAATATTGAGTTCTGCTCAACCCGGCGCTAGAGGGCTTGAGCGGTAGCTAGCATATTTCACTACCACTCATGAACAGTCTCAATCAAACCGAGACTGCAATATTTCGTATGTGTCGTGCTCGGCCTTTCCAAAGGTCCATTATACTCTCTCTTTTTCAGTAACAGCAGAGTTACGGCCATTGTTATTCTGAAAAAAGCCATATTCTGCCTTGTGAACACCTTCATTTATTATTTTATCTTTACCAAACTTGCAGAGATTGTTAACAGCATTGAAACCTTGGACGAGTTCGAAAAACAGCCAGATCGGACAATTTACACTGGAGTTATGGCCCTTGATTTTCTGAAATATGATATAATGTGACCTCGTTAACACGATAGGACCTTCTTTTTTTTTCATCCGAGTTTTTTTCCCGGTTTGTTGATTTTTGACGGAGCTTGACACTTTTACTTTAAATTTCTTGTCGGCGCTTCTCCTCCTAAACTCCTTGTTAGATTTCGACGAAACTTGGCATGAAGCATCGGTAAGATGTCTAGTTGGGCATATCGCGCTTTTGTTTCGGTTCGTTGATTTTTTGAGTTATGGCCCTTTGACCTTTTTACTTGAAATTTCTTGATGGTGCTACTCCTCCTAAACGGCTTGTTGGATTTCTACGAAATTTGGCAGGAAGTATCGGTAATATGTCTAGATGTAATCGATCAAAAGCCACAAACAAATGCATATCTTGTCCAGATGTGAATGGGTAAGATTCAAATTTGGTATGGTCAGTGATGGACTCAAGGCACTATAAATATAAAATGAGTTTTGATCTCCTGCATAAAGCAGCCCTTCTACAGGGGTACAACTTGGGGGAACTTACTGTAAGTTACTTGTATATAGTTTCTGCCTTGTGACGCTAACATTGAGATGTCAAGTTCATGTGTGGTGTTTCTTAGTTAAGGATGTGTAATCCAGCAAAAGCACACACAACGCATATAGTGTCCAAATGTGAATGCATTTAATTCGAATTTGGTATTGTTATTTAGGGAGTATACATCCTGCATAAAGCGCCCCTCTACTGGGGTACAACTTGGGGAACCTTGCAGTAAATTACTATTACGAAGTTTCCGCCTTGATGTTAAATATCTAGATATACTCTTTGAGATTTCAAGTTCATGTGTGGTGTATTTCTATGTTAAGGATGTACACAGTAAGTGCACAGTAAGTTTTCATTTTATTTATTATTTATTGGTATAATTCATCAGACGATCGACGATCCATCCCCTGGGGCACCCTAGGGGTAATCAGGTAAAAAATAAAATGCATTTCTTGTCCAAATGTGCATGCATTTAATTCTAATTTACTATAGTCATTAAGGGACTCGAGGCACAACATATATAAAACGGAATTTGGCCCTCTTCATGGGTAAAACTTATGAAACTTGCAATCATTTATATGTTCGACTGCCATTTTGCTGAGTGCAGGGCAAAGGGTTTTGTCGTAAGTGCTACTACAACTAATTTACTCCCCCATCTCCACCCCCGACCACAGACTCTAAAAGCTCCAGTAGAGCGATACCGCCTTGATCGTATTTGGATTGACACGCATAATTTAACTCGCCTCCAGTTCCTTTGGCGTGGCGCTGTCGGTAGCGCGGCGGATTTGTAACCGGAGGCCCCGGGCTCATTCCTCCGTGGTGCCACTGAGTTTCGTCGGTGTGTTCTTGGGCAAGGCACTTTCTCTTAGCCTCGTCCGTCGGATGGGGACGTAAACCGGGCGGTCCCGTGTATCGGTCTATCCTCCGAGCACGTTAAACTATTCGATAATAAGAGTAGGGCACGGTTCCCGGATTCCTATGTACCCTTTCCCTCTCTCTGGAGCGGCTCTAAATAACCTACACTGTGTTGATGAGCCGTTAAACAACATTCGATCAATTCACTTCCTTTAAACGTGGTGTCATGAAAGAGGGTGGTATGGTACGAGGCTAATTTATTGTATTACATGTCTGATCAGTTCGTGATAAGCGATATGTACAACCCGTATGTTAGGCATACCTCAGCTAAAGTCTCAAAATATTTATATTTAACAATTGTTGCATGGTAAATATTGTTCATTTTCACACTGATTTCATGTTATAGCATTTTCTGTTGAAATTAATTACTATAATAGTGTAAAGGAGCACACAGCTATGTTTTAATTTGTGTTATGTTTTTTCAATTTACCACAATAAAAGTGCGTTTGAAAAACTTCAAATTGTTTTTGCCAGAGTTATGGCCTTTTAAAGGTTTTACAACACAAACATTTTCCAGACTAATTCTCCAGAACTGCTGGCCGGATTTCAACGAAATTGTACTACGCCTAGTTGCGCATACCGTCGATGTGGTCTGGTTGAATGATTATTGGCAGAGTTATGACACTTTAAAGGTTTAATACATAAACTGTATCCGGGCTGGTCCTTCAACGAAACTTGGCAAAGACGATATGTACCAAGCCTAGTTATGCATGCCTTCGCCGTGTTCCGGTTAAGGTTGGCGGAGTTATGGCCCTTTAAAGGTTTCAATACACAAACTATGTCCGGAATAGTTCTCTGAACGCCTAGCCGGATTTCAGCGAAACTTGGCAAGGATGATCAGTACCAAGCCTAGTTGCGCATAATATTTTCGTGTTCCACGTGAATGATTTTTTTGCGGATGTATGGCCCTTTCCCCAATGGGGGTGACATCTGATATTACTAAAAACAACCTCTAGTGTATTTAATAATTTCTGTCGGGTGTGGACGTCCACCGGGTGGTCCCATGTGTCGGAGTCTGTTGTTCACGTTAACTAACCATAGGCATCGTTCCGATTGTAAGAGTAGGAACACTTCCCGGATTCATTATTATCAATCTGCTCTCTCTGGAGCGGCTCTTCATAACCGAAGATAAGGTGTTACTATAAGTTAAAAAGCAACAATTCCTCGTAACATCGCCAGATCAATAATATGTATTATATCACATTCTGACAGGTAATGAACCAGCACTAATTAAACATATATTAAAATT
The DNA here is from genome assembly GCA_037043455.1 of Cyrtodaria siliqua. Lineage (NCBI taxonomy): Eukaryota > Metazoa > Mollusca > Bivalvia > Adapedonta > Hiatellidae > Cyrtodaria > Cyrtodaria siliqua. The sequence continues at coordinate 105,754 of JAWPHD010000130.1, read as the reverse complement.
TGTATCTGTTCTTTGAACAGCCCTTGATACCCGGTCGATACCAGGTAGACATGGGTAACTATCGATTACAGACTGGTTTCAGTAAATGTGAAACTTTTAAAGCATCTATTAATCCTCTGACAGCTTAATTCCGCTACCAGTCTCATCGATTGTGCCACTCATATTCTGCGTTGCTGGGCGATCTATACGGGAAAGTGATCTTTTCATAAATAACTCATAGAAATGTTGCATTAACTTTGAATTGGACAGTTGGAAATAAATTGACACAGTTGCAAGTTGGTTATTAGTGAGTGTTCAATTTCTTTAAAGGAAAACTAAAGTACAAATCTTATTTCAAAATAAAAATAAAAATGTCTGTCGTTCTAACTGCATGTCGTAATACAAAGCAGAGAGCCATCGCCCGAGCTCTGAAGAAACGAGCAGAAAAACGGTAAGTTACTGTAAAACGTAAATATATATTTGTTTTAATAAATTGTTCTTCTGCAATTTATGTTCTAGCGAAGGTTGTACAGTACTACCAGCTTTGCATGTTTTGTCTTACACTATAAAAAAAATCGTTAACTTCTAGATATTTGATTTTTAGTTTATGATCGTTATATTATTAACCAGGACGTTTACAAACAGGTTACACAGACAACAGCATTGATTTTTTACTAAATACACTTTGATCCACTCTGTCTCACAGGAAATTGCATCTTTTGATGATTATTACTTCTGTTATTATAATCACTTTATGAAGGAATGTGACGGGACATTTTAGTGTTGTTTATCTGATGTCAAGCAGACGATACTTCATGATGATTTCTAAGGTTTAAAGTCCCTCTACCATATGAGCCCCCGGGAAGAATCCCCCGTTGGCTCGGCATTATGTCTGGACTATTGCGTGAGTGATTGTGTGTAGTGCTATGTATCTATCTACAGTCTACTTGAAGCAGATATAGTGCTGCCACACTGGAATACCACGCCGTAGTACGTGATACCCCACCCAGACACATTATTCTGACACCGGGTTGACCAGACGGTTTTTGACCAGACGTAGTACTACCCATTATTTGCTTGTCAGGCATGGGTTACAAGTAACTACTCCATTTTTAAAGTCTTTGGTATGACGCGGTCAGGGGACTCGAACCCACGACCTCCCGAATGCAAGGCAGACACTATAACCACTACACCACAATGCTTCGGTGACACGCTCTCTCTATATACCTGTAACTAACCATGTTTTCTGTACCACGTGTTGTTTCCGGGGTAGAATGCAACCACTGCAAATCCCGCTAGAGGCAGAGGGGTAGGACCCCGCCCCCCTCTTCATGTTCATTTTTACCTTTTTTTAGAATTCTCATTCAAGGTCTTCATCATGACACTGCGTGTTCAAACGTGGAAACCTGGCTACATCGTAAATGGTGTGTCTACTATAGAATTAGCAGTAACCCTGCAGCTCTGCAGGTTAGAAGGTTCTAGGCCCATTCTCCATATTTTATCTTTATGTAAATGAAGGATGAGCCTGGCATGTTCATTCCTGTTAGGCGCCATATAACCTTTCATGTGTTGGTGCGCCGTAAAACCCAATTCAATTAATTTCGTTATTTTCTGTATTATTATAAAATCGTACACTCTCGTACCTTCACTCCTTCGGGACTGTCGAGAGTGTGTGTGGATATTGCCCTAATTAGTATTTCTATAGACCAATCAACACTTGCGCAATAGGGCGTCATCGGTCAAAGGTCATAGGGGGAAAACATCACACGTATCCAATGTCTCATTCTGAATTATTTTATATTGAGAGATTTGGAGTGATGTCTTACTAACAACACTGGACATTTTAACGATTTCTTTTTTAACATTATATGCTTATAATTATAAGAGTCCATTCCCTTTGGAAGGGAGCATGAAGCAGACACAACATGGATTATGTATATATGTACATATTAAGTTAAATCATTTTTAAGAAATGGTGACGCGCTGGCGCTGGAAAATAAAATAATTATTTATAATCCTCGATTGAATTTTATATATAAAATAGACCAACATGAGCTTATTCCACCTGTGCCCCATCACTCAGCCTCTGCCAAGTTAATCTTCTTGTGTCCCTGCAAACCATCTATTGCCATGTCTTGCGTCTGCTTGGATCCTGCCATCCGTGCGCGATTGATAAGCATTAGTAACATTATTTAAACTACTAAGATTATTATAAATAAACTACTATTGAAAACCTCGCCAAAAGGCCTAGTTGCCAACGGCGAGGAAAAATAAAACCTTATACTACTACGTATCCAATGACAACAATATGTTAGCTGCCTGTATCTATCGCTTTGCTGGAATTTCTTGTTAATGTCATTTGTTTGCTTATTAAACGATACAACAGACGTTAATTTTGCTAAAAGTGTTATTGTCATGGTCAAATACGTGTTTAAAACCATTAAATGGGAAGTTTTTCTTACCACTATAGAACTGTCAAATTTGATCATTTTCGCACTTGTTCATTATTTTTGTATATGAAGTTGGGAACAGGTAGGAAAAGAGATTTAATACATCGACTATCACTCTACTTCAAGTTTGGAGAGAGAGAAAGAGAGAGAGAGCTTGATATAAGCTCTTCTTTCAAATAATTGTCACTTGACAGTTGTGCAACAGAGAATGTTTAACTGAATAATTACACAGAAATAAAGAATATGCTAGTTAAGTTTTAAACTATACGACTGATTGACAATTCCTGTGAAATAAGTGTATATGGATTATATGTGAGTAGTTTCTATCAACAATAGGACAATATATTTCATATTAGTCTTACCAGAACATCTTTTACCAGACCGTCATCTGCCACACATATCACACATAATGACATTATGACGAGAAAAAAACTAGTCGGGTCAGTAAATGTGTTCAGTGTAATATTTAGTGTCAGGAAAACAGTTTATTCAGGCAAATATAATAATTAATGCAGGGTGTCTGTATTTGGATGGTACAATTTTTCATGTAAATATTAATCAAACCAAGTTTATGTAAAATCATATTTGGAGGCTACATTAAACACGTAAAACGTCAAATATGAGAAATAAATTCAATACCAAAATGATAACACACCCAAACATGCATATATTACTTCATCTTAATGCCTGACTTTTATTCTTAGATCTGACATTCCTAATACACAGAGTATATGATGTTGCTGCCATACTCAATAACATACTCACATTAAATTCAAACTTAGCTGGGCCTTTTAATGAACTCTCTTACCAATGCCTAACATACATTTCACGGTTTCACCAATATTTCGTTCAGATGGAGTCGTGGTTCAGTGGTAGAGCGCCGAACTCTAGATAAAGAGGTCGTGGATTTGATCCTCTCCGCGGCCAACTTCTTTATTCCTTTAGCAAGATAATTAATCCATATAGCTTAGTACTGGTTCTACCCAGGAAGCCATCGAGCGTGATTAATCTAAGTTGCAAGAACTTGTTTCGCAGTCGATGTAAAATAAATATGTTTAAACTTTCGTTCAGGTTAAATGGCAATCGTGTTTATGTGTATTTTAACTCGCAGCGTCCCGTTAGCTTTTCTACATAACGTGCTATTTGCTATTCATTATAAATAACTGGTTTATTATTATAGTATTCGAAGCAAATTATTTTTGCATATTACTATATGTTCATGATATTGATCTAAGCATATATTGCGTTAACAGGTTGGGTCAACAATTGTATCAATACTAGTTACGTCCCTTCCCCAGAAAATACATTACACACAAACATATAGTAGGACAATTTTCTCCAATAATATATGTAAACATATGGTAGCCTTAACGATTTTTTTTTTGAAAAGTCCCAATTATAATATATAAAGCAAGTCTGAAGTAAAATGATGCTAGATTAATCATGAAATACAGGTGCACTTTTAAAATTGACTTCGGGCACTAAGAAGATGATGCAGAGATACAAACTGAGTGATTTTGATTATTTCTAATAACTAAACGAAATAATTTATATTTTAAGTTTTTAAACCCGTAACTTCAATAACGGGTGATTTATTATTTGTAAAACATGTTTACTTAGTCTTCAATATTTGACCTACTTATCATAATATACCTACTACATATATGTATATATAATAATGAAAGCATTATTACATTTTTAGTTTTACGACATATCTCGAAAGATTGATTTTATTCTTTATTACCTCCCATATGAACATGAACACACAATATATATAAGAAAATAACAAGCAGCACATGATTATGATTAGAAACATATATACATGACGTTCTTATTTACGGGGTGAGTAATTACAAGGTATTAGTAATGAATAGGTACTTAAGATTCAAAAATTCACCTGTACATGTACCAACAAACTGTAAATGAGCTTTTATTTATTCTCTTTATTTGCTGTTATAAAGAAATTAATTGGATAATACACTTGCAAGAGTACATAGGAACCTGGAATAAAGCATTTATCTTTCTGGTATTTTATGTAAAACTATATAACTCGCATACGACTGTATCAACAAAGATCACAAAGACGAGTTCGAGCCTCCGTGACCCTAGTCAGATACATTACAAGATGTGAAACCATCATTATATTTTACTTGCAGAAGTTATATGATTTTATTATTATTTCTTTATATTATATTTGAGATTTTGCATAATTTATTTACAATAACAACAAAAACGTCCAAATTTATGAAAGGTAATAGCATAACACATATCTGAATAAGATGCTCTTCTCCAATTACTGTACTTCATGCGCGAGCATGAAATAACGGTGGGGAATAACGGTGGGGAATACATTGTTGCATGGAAAGCATTTGTGCAGCAGTGAATATATGGATTTGAAGGTAGAATGGTGACAAGTGTAGCAATGATTTGAAGGTAGAATGGTAACAAGAACTGTGTGAAAATGTAGAAATGGAACCACTAAGAAGAACGAGGAGACTGGAAACTACTGTTAGACTGTTAGCAATTGCATTGTTAACAGTTTTAACAAGAATATTGTTTTCAGCAAAAATACAGTTCGTCCTTTGCAGATAAGAAAAAAACACACTATGTGTACAACTTTGCGAAAAGACACAAATAAATCATTTAGACAAATTGAATTGAATTGGATTTTATAGTCGCACCAACAGCTAAGGTCATATGGCGACTTTCCAGCTTCCATTGGTGGAGGAAGACCCCAGGTGCCCCTCCGGGCAATTTTCGTGCACGGGCGGGCACTTGGGTAGAACCACCGACGTTCCGCAAGCCAGCTGGATAGCTTCCTCACATAAAGATTCCTAGGCCCCTGAGGGATCGAACCTCCAGCGGTGAGGGGCAAGTGATTTCAAGTCAAAGACGTTAACCACTCGGCCACGGACGCCCCTTCATTTAGAAGAGTAAATGTGCGAAGATATTCGGGTTACGGATGGCGGGAGGTGTACAGTACTGGTTCTACCAAAGAAAAGTGTGTGGTCAGCCTCCACCACAAAAAAATCGACCGTCATATGTAACCTTACATGTGTTGAAAATGACGTAAAACACCATACAAACAAACAAACAAATTATGCAGGTAGGAAGGAAGAATGATCATGTTTGCAAAGAGTACACCTCGTTTTTGCTATTTTTGGTAACGCTGGCCATTTTGAAAATCCGATTGAACTATAATTTTCTTGTAAAAGGTACTCTTCATTGACCTTGGGGAGATAAAAACAACACACATACACGATAGTTAAGTGTGTAGCGATCCATTCTAAATATGAATTGCTAATATATATGTTGTGGTTCTAAAGAAGAAGACTTTTTAAGTTTTCGAATATTTTTTAGTAAGTCGGCCATATTGAATGGCGGATTGAACTATTTTTTCTTTATCAGAATTATTCTCGTGAAATTTGATTAAAATGACCTAGTGGTTTTAGGCAACGTGTTTCTTACGTCATTTCCCAATATAAATCTATGCTTAGCATGTTACATAGTTGTATACGCAAGGAGGCGACATCATTGATAAGCCCAAGTAGACAAACAAGTTTACAAACTTGTTAGTTAAATGACACGGATTGTTGGAGATCGTATACCTCATTGACGCTCTATATCAGACAAGGGTTGAATGCAGTATACTTCCATGAAGTCTTATATCACACAATGGTTGTTGAAGACAGTATCCTGTCGTGAATTTCTGCATGTGACAAGGCTTTTTCGAGTATACTGCCTTGAAGTTCTATATCAGACAATGGTGTTGGAGACAGAATACTGCCTTGAAGTCCTATATCATCTGACAAGGGGTGTTGGAGACAGTATACTGCCTTGAAGTCCTTTATCAGACAAGGGGTGTTGGAGACAGTATACTGTCTTGAAGTCCTATATCTGACAAGGGGTGTTGGAGACAGAATACTGCCTTGAAGTCCTATATCTGACAAGGGGCGTTGGAGACAGTATACTGCATAAAAGCCATTAAAGTCCTATATCAGACAAGGAGTGTTGTAGACAGTATACTGTCTTGAAGTCCTGTATCTGACAAGGGGTGTTAGATACAGTATACTGTCTTGAAGTCCTATATCTGAGAAGGGGTGTTGGATACAGTATACTGTCTTGAAGTCCTATATCTGACCAGGGGTGTTGGATACAGTATACTGTCTTGAATTCCTGTATCAGACAAGGGGTGTTAGATACAGTATACTGTCTTGAAGTCCTGTATCAGACAAGGGGTGTTAGATACAGTATACTGTCTTGAAGTCCTATATCTGAGAAGGGGTGTTGGAGACAGTATACTGTCTTGAAGTCTTATATCTGACAAGGGGTGTTGGAGACAGTATACTGCCTTGAAGTCCTATAGCAGACAAGGGGTGTTGGAGACAGTATACTGCCTTGAAGTCCTATATCAGACAAGGGGTGTTGGAGACAGTATACTGCTTGGAAGTCCTATATCTGACAAGGAGTGTTGGAGACAGTATACTGCCTTGACGTCCTATATCTGACAAGGAGTGTTGTAGACAGTATACTGCCTTGAAGTTATATTTCTAACAAGGAGTGTTGGAAACAGTAAACTGCCTTGAAGTCATATATCTGACAAGGGTGTTGGAGACAGTATACTGCCTTGAAGCTTTATCTAACACGGAGTGCTGGAGATAGTATACTTCCTTGAAGACAGTATACTGTCGTGAAGTTCTGCATGTGACAATGATTTTCCGAGTATACTGCCTTGAAGTCCTATATTTGACAAGAAGTGTTGGAGATAGTATACTGCCTTGAAGTACTATATCAGACAAGGTGTGTTGGAAACAGTATACCGCCTTGAGGTTATATATATGACAAGGATTGTTGTAGATAATGTACTGCCTTGGGGTCCTATATATGACAAGTATTACTGGGGACAGTTTACTGCCTTGAGGTCCCATATCTGACAAAGGTTGCTGGAGACGGTATACTGCCTTGAAGTCATATATCTGACAGGATAGTTGGAGACAGTATACTTCCTTGAAGTCCTATATCTGAGTGTTGGAGACAGCCTACTTTCCTAAAGTCCTATATCTGATAAGGACTGTTGGAGACGGTATACTTTCTTGAAGTCCTATATCTGACAAGGACTGTAGGATACAGCATACATTCATGAAGTCATGTATCTGTTGGAGACATCATAATTTCTTGAAGTCCTATATCTGACAAGGACTGTTGAAGGCAGGATACCGCCTTGAAGTCATTTATCTGACAAGGACTGTTGGAGACAGCATACTTTCTTAAATTCATGTATCTGACAAACATTGTTGGTAACAGTGTGCTTCTTTGCAGACCTATATATCCGACAAGAAGTGTTGAAGGCAGTAAACCGCCTTGAAGTCCTATATCTGGCAAGGAGTGTTGGAGACAGGATACTTCCTTGAAGTCATATATCTGGCAAGGAGTGTTGGAGACAGGATACTTCCTTGAAGTCATATATCTGGCAAGGAGTGTTGGAGACAGGATTCTTCCTTGAAGTCCTATATCTGGCAAGGAGTTTTGGATACTTCCTTGAAGTCATATATCTGGCAAGGACTGTTGGAGACAGGATACTTCCTTGAAGTCATATATCTGGCAAGGTGTGTTGGATACAGGATACCTTCTTGAAGTCCTATATCTGACAAGGACTGTTGTAGACAGGATATTTCCTTGAAGTCATATATCTGCATGGCAAGGACTGTTGGAGACAGGATACTTCCCTGAAGTGACATATCTGACAAGGAGTGTTCGATACTGGATACCTTCTTGAAGTCCTATATCTGACAAGGAGTATTGGAGACAGGATACCTTCTTGAAGTCATATATCTGACAAGGAGTGTTGGATACAGGATGCCTTCTTGAAGTCCTATATATGACAAGGAGTATTGGAGACAGTATACCATCTTGAAGTCCTATATCTGACAAGAAGTGTTGGATACAGGATACCTTCTTGAAGTCATATATCTGACAAGGAGTGTTTGATACAGTATACCTCCTTGAAGTCATATATCCGACAAGGAGTATTGGTTGCAGGATACCTTCTTGAAGTCCTATATCTGACAAGGAGTGTTGGATACAGGATACCTTCTTGAAGTCCTATATCTGGCAAGGAGTATTGGAGACAGGATACCTTCTTGAAGTCATATATCTGACAAGGAGTGCTGGATACAGGATGCCTTCTTGAAGTCCTATATCTGACAAGGAGTATTGGAGACGGTATACCATCTTGAAGTCCTATATCTGACAAGAAGTGTTGGATACAGGATACCTTCTTGAAGTCATATATCTGACAAGGAGTGTTTGATACAGTATACCTCCTTGAAGTCCTATATCCGACAAGGAGTATTGGTTGCAGGATACCTTCTTGAAGTCCTATATCTGACAAGGAGTGTTGGATACAGGATACCTTCTTGAAGTCCTATATCTGGCAAGGAGTATTGGAGACAGGATACCAACTTGAAGTCCTATATCTGGCAAGGACTATATCTGGCAAGGAGTGTTGGCGACAGGATACTTCCTTAATGTCCTATATCTGACAAGGAGTGTTGGATACAGGATACCTATTAAAGTCCTATATCTGGCAAGGAGTATTGGAGACAGGATACCTACTTGAAGTCCTATATCTGGCAAGGACTATATCTGGCAAGGACTGTTGGCGACAGGATACTTCCTTAATGTCCTATATCTGGCAAGGAGTGTTGGATACAGGATACCGTATTGAAGTCCTATATCTGACAAGGAGTGTTGGATACAGGATACCTTCTTGAAGTCTATATCTGACGAGGAGTATTGGAGACAGGATACCTACTTGAAGTCCTATATCTGACAAGGACTGTAGAAGACAGGATACTTCCTTGAAGTCCTATATCTGGCAAGGACTGTTGGAGACAGTAAACTTTCATGAAGACCTATATCTGGCAAGGACACAGTAAACTTCCTTGAAGTCATATATCTTGCAAGGACTGTTGGAGACAGTAAACTTCCTTGAAGTCCTATATCTGGCAAGGACTGTAGGAGACAGTAAACTTTCATGAAGACCTATATCTGGCAAGGACAGAGTAAACTTCCTTGAAGTCCTATATATGGCAAGGACTGTTGGAGACAGTAAACTTCCTTGAAGTCCTATATCTGGCAAGGACTGTTGGAGACAGGATACCTTCTTGAAGTTTTATATCTGACAAGGTATCCTTGAAGTCATATATCTGTATAAATATCAAGTTGGTATTTGATTTTACATGTAGTTCCCTATGTCGGAATTGCATATTCAACTACATTGCTTATTGTGATAACCCGATAATCGGGATATTGCCTAATACAGGGTACTCATTCTACTAATCTGTTAAATAACGATATAAAAGCGACGGATTTACGTGCGGTATAGCGTTATTTAATAGTTCAATGTGTGCATGAATACATTCTATCAACGTGTGCGTGCCATCTTATTTTCCGTGACATATTGATTCCAAACATATTGTTGCGTCGTTATATTAACGCCATTGTTTGAAGTGGTTGTACCAGGAACTTTCACTATTGTATTTGCCACACATATCTGCAAACAGTCTGAAGCACTTACTCTCTCAAACTGCATATTAAAAGCATGTCAATCAGTCAATTTATCTCGTTTATATTCGACTCTTCCTAGAAATATTTTAAAATACCAGTCGTATAAATTTCACTTCCGTCACGTAACTTTTTTAATTTGTTCTACTTCAAATAATGTTTTTTCCCTCATTCTCTTAAATACCAAGCAATCATCAACACAAGTTAACCTTGAAGTCACATAATATACACATTGCACTACTGATTACTAGTATGTAAAAAGGTATTTCAGAGACACCTGGGGTCTTCCTCCACTAATGGAAAGTCTTCATATGAACTTAGTTGGTGGTGCGACTAATCCACCTCAGTTCTCCAGAGACAACCGCATACGCCTTGTTCCATATCCTTGATGTTCCACAATATATAAATGAATGAAAACGAATGTATATCAGAGGCATGCAATGATTTGGTTGGAACAAAGCATTGAACTTCCTTTGCAGGGTATCGATGGAACGCCCAAAGAACTCGAGACAACAATTTCAAAATACCAGCTCCTGAGGCGATGTGCATGAGTTCTCTTAGTTCTCGTAGGTTAGCCTCTGTAAGTCGAGTAAGGACTGTTGGTCAGCCATCTTTGAAAAGAAAATCCAAAATGGATGGGTATGGTTAATTGACATTTTCATCCAAATGCATATTATAGGCATGAACAATGTCAGTGATATAATAGATGACAGTAATTCAACACTATTGATGTGAACATACTATCAGAAACAATATTTATTTGGCAGAAATAGTGCCCTATATATTCGAAAAGCTTAGTACAATTTTAAATAATGTCTCGTCTACCATTTTAGATAAATAGACAATTCTATGGACTAATGTATTTTATATATAAAACAAAATATCTTCGAGTAAAATCGTACCAAACTTTTCGAATATAAACGGCACTATTTCTCCCAAATAAATCTTGTTTCTGATATTATGTTCACATCAATAGTGTTAAATTACTGTCATCTATTATATCATTGACATTGTTCATGCCTATAATATGCATTAGGATAAAAAATTCAATTAACCATACCCCATCCATTTTGGATTTTTTTTCTCAAATATGGCTGACCAACAGTCCTTAACTGAGAAAGAATGTCCAACATGTACAAGTTGTTATTGACCTTGAGGTAACATTCCGTTGATTTCTAGAAAAACATTAGAGTAGGGATCAACATTCAGAATTTTGAAAAGTTTCTTTATCGTATATCCATAAGTGTTTGAATGAGTTTCTGAGGCAAAAAATATATCTGCTTCTGCCGTTATTGGCTGTTAATGTGCTGGTGATATTTATCTTTCCTCCTGAACCAATTTCAGCAATCTGGTTAGTTTTGTATCAGACCAATGTAAATGTTTCCTTTATGGGCTCTTACTATTTCAATTATTTATAAAAAAAAGTAAAATAAAAAACATTCAGGCAAATATTTTTTATGTTATGGCAATTTCTTTCCTATTACTTTTATGTATTTATACAGACGTCAAAAACGGCTAATGTAAGTAAAATAACTGTATTGTTAGTTTGGTTGCATGAACACTATATCGGTACAGATGCTGGGTGTCAGTCTGTTTTTGTGATGAAAAACACATAAATGTTGTCGGGTACTAACTCTGCACTAAACTGTTCTCTCTTGTGTCATAGCAATTTAAAACGGCATGATGTTATGTCCATGGTAGTTCATTATATGGTTGTATCTGGTCATCTGTCCTAACAAGCTATACAAAGTTGCAAAAGAAAGCGCACACAGCTCAGCTGCGGAAGAAAGTATGCGCTGATTTTCTTTTAGAATTAATTGTATAAATTCCAAAATTAATATGTCATGTTTGGTACCAAAATTGTTATTATTCTATTTCCAATATCATGTTGTCATTTGTTTTTCAATAGGTTGAATCAATAAAGGGGATAGGGGTGTAAAGTAAAAGTGTACACGTTCGTTTGCAACTGAGTATAGTTACGTGGTTACCACTTAGTAAAGACATATCCGTCATCTCGTCATGTAAACAAATTAAAGCTTTTTTTTGTCTTTGTTTTGACAATGTAGGCACTGTTTCTTTCCGCATGTTTTATTATCTTTGTTGTATGCATATGTTTGCTTAATGTTACATTACATCATTGTATACGTCATATTGCCCATACTGCAAAGAATTACGGTAACTTTCAACAAAGGCTTACAAAATTTTCGAATTCGAGAAAACCAATGTTTGTTGCTTTATATACATTGACGTTGTACACATTTGTGACTGGTGTGTTGCTTTCGTTTCTGTCAACGTATGTTGGGGCAAATGTTAAAGAGACTAACCCGTCAAATAACTACAAAATCCACTTCAAAACCGTTGATCAAACGTGTATCAAGGTGTTCAGGACATATAATAATGTATACGTGCAGATTAAAAGTATAGGTTTATCGGGTTCTTAAAATATTATTATATGTATCGTCATAAGTAGGTTTAGAAACGGTGAACATATGTTGTAAAATGTGGCTGTTGTTGACGGGATAGCTACTTTAACATGAATGTATTGTGGGAATGGTCGGTGGTACTTCAACGTTATAGAGAAGCATAACCTGTCAAAGTAGATATAAAAATCGAACAGGAAAAGTAGCATTCAAGGAGGGCAGTCCTCACAAACACACAGAGAAACAAAACAACAACTATAAAGATGCATAAAAGGCAAAATGTCACACCACTAACAGAAAATGGTTGACAATAGGCCTACCGCCTTGGAACGGTCAGTGGCAAAAAAGGCCGCTGTCGGTTTAAACTAGGTTCTAGGATGACTGTCATCCCAATAAACGGGTCAGTGTAAATAAAGATATCCCCTTCAGGTTATAATCCCTAACAGGTAAACAAGGCGTCATAAATAGGCAATTTAAGTAAAACACATCAATGATAATGTATATGTATATATATAAGCAAAAGCTTAGAAAGTCACAAAGTAAGTACTCAGTGACTTGGTAGAAGCCAGAGCAACAAGAGAAAAAATACATACATAGTTTACATCAACTTTACTATACGTGTAGAAACTAATAAAGTAACAGTTAAAACCCCAGAGTTTCGCCTACAACACATACATATATGTTGATTGATAAAACAAAATGGCCTGTTAAAAGTCCCACGAAACATTCGTCGTATTCATATATATGCGTGTACATGTATATATGTCCCTCACCTCCTCACTCCACACCTACCTCTTCACCAACAACCCGCCCCGACTCTCAACATTCGATATGCATTTTGGGGACCTAAACAATAAAAACACGAACGAAGCATTAGACATAATTTCGTCATTTACAATTAATCATTTGACATAATATTTCGTATCATAGATTAAATAAAAACTATTTTAAATAACTACACTCAAGTGACATGAAAACGCAACATGGGAATTTCCGCTATATATTGTATGTACAATATGCTGCTTTTAATCGAATGGTACATGGCTACGTAAGACCTTTCCTTTTGGAAAAAATACTAAAACAACAAATAATACAGCAAATAGTATTCCTTCAATGTTTCATTATTCACAGAGTACGCGTTTGGCTCAATCATGTGAGCAAACTTAGGATGCAACATTTTGAAAACTATTTACGTTAAATACAGTACTGAACTAGCTCAATTTTTCAAAGAGCTACTTCAGCATTTATGAAGTTCTTGTTACAAAGTGTAGTGTGATTAAAACGTCTACAACATCACAGATGTGTCCTTTCTCTAGTTAACTGCAACTTTCTTTTTAAAAAACATCTTGGGATTTCTTTGGAATATTATGTGCAATTAAGTGTGCAGTATATACAATATATATAGGGGAAATTCCCGTGTTGCGTTTTCATATCACTTGAGTGTATATACTCGGAACTGCCTCGTCAATTTATGCTGCCTTAATCGGTGATGACCGGGTTACGCAAATCGAAGTACATGACCGTAATTTTTTTTTATTAAAGTATTTCTGACCATCCGCATTTAATTCGTCGATATAATGAAGTTTCCCTCTTTGTTTGTTTATAAATGTATGTCTTTCTGTACATCTTGGCTAGAATGTGCGTTTGTATCGCCAATCAGAAACGATAAGAATGGAAAAAAACTACGTCACACGCAGCACACCCGATTTCGATTTTTAAGTTATGATCATTCGTGCTAATAAAATGAAAAGGCAACAATAGATTGTGTAATGGTCAGATACTTCATGTCTGTTTTATAAACGTTCAAATCAACAGGTATTCAGAAATTATATTGTTCGCATTGTTTACACGAGTATTTGTACATACGTATTTGATATAAGTACACATTTTCCGCTGACTAATCAATAACGATTGACATGAGTTTCAGCAGGTTAATAATAGAGACCACTTCTGAAAATGACGTCAATGTTGCATTCACAAGCAATGGTGGGACAACGGATCGTTAGTTAAAGCTATAAAATATTAGTGACGTCCATTAACACTATAGCGATTGTTAACGCTTGATGAAAATTGTTTAGTTTTTTATAAATTTTATGTTACATATTGACTAATGAAATGCAACCTTTTATTGATTTGGCGATCTTGAAGTGTTGTATCAAGCATTACAATTATCGTCTCGATGTATTAATCCAGTATCATTCTGACTGTATTAATCCAGTATCATTCTGACTGTATTAATCCAGTATCATTCTGACTTTAATGCTTGCATATATTTAAATACAGTTTTGAGTTTTCCACTTTTCTTCCTTAGATTACCATAGGTGTGACTATATTATTGGTAAAATGTAATCGACAGTTTGTAATATGTAAAAACATTTTGCTTTATACAATTCTTATACTTAATATTAATGATTGAACAAATGCAGTTTATGTAGAAAAACCAACGGGACGCCGCGAGTTTTAAAATAGAGGATGATTGTGTACAGTTTTTAACTATACGTGGAATTTTGCTTTAAACCAAAAATATGCCATTGGTAAAAGCTTAAACGCACTTAATTCGCGTTTAGCAAATACGCGCGAGTTCAAATTAAAACCAAGTACTATGTGCCAGTGCAGGGTTTTGATGCATTTGTAGGATCTATTCTACATTATAGTTGCGAAACTTGGGGTTATACAAAATCGATACAAATAGAAAGAATTCATTTAAAGTTTTGTAATTAAATACCTTAAGTTAAAAGAAGTACCTTCGATGGCAATATATGGATAATTATGTAGATACCCTCTGTATATCTTCGATGCCGTTATATGGATAATTATGTAGATACTCTCTGAATATTTTCGATGGCAGTATATGGATAATTAGATAGATACCCTCTGTATATCTTCGATGCCGTTATATGGATAATTAGGTAGATTCCCTCTGTATAGCTTCGATGCCGTTATATGGATAATTAGGTAGATTCCCTCTGTATATCTTCGATGCCGTTATATGAATAATTAGGTAGATACCCTCTGTATATCTTCGATGGCGGTATATGGATAATTAGGTAGATTCCCTCTGTATATCATCGATGCCGTTATATGGATAATTAGGTAGATTCCCTCTGTATATCTTCGATGCCGTTATATGGATAATTAGGTAGATACCCTCTGTATATCTTCGATGGCGGTATATGGATAATTAGGTAGATTCCCTCTGTATATCTTCGATGCCGTTATATGGATAATTAGGTAGATTCCCTCTGTATATCTTCGATGGCGGTATGTGGATAATTAGGTAGATTCCCTCTGTATATCTTCGATGCCGTTATATGGATAATTAGGTAGATACCCTCTTTATATCTTCGATGCCGTTATATGGATAATTAGGTAGATACCCTCTGTATATCTTCGATGCCGTTATATGGTTAATTAGGTAGATACCCTCTGTATATCTTCGATGGCGCTATATGGATAATTAGGTAGATTCCCTCTTTATTTATAAAAATAAATCGACCGTTATATATAACCTTACATGTGTTAAAAATGACGTAAAACAACATACAAACACATTTGTCCATATCACGATATAAAAGAATCATAAGATACTGCTTAAAGGTTTAGCAACAGATAATATATACATGTATAACATTCAACATCAGCACGTTTATGTTTAACAGAACATAACAGAACATAACAGAACACAACAGAACATAACAGAACATAACAGAACACAACAGAACATAATTTTATTTCAACTTGTACATGCGCCCATTCGTACTAAAAGGTGACAAGTGATATTTTTCAAGTTTTGAGATAATCGCAGTTGAAAGTTTCTATTCGTGTCATTTGTTCATTTGAGCACCAATGAATTCAAAACCTGGACAAAAGTGGTATTTTTATGGGCAATATGAGTTTTAGAACTATTATTAACCCCATTGCTTAGGAAAATGTGTATTTTGTACTTAGCACCTATTGGCATAAGTACTTTTTGTAAAATGATTGTGCAAGGAGGTGTCAAGTGACAAATAGCACCTTTCCACACACGATAGAAACAAATGATACAATTTTGAAAACCTAAAGGATTCAAATGACATTGGGCTCCTTCTGGCATGAATCACATATTGTGTCATGTGGTACATTTACTCAATACAAAATCTAAGGCAATCACTTGCAGAAAGCTGAATTGCAGTCATCAGAAATACTGTTTGCTAAGAATAAAATGAATTTACACATTCATGTAATAAAATAGGTATTTATATTACACGTGTTTAATCCATTTGACATTAAACAAATTCAACACACTCTACACCTTTTTCAAACATTAAATGTCGCTTTTTAAAATACATCAACTGGCTGTTACTTTATAGCTATTCTGTTTCGTACTCGTTGTCCTAGTCAGGAATTGGAATTCTGTCTTTTATGGTTTCCAGAATGCTTCTGGAAATATTCATTTTGTGAACAATTTAACAAGGTCATACTTTTTTGGTACTGACAATTGCAGTTTTATTTCGTAGTCTACTCAATTTTACGCGCGCGCAGTTGTAAACTTTACACACAAAATGTCAGTCAAAACGACTAAACCTACCAAAACAGCACTCCGTGACATCGGATTTGCCGAATAATATACACAGGCGATTGGCTGCAATAATCAAAACATGGGTCATGCGCATGCCGCGTGAAAATGCTATTTCTTGATTGGATCGAGCTGAAAACTGCAACGCCCTAAAACTTCTTGCACATGCGTAGTTGGATAAATGGCTATGGTACAAAACATTTATAGCATATTTTTCGAGTATACGATTTATAATTCACTCTCGGGCCTGCGCCCCTCGAGAAGCAGTATAAATCGCATATACTCGAAAAATTATGCTATAAATATTAGATACATGAATGAAGAGTGGGTCCAGTTCTGCTCACCACAGTTATCTGCATGGTGTTATTTATTTCATCAAATCTTAAGATATGTACATACATTGTATTTATAAATAGGCATGTGGATATTTCACCAGATCCTCTAAAACCCATAGTCTTGTCCCATAAAAGATAGATTATTGTCACTTAATGAGTATATCATCAAGTAATGACAAAAAAAATGGAATAATACAGTTAACTTACTAGTGAACATGGTTTAGTGATCATTGCTAGTAAATTTAATGTTGCTACGTATTTGATGGGATCTTCCTTGGCCTTAGCTTTGGCTCCCTTTTTCTCTTTTCTTGCTATAACTTTTCGTTCCTGGTGTTCGTTATAGCAGGTTTCATTATTTTCATCCATATCCCCGGCCTCTCTTTTGGATGAATGTTGCACAAATGAAAAATTTGTCCTTTTACGTTTGTTTGTTTGAACGGTGTTTTACGCCATATTCAACACATGTTAGGTTATATATGACGGTCGATTTTTTGTGGTGGAGTCGGACCAACCACTTTTCCTGGGTAGAACCAGTGCTATACATCTCCCGCCATCCGCAAAAATCGACACTTCTTCACTTACAAGCCGAAGAAGGTTTACAATGCAACGTCGTTAACCCCTCAGCCACGGAGACGTTTTTTTTAGTTTGAAGAATGAAAATTGTAGTTTGTACAAACACATTTCCACAAGTAGATTGTCTAAAAGTTTGTAAAATGTGAAATGAACTGC
Source organism: Cyrtodaria siliqua (assembly GCA_037043455.1). NCBI lineage: Eukaryota > Metazoa > Mollusca > Bivalvia > Adapedonta > Hiatellidae > Cyrtodaria > Cyrtodaria siliqua. The sequence goes on along the minus strand of JAWPHD010000130.1, from coordinate 87,720 downwards.
TTTGTTTATTGCTTCTTTGCATAATGGGACGCCATCTTTGCATAATGGGACTCCATCTTTGGGACTCCATCTTTGAAAATGACTTCTGTTCAAGTCTGTAAGTACTTGTTTTGTTCGGAGCACCATGCTGTTTCTTCATAAATGTGTATACTGTATAGTTTTTCTTACAATGTAATGTCTAAGTTTTTATATTTAAAAAAAGCTGTACAAACATGTCCTCTTTTAGAGAAGGACTATGTTTATAGTTAACCCTTTTGCATGCAGTTGTACATTGGGGGATTGTATCATTAAACATTGCTCATGTTTTAGTTATTAATATTTTCATTTTCATCAGCAATAGACTACGCGAAGTGAAGTTGTGGATTTATTTGGAGTTGTTACTGGTATTCATGTTCTTCCAGATTAATGTATGTCAACTGATTTGATTGTTTCATAGTTTTTCCTCAACTCGATTTTTCATGTATAGAAGATGTATGTATCTAGTTATGTTAAGGAAGTGAACGGTGAAAACAGGAGTGTTTATTGCACTCGAATAAAGTTGTACCTTGATTTTATATGTATCAGAAACAGCTCATCATAGACAGTCTGTTAAATTAACATTCCATTGACGATCATTCAGGTTTCATTTGTCATATGGCACGTTACTGATATTCCAATTCCAGGAGTCATATGTCACTTAGCACCTTCTTGCTGTATTTTTTTCAAAATTTCTAAAAATGCAGTTGATACAAGAAGGTGCTTTGTGGCAAATGACACCCTTTAGCACAAACAGGGCTGCCCCTAACACCTTTTAGCACAAACAGGGCTGCCCCTAACACCTTTTAGCACAAATAGGGCTGCACCTAACACCTTTTAGCACAAACAGGACTGCCCCTAACACCTTTTAGCACAAACAGGGCTGCCCCTTACACCTTTTAGCGCAAACAGGGCTGCCCCTAACACCTTTTAGCACAAGCAGGGCTGCCCCTAACACCTTTTACCATGCTTAAATTTGGTTGTAAAACATCCCTACTTAATTATTAATTAATAAAAAGGGTTATGACTTTGATTTTTTTTTACATGAAAAACTACAAATGTGTGACAAAAATAACCAATTATGTCACTTGTCACCTGTTAACACTAATGAGGCGGCGATAGTACCTCGTTGGTCAACATGATTTTACACAAACACAATACATGATTTTATCAAGGTATCAAGGTTAGTATAATCCTTTCCAGTATTTAGAATTCATTATTGCAGGTTATCCAATATAAAGACCCTACTCGAGGAACATGGCTTTGGTGATGTGTGGTTAAACTCACATAGCTTTAATTCAGCATATTTTTGTTTAATTTTTAAAAGAAGAGTTTTCAAAAATCTCTTAATTACAGACTAGATTCAGAATTGCGTAAATACTGTGCAAAAGTCGATAGTATCAATTCAATTTCGATTGACAAGTAGAGTTATTTGAGTGTTTTCCTATGTAAATCCAATTGATTAAGTCTTGCAATCATAGTTAACCTTTAAGCCCCTACACATATATAATGGACTGTTCTTTCTTTGAATAAAGACCATTTCATTTAAGTGACTCGCAGGCTGATCTGGCTTTACAATGGTCGCATTATAGTCGTGCTTAGCGGGTTAAGGGTTAATCAACCAGGCTGGTTTCATAACTTGGTGTATTATAGGGGTACGCGGCAATCTTGAATTTCGTTTAAAACTTGCGGCCTCTTGTTATACCCCCGCTAAACGAAGTTTAGGGGGTATACTGGTTTCATCCCGTCTGTCCGTCCGTCCGTCCGTCTGTCTGTTTGTAGACGCAACTTTGTCCGCTCCATAAATCCTCTCCCCTGAAGCAAATCTCGTAAAACCTAATGGATGGACTGCCTGTGATGAGAGAATGATCCTTATTGATTTTGAGGTCAGTAGATCAAAGAACAAGGTCACCGGCACCCAATAATGAAAAACATCGTCCGCTCCATAACTACTTCCCGCCTGAAGCAAATCTCATGAAACCTCATAGGTGAACCGCCTATGGTGAGAGGACAACACCTATTGATGTTGAGGTCAGTAGGTCAAAATTCAAGGTCACCGCCACCCGGTAATTAAAAACCTTTTCCTCTCCATAACTCCGCTCCCCCTGAAGCAAATATCGTGAAACTTCATAGGTGAACTGTCTGTGGTGAGAGAATAACCCATATTGATTTTGAGGTCAGTAGGTCAAAATTCAAGGTCACCGGCATCCGGTAATAAAAAACCTGTGTTGAGAGGACGACCCCTATTGATTTTGAGTTCAGTAGGTCAAATGTCAAGATCACAGGGACCCGATAATGAAAAACGTTGTCCGCTTCATAACTCCTCTACCCCTGAAGCAAATCTCATGAAACTTCATAGGTGAGCTGCATGTGGTAAGAAGACGACCATTATTGATATTGAGGTCAGTATGTCAAAGGTCAAGGTAACCGGTTTCCGATAATGAAAAACTTTGTCCGCTCCATAACTCCTCTTTCCCTGCAGCAAATCCCACGAAACTTCATAAGTGAACTGCGTGTGGTGAGAGACTACGCCTGTGGTGAGAGGATCACTCTTAGTGATTTTGAGGTCAGTAGGTTAAAAGTTAAGGTCACCGACACCAGATAATAAAAAAACTTGTCTGCACCATAACTCCTGTCCCTTTGGAGCAAATCTCATGAACTGCTTGTGTTGAGAGGACGACCCCTATTGATTTTGAGTTTAGTAGGTCAAAGTTCAAGGTCACAGGGACCCGATAATGAAAAACCTTGTCCGCCCCTTCACTCCTCTTTCCCTGAAGCAAATCTCATGAAACTTCATAGGTGAACTGCCTGTAGTGAGAGGACGACCATTATTGATTATGAAGTCAGTAAGTCAAGGTCACTGGCATCCTATAATGAAAAACCTTGTCCGCTCCATAACTCCTCTTCCCCTCAAACAAATCTCATGAAACTTCTCTCTTTTTTTTTGTTCTAAAAAGTACAATTACAGTCGGTTAGTGAGTTGTATGACCAACGAGGTATTATGTACAAGTTGAATAACATTCTGTTCCGTTCTGTTCTATGATAAGTAGAATATTACATTCTTGCTTATTTGCAAGCCGTCGCTGCATAACATTTAAATGCCAACTCATTTAATAAATTCAAGAATAAATAATCCTATATTGTTTTTATAAAACTTTTGAACATTAAAATTGAAACGAACAAAAAAACAAGGTACATTATCCCGAAGTTCTATACGAAAACATATTAGAATTCAATAAGTTGAAGTATTGTCACAAGAGCTTTTCTTCCACAAAATTGGGAAGAGGCTCAACCTGTCCAAAAACACACGATTATTTCTCATTTTGGGAAAGATGTAAGATTTTTTCAATTCAGTAAATATGACAATAATATACTTTCTTATATGTTCATCCATTATTTATTATAATTACCGACTTTTCAGACAGAACAGACAAAAAACTCATTGAAGAATTAATGCTTTTTCTCGAATTCTGAGAGACTAATTTTTCCTGATTGGAAAACATTTCTGCCACAGTTGGGGAAAAAACATTCAAATGTGCAAGTGGGAAGAGGCCATTTACAGGCCTCTGTTACATTAGGCCAGAAAAAAACCCCTGTATTTCTTGTTACTCGGCTGAAAAAAATTAGGGTAGGTAGGTAGGTAATTTTTTATTATTTTTATTTTTATTATTTTTGCCCATGTGGTTTGGACGATGTTAAAGGTATCGTTAACTTTGTCAAGTAGTTAATTTGTAGTGATTTTGCAAGGAGAGAAGGAAAACAATCTCATGATATCTTCCTAACTTGTTTGTTTTGAATAAAATACATTGAAAACACATATTTTCTGCCATTACGAGGTTACGTAAGATTAAATTTTATAATTTCCTGAGGCTGGGTGGTATTAGAAGAACAAATCTGCTGGCAGCATGTCATGATTAATGTTTTCCATAACTTCTGCTCTGTCCCATGGCTGCATTTTCCAATTCTAATAGCCAAAACGGACGCGCAGGGCAACATGGAGGCGGCCATGTTTTAGCGCATGTTTCGTACTCATTTTTTTCGTACATTACCGCTTCGTACCCAGCTTTTTCGTCATATTTTTTTTTTTTTTTGATAAAAAACTGTAGGGTCGGTGCCAAAAAATAGGGACGGTCAGGTAACCAGAAACACAGGTATTTCTTTTCTGACCTTAGGTAAAAATAGCAGTATGTCAAATACTAGTTTATGCTTTATAAACTTTTAAATCAAGCTTATCTGAAGAGGTATATTAGCCGCATTGTTTACGTTCGTATTTGGTCATGAGCACGGGTGATCTAGTAAACAACAGGATCGTCGACACATTTCAGCTGACTGATCAATACCGATTGGCAAGTATTTCTAAAAAAAATAATTCAATAGCAGGTTATAAATAGAAACCAGTTCTGAAAATAAGTCAGTTTGACGTCAATGTTGAATTAAGATTTGCCATAGTACACGCAATGATGGGACAACGGGTCGTTAGTTAAAGCTATATCAGGAAATACAGTAATGTCCATTAAGCTATCCTTACAATCGGCTATAAACTCCAATTCATTTCAATTCAATACAATACAAACGTGGTTTGGGAATAAAGTCATTTGGTTTAAACATATTTTTTTTCAAAGATAACATACTATACAAATTTTGCATAACTTATAATAATAAATGGATTGGAACGAAAGCAACTAAATGCTTTTAGAGATCCTTTTCATGAAAGTAATTTGAACACGTATAGAATTAAAAAAATATGCAAATAACAACATAAAATGACTTTATTCAGCATTAAACAGTCAGTACAACACTCTACATATACCGGATTACACAAAAGGGGACATAATGCTTAATAATATAATTAAGATGGTACTGATACGTATTGGCAAACTATGTTCATAATTTTAAAAAAATTACTGTCCAAAAGTCTAGTATCAATTCAAACACACGATAGACAAGTATAGTTACTGAAGTGGGTTCCTATGTAAATCAAATGTTAATGAGAAATCGTAAGATCATAGCTGGTCAACCCGACTGCGTTCACTTTGCAACGAGGGCTGGGGTGGCGCAGTCGGTAGCGCGGCGGATTTGTAAACAGAGGCACCGGGTTCAATCCTTCGTGGTGCCACTGAGTTCCGTCGGTGTGTTCTTGGGCAAGACACTTTCCCTTAGCCCCGTCCGTCGGATGGGGACGTAAACCGGGCGGTCCCGTGTATCGAGCACGTTAAAGAACCACAGGAATCTATTCGATAATAAGAGTAGGGCAAGTTCCAGGATTCCTATGTATCATTCCCCTCTCTCTGGGGCGGCATTCAATTCAATTCACTTTGTAACGTGTTTTGCGTTGAACCCTCGATCTTATCTAGTTTACTGGGTATATGTACTCATCTATTATACACAATGTAGAAAATATCACTCTTATTTTTCCAATATTTCGATCCTAAGAGAAGGGTTCTTCCACAAACACTACTTTTTTACATTTTGATATTGTTGTGGATCAAACTGTGTTGTGGATCAAACTGTGTTGTGGATCAAAATGTAGTGTTCGTGGAAGAAACCTCCCTTGACAAATAGCTTAGGATCGAAACATTGGAAAAACAAGAGTGAAATGTTCTACATTGTGTTAATTACTTTCCTTAGGATGACATTATATACTGCAATCTATTTTAGTAACCATACTACATATATAAGATTGGCGGTTCAAAGCAACACTGTTGTTTCTACATGTACATATAGACGAAGTTAGAAGCCCTCACCGCTGTGGGTTCGATCCCTCATGGGCCTAGGAATCTTTATATGAAAAAGATAACCAGCTGTGTAGCACCCCATAACGCTCCCTCTGAATAACCGGGGAGCTTTATACGGAGAGGATGTATACTCAATCCGCATGAAGCTCCCCAGCTTGAATATTTAATAATAAGAAGAAGAACAATACATCAATAATAATAATAATAATAATATTTTTTTTTAATAATACGTAATAGTTTTATATCATCATCATCATCACCATCACCATCATCATCTTCTCCTTCTTCTTCTTCTTCTTCTTCTTCTTCTTCTTCTTCTTCTTCTTCTTCTTCTTCTTCTTCTTCTTCTTCTTCTTCTTCTTCTTCTTCTTCTTCATCATCATCATCATCATCATCATCATCATCATCATCATCATCATCTTTTGAACGACTAGCTCAAAATTATATGTACATGTCTTCCGCATAAATCTACAGGGGAGCTACAGGGGAGCTTTATGCGGAAGAAGGGTACGCATAAAGCTTTATACGGGGTCTAACACAGCTGGCTTGCGGAACGTCGGTGGTTCTACCCAGGTGCCCGCTCGTGCTTGAACATTGCCTGTGGTCTTCCTCCACCAATGGAAGCTGGAAAGTCGCCATATGACATTAGCTGTTGGTGCGGCTATAAACTCCAATTCATTTCAATTCAATCAAATACCTCGTCGTCAGGAAGTTTAGAAAAGGTGTACATATGTTGTAAACTTTGACTGTTGTTCGGGATAGCTACTTTTACTCGGGAAGCGACCTCTATTTTGAAATACCGGAGAAAGAGGCATAGCGTCTACATACTCAGATAAAAGCAATAGGTTTATAGAGTAGGATACATTAATCTTATTGTCCAATAATGTCAGTAACGGTCAGTATGATTTCATGTTCAGTCAAACATCGCACAAAGGGCAGCATCTCCTAATTAGGCTTAAACTTCATGGCTTACATTTGCTCTGGCAGTAATATTACTTATAAGACTAGTACCAAGCTGATTGTTTTTGTACAGTATTGGTTTTTGATCATACTGCATCAGTAAGTATTTAAACCTACGGTAGAATAAGACGAGTCGGCGATGTTTTAAGGGAGTCGGTTGGGTTACAGTATAAAGCGCATATACCTCTTCAAAGTAAGTTATTTATTTATTTGCCAAAGGCACTCCGATTCATCCAATAATTTCTGAGATTAGCACTCCCGATGTTTTGGATATGAAAGAAGTATATGATCGTGTACATTTTGAAAGGGCTAATCTCTCAAAGAACCGGAAGAATCGAATTACCTTTTGCGACGGAGAGACAACCTCACTTTGGAGAGGTATAGAGAATACCTCACTTGTACAGGTATATGTACTTTAGTTGAACAAAATTCGTTAAATATTCAGAAAGTTACGAAGCAAAAGCCTACATGAATACAGGGTTTTGTTAATAATTGATTGCCGTGAACTCACGTGGTTTCGTCACATTGATAACTAAATAGCTTCAGTTAACTTTTCCTTATGTGTATATTTAAATTTCTCATGTATTGAATATGTTTTAATTGTTTCTATATCTTCTCAGTTACATATCATAATCTCCCATATCGAGGCTCAACGCAAATCTATTCTAACTACATATAACTAAAGGACGAGAGATACATCGACACTTTCAGGAAATGTATTGGGATTAAATAGCAATGTTCGCAAATAAATCTAGCCCCAGTGTTACATTTCCACATACGCCTAAATGCATTGCTTTCGTAGCAGATATTCGCATCAATAACGGTATGGATAGTCACGTACCTGCATAAGAGAATGTCAATGAAATCGTTCAGGCAGGAGTTGACATAGCAGAAGGTTTATAATTCTTTATCTTTGACGTTGATTGGATATTCTGCGATTGTACATAATCGATGAGTTTCGATTATAATCTAGAGATGACTTGAACATTTCGAAAGGCACATTTTCATTTTCAGCCTTATTAATATTCAGGTTATAGTTCTCTGAAGCACTCACTGTGATACGATCTACCAATGGGTTAACGCGAAACTAGTGTAACTATATAAAATAAAGGCCAAGATAAAGTAGTTTCCCTCTGAACCATCGCTATGGAAAACAAGAGGCCCAAGAGGGCCTGTGAACGCTCTACTGGCTGTTATACCATTGATGAATCGAGTCGTACTACATGGTGTCTAGAGTGTACACAAGGTTTTTCAAGTATTTGACCTAGTGACCTAGTTTTTGACCCCATGGGACCCATTTTCGAACTTGACCAAAATATAATTAAGACAACATTTCGACAAAGTTTCATCAAGATCGAGTCAGAAATATGGCCTCTAGAGTGTACTAGTGACCTAGTTTTTGACCCTGTGTGACCCATTTTCGAACTTTAGCAAGCTATAATTGAGACAAATATTCTGACAAAATTGCATCAAGATCGGGTCAAAAATATGGCCTCTAGAGTGTACACACGGTTTTTCCAAAGTTTGACCTAGTGACCTAGTTTTTAACACCATGTGACCTATTTTTGAACTTGACCAAGATATAATTAAGACAAACATTTTGACAAAGAGTGTACACAAGGTTTTTCCAATATTTGACCTAGTGACCTAGTTTTTAACCCCATGTGACCCATTTTCAAACTTGACCAAGATATAATTAAGACAAACATTCTGACAAAGTTGCATCAAGCTCGGGTCAAAAATATGGCCTCTAGAGTGTACACAAGGTTTTTCCAATATTTGACCTAGTGACCTAGTTTTTAACATCATGTGACCCATTTCCGAACTTGATCAAGATATAATTAAGATAAACAATTTGACAAAATTTCATCAAGATTGGGTAACAAATATGACCTCTAGAGTGTACACAAGTTTTTTCAAGTATTTAACATAGTGACCTAGTTTTTGACGCCACATGACCCATTTTTGAACTTGACCGAGATTTCATTGAGACAAACATTTTGACAAAGTTTCATCAAGATTAGGTCAGAAATACGGCTTCTAGAGTGTACACAATGTTTTTCAAGTATTTGACCTAGTGACCTAGTTTTTAACCCCATGTGACCCATTTTCAAACTTGACTAAGATATAATTAAGACAAACATTCTGACAAAGTTGCATCAAGCTCGGGTCAAAAATATGGCCTCTAGAGTGTACACAAGGTTTTTCCAATATTTGACCTAGTGACCTAGTTTTTGACCCCACATAACCCATTTTCGAACTTGACCGTGATTTCATTGAGACAAACATTCTGACAAAGTTTCATGATGATTGCATCAGAAATGTGGCCTCTAGAGTGTACACAAAAGTTAACGGACGGACGGACGACGGACGGACGACGGACGACGGAAGACGGACAACACACCATCCCATAAGCCCTTGGCCAGTAGAGCTAAAAACAACACAACTACGACGAAAGTGGAGAAAACCTTCCTTCATTGTTCTATACTTCATGAGCGTCTCTGTGGCCGAGGGGTTAACGACGTTGCGTTGTAAACCTTCTCGCCTCTCACCGCTGCGGGTTCGAATCCCATTGGGATATTGACTTGTAATGAGGAAGTGTCGATTCTTACGGATGGCAGGAGGAGTACAATACTGGTTCTACCCAGGAAAAGTGGGTGGTCTGCCTCCACCACAAAACAATGAACCGTCATATATAACATTACATGTGTTGAAAATGACGTAAAATAACATACAAACAAAGCAATACTTCTATGTACATAAACTGTTTATAACATTACTTACGTATTTCATATTCAACATAAATGATAGTGAATAACTTCTCTAATGACCCTAAACATAAATTGTTAAAATACGTGTCGTCAATCCATTGTACTAAGCTTAAAAATGTCTCATAATGTAACACTAAAATTCTTGAACATTAATTCTTGAGACAGGATGAAACTCGTTAGGGTGATATGATAAGTTTGAAGTACTTAAACATAGCTTTTGCTATAATATCATATTTTGAAACCTGGCTGCAGTTGGGCATCTAGCATGCATCTATTACATGTATATGAAGCGATACTGAGTACTGTGGAATCATTGGCATTCATCTATTACATGTATATGAAGCGATACTGAGTACTGTGGAATCATTGGCTTGCATCTATTACATGTATAAGAAGCGATACTGAGTACCGTGGAATCATTGGCATGCATCTATTACATGTATATGAAGCGATACTGAGTACCGTGGAATCATTGGCATGCATCTATGACATGTATATGAAGCGATACTGAGTACCGTGGAATCATTGGCATGCATATATTACATGTATATGAAGCGATACTGAGTACCGTGGAATCATTGGCATGCATCTATTACATGTATATGAAGCGATACTGAGTACCGTGGACTCATTGGCATGCATCTATTACATGTACATGAAGCGATACTGAGTACCGTGGAATCATTGGCATGCATCTATTACATGTATATGAAGCGATACTGAGTACCGTGGAATCATTGGCATGCATCTATTACATGTATGTGAAGCGATACTGAGTACCGTGGAATCATTGGCTTGCATCTATTACATGTATATGAAGCGATACTGAGTACAGTGGAATCATTTGCATGCATCTATTACATGTATATGAAGCGATACAGAGTACCGTGGAATCATTGGCATGCATCTATTACATGGCGATACTGAGTACTGTGGAATCATTGGCATGCATCTATTACATGTATATGAAGCGATACTGAGTACCGTGGAATCATTGGCTTGCATCTATTACATGTATATGAAGCGATACTGAGTACCGTGGAATCATTGGCTTGCATCTATTACATGTATATGAAGCGATACAGAGTACCGTGGAATCATTTGCATGCATCTATTACATGGCGATACTGAGTACTGTGGAATCATTGGCATGCATCTATTACATGTATATGAAGCGATACTGAGTACCGTGGAATCATTGGCTTGCATCTATTACATGTATATGAAGCGATACTGAGTACCGTGGAATCATTGGCATGCATCTATTACATGGCGATACTGAGTACTGTGGAATCATTGGCATGCATCTATTAAATGGCGATACTGAGTACTGTGGAATCATTGGCATGCATCTATTACATGTATATGAAGCGATACTGAGTACCGTGGAATCATTGGCTTGCATCTATTACATGTATATGAAGCGATACTGAGTACCGTGGAATCATTGGCTTGCATCTATTACATGTATATGAAGCGATACTGAGTACCGTGGAATCATTTGCATGCATCTATTACATGTATATGAAGCGATACTGAGTACCGTGGAATCATTTGCATGCATCTATTACATGTATACGAAGCGATACTGAGTACCGTGGAATCATTGGCATGCATCTATTACATGGCGATACTGAGTACCGTGGAATCATTGACATGCATCTATTACATGTATACGAAGCGATACTGAGTACCGTGGAATCATTGGCTTGCATCTATTACATGGCGATAATGAGTACCGTGGAATCATTGGCATGCATCTGTTACATGGCGATACTGAGTACCGTGGAATCATTGGCTTGCATCTATTACATGTATACGAAGCGATACTGAGTACCGTGGAATCATTGGCTTGCATCTATTACATGTATACGAAGCGATACTGAGTACCGTGGAATCATTGGCATGCATCTGTTACATGGCGATACTGAGTACCGTGGAATCATTGGCATGCATCTATTACATGTATACGAAGCGATACTGAGTACCGTGGAATCATTGGCATGCATCTGTTACATGGCGATACTGAGTACTGTGGAATCATTGGCATGCATCTATTACATGTATATGAAGCGATACTGAGTACCGTGGAATCATTGACATGCATCTATTACATGGCGATACTGAGTACCGTGGAATCATTGGCTTGCATCTATTACATGTATACGAAGCGATACTGAGTACCGTGGAATCATTGGCATGCATCTGTTACATGGCGATACTGAGTACTGTGGAATCATTGGCATGCATCTATTACATGTATACGAAGCGATACTGAGTACCGTGGAATCATTGGCATGCATCTATTACATGGCGATACTGAGTACTGTGGAATCATTGACATGCATCTATTACATGGCGATACTGAGTACCGTGGAATCATTGACATGCATCTATTACATGGCGATACTGAGTACTGTGGAATCATTGACATGCATCTATTACATGGCGATACTGAGTACTGTGGAATCATTGGCATGCATCTATTACATGGCGATACTGAGTACCGTGGAATCATTGACATGCATCTATTACATGGCGATACTGAGTACTGTGGAATCATTGGCATGCATCTATTACATGGCGATACTGAGTACTGTGGAATCATTGACATGCATCTATTACATGTATATGAAGCGATACTGAGTACTGTGGAATCATTGACATGCATCTATTACATGGCGATACTGAGTACTGTGGAATCATTGACATGCATCTGTTACATGGCGATACTGAGTACCGTGGAATCATTGGCATGCATCTATTACATGTATATGAAGCGATACTGAGTACCGTGGAATCATTGACATGCATCTGTTACATGGCGATACTGAGTACCGTGGAATCATTGGCATGCATCTGTTACATGGCGATACTGAGTACTGTGGAATCATTGACATGCATCTATTACATGGCGATACTGAGTACTGTGGAATCATTGGCATGCATCTATTACATGGCGATACTGAGTACTGTGGAATCATTGGCATGCATCTATTACATGGCGATACTGAGTACCGTGGAATCATTGACATGCATCTATTACATGGCGATACTGAGTACTGTGGAATCATTGGCATGCATCTGTTACATGGCGATACTGAGTACTGTGGAATCATTGGCATGCATCTGTTACATGGCGATACTGAGTACTGTGGAATCATTGACATGCATCTATTACATGGCGATACTGAGTACTGTGGAATCATTGGCTTGCATCTATTACATGTATACGAAGCGATACTGAGTACCGTGGAATCATTGGCATGCATCTGTTACATGGCGATACTGAGTACTGTGGAATCATTGGCATGCATCTATTACATGTATACGAAGCGATACTGAGTACCGTGGAATCATTGGCATGCATCTATTACATGGCGATACTGAGTACTGTGGAATCATTGACATGCATCTATTACATGGCGATACTGAGTACTGTGGAATCATTGGCATGCATCTATTACATGGCGATACTGAGTACCGTGGAATCATTGACATGCATCTATTACATGGCGATACTGAGTACCGTGGAATCATTGACATGCATCTATTACATGGCGATACTGAGTACCGTGGAATCATTGACATGCATCTATTACATGGCGATGCTGAGTACCGTGGAATCATTGACATGCATCTATTACATGGCGATACTGAGTACCGTGGAATCATTGGCATGCATCTATTACATGGCGATACTGAGTACCGTGGAATCATTGGCATGCATCTATTACATGGCGATACTGAGTACCGTGGAATCATTGGCATGCATCTATTACATGGCGATACTGAGTACTGTGGAATCATTGACATGCATCTATTACATGGCGATACTGAGTACTGTGGAATCATTGACATGCATCTATTACATGGCGATACTGAGTACCGTGGAATCATTGACATGCATCTATTACATGGCGATACTGAGTACCGTGGAATCATTGGCATGCATCTATTACATGGCGATACTGAGTACTGTGGAATCATTGGCATGCATCTATTACATGGCGATACTGAGTACCGTGGAATCATTGGCATGCATCTATTACATGGCGATACTGAGTACTGTGGAATCATTGGCATGCATCTATTACATGGCGATACTGAGTACTGTGGAATCATTGGCATGCATCTATTACATGGCGATACTGAGTACTGTGGAATCATTGACATGCATCTATTACATGGCGATACTGAGTACTGTGGAATCATTGGCATGCATCTATTACATGGCGATACTGAGTACCGTGGAATCATTGGCATGCATCTATTACATGGCGATACTGAGTACCGTGGAATCATTGACATGCATCTATTACATGGCGATACTGAGTACTGTGGAATCATTGACATGCATCTATTACATGGCGATACTGAGTACCGTGGAATCATTGACATGCATCTATTACATGGCGATACTGAGTACCGTGGAATCATTGACATGCATCTATTACATGGCGATACTGAGTACCGTGGAATCATTGGCATGCATCTATTACATGGCGATACTGAGTACCGTGGAATCATTGGCATGCATCTATTACATGGCGATACTGAGTACCGTGGAATCATTGGCATGCATCTATTACATGGCGATACTGAGTACCGTGGAATCATTGGCATGCATCTATTACATGGCGATACTGAGTACTTTGGAATCATTTTATTTGGTGAGAATTAAATTTCGCGATCCTTTACAAAAAGACAATTTTGAGCAGACGTAAATTCGCGTGTTTCTGATTTTGAAAAAAAAAAATCAAACTACTAATATATTATTTAACGGATGAGTATGAGGAATTAATTCACAATATGAAAGAAGTCTTACTTGTTTATGAGAAACGGGATGTGAACGAGTGGAAATGAAACCCGACTCCCATCGAAAGGGAAGTTCAAAATCACTCGCGAATATATTTACAAACTGTCCATTTCAGGCAATATTTACCACGGATGTTAGAACATAAATCAAAAGAGGTCATGACCCAGTTATTTGACAATGCACTGAAAGTTTCGTGGCAAACACAGTTAATGTTCACCAGTACACGTTTCTCTTTGATTGTCCGTTGACAAGACTGATTGGGAACCCTATACTGACGTCTACTTAAATCCTGAAAATGAACGTAACGTGTATTGTATTGAATTGGGTTTTACGCCGTACCAACACATGAAAGGTTATATGGCGCCTAGTACGTAAAGTGTAGTGTTTGTCTTCACTCGTGGCTTGTCAAATCTTAAACGGTTCATTCCATTGTTGCCCTGACTTCTGTCAAGTTATTGTGTACTTTTTTGGGGACTTTCTTGACTTGTTTTTATATTCGTATATACATGATCATCTGCTTGTTATCTGTATATTATTGTTGCAAAGTGTATCATGATAACAATAACTGCACCTATATACGCACACATATAACCCATATCAATAGTACGTACATTTCAAATATACAAACTATAACACTGGTATGTACAGTTCCGATATATAAACTACAAGTATATCAAAACTATCAGAAATATGACAAAATATAGCAAGTGCCAACATACACGAAATGAGCCAAATTCAAGAAAATGGGCATACTATCAACATAGACGCTATTCATTAAACGAGTCAAATTGTTTACTTTAAATCTACTTCACCAGTTGTTTGTTGTTTGACCACCCACTGGATGATCTCGTTTACTATCTTTCCTTTCCGTGTTCGGGGCCGTCACCTTTTCGTTTCCGTGCGATATGTTCCTTCAAAGGTGAGGGTTTTCATATTTATTTACACATAGAACTATGTCTACTGAGTTTGAGTACTCGAGGTGAAAGGTGAAGGTAACTATTTCCTAAATATAATGTCTCAATACTTAGTTTATCCTGTGCATATCCATGCGATGGTTTTCTTATCAAACCAACTTGGGTATACATATGCGCTTATAGGTTTTAATTGTAAAGGGTTCTGGGTAGAAGAACATCGTCTATGCCACACTTGATAGTTCTGGGTAGAAGAACATCGTCTATGCCACACTTGATAGTTCTGGGTAGAACATCGTCTATGCCACACTTGATAGTTCTGGGTAGAACATCGTCTATGCCACACTTGATAGTTCTGGGTAGAACATCGTCTATGCCACACTTGATAGTTCTGGGTAGAACATCGTCTATGCCACATTTGATAGTTCTGGGTAGAAGAACATCGTCTATGCCACACTTGATAGTTCTGGGTAGAAGAACATCGTCTATGCCACACTTGATAGACACGTGTTTCTCCTGCAATATATTTCACTGCAGAATATTGATGACAATCAGATATGATTTACGTAGTTTACAGACATAGTCTAGATCATCTGCAACACTTGCTTGGTTTCAATACAAACGTCTAGAACGGTCCTTCTAAAAAAATGGTTTGACGTGGCATCCATTTTACCAATATTCTGGTATCGTTTTTGATTGGCTGATACGGACGCACCTTCTGTCGAAGATAAATAGAACGGCAGAAAGACACTTAATAAATAAAAAAGAGGGAAACTTCATTCTTATATCGACCGGTTTAAATTTTTCACTGCACAAAGGGTCAAGACGTTTTTATTTACAGTCAAGCGACGAAGATAGTCAAGTTTATGTCCGTAATTGTATACGACCTAAAATACACAAGGTACGAAATACTAAATGTAAAGTTGCAATATTACTAGTATTCGTTTCCATGTGAACAACGTAAACAGTTTATTCAGGAATAAAACTACTAGTCCACTCAGCCTGTGAACCCACATCAAACTAATTGCAACAGAAATAATTTTCTGATTTTTTGATAGATACATATATTGCAAAAAATCACAAAAAAGTCTAGAAAAATCTAGATAGGGGAAATAAGTTTTTTTTATAGCTCAAAAATAGGCGTTTGTCATAAAATCACTGCAGGTTTATGTATATGTATATCTGCAACATTTTGTTACGAATAATACATTTCAATGAGGTATTACGATATAAAAACATAGCTAAATAATAAAAATTGAAAAGTTTGAATGAACTATGCATATAAATGCCTATTTTGGCACTGTTCCTTAAAATTCGCATATTGAATTACCCCACCCACTTAATTACAATGGATCTGCATTTCAATGTAAATCTGTGTTACAGGCAGTTTAATAGAACATTTTTGTGTAAAAATTCATAATAAGATCGACGAGTAAGCACTGGGGGTGAAACATTGACTAATGTATGATAATCGTCGGCATTGTCGGCAACTATAAATACCCAAGTATTTGGCATTAAAATGTTATTTCTTTACGTATTTGCAACAGAAACACTTTATCTGCACAGAAACTATTATTGTGAAAAGCATTAGGTAGTCGCAGTGTGACTGACGAAGCTTTAAAAACACAAATATGTATATCTGTACATATCTGACTGTGTTTGATAAAAAGCTACCTTGATTAAGGATCCTTCTTATTACTTGACTTACATAAACTGTATGCATTATTTGTTAGCAAAACATGACCTCTGTGATCCAAGCTTCTTTGATAATAACTTTGGACAGAGATAAGGAAAGTATAAAGAGTTTTATTACCATGAGTTTTTCAATACCGAGTGATGATGCACATGACAATACGTCCAAATAAACAAATTCATGCTAGCGCACTCGTTTGTTTGTGCGAACTCTCACTCAGGCTAGAAATCCCGTATTGAAAAACTCATGGTAATTAAGTTATATAATACATTTTTCTAAACAGTTAGTGTGGGTTTTTTATTTGCAATACAAAATTACAGTATTTTTGCTCCCAAACTATTGTCAGTACAAAATTGTAGTCATAATACGACATATTTTTGATTATAACTGTGATCACTTACATGTATACTGTCCCTTGTAACAAACTTGACTTGTACATACGTTTGGCGATTCGTTGCAAGAAAAATATAACCAATATGTCCCCTGCTCCTTGAAATATACTGTTGGGTCAGATTATGGCATGTTAACGTCCCTTAAAGTGGCAAATTTTACAACATACACCGTTTCTAAACCTGTATATAACTAAAACATTTTGAGAATCCTAACTTACACATTTTGAGAATCCAAACTCTATAGACACAATATAAACGGATTTAACCAGCCAGGACAAACTCCAAAACTGCAGCGTCAAATTAAGAGTTATCAACTCATAATCTTTTTACGCATATTCAATCACGATTATTTTAGGAACCCGTGAATACGTTTAATTCGGTACATGACCTCAACACGTCGATAGTTTTAATAAATGGTTTTGTAGTGTAATTTTGCCATTATTTGGCGGGGTACTTCTTTAACATTTTAATTGTATGTTGTTAATGCAGTCACTACTCTGTTTATTTGCATAGAGCCTTACAGTAACTAACAGTCAGACTATGCTAATACAAACGCAAAATCAAATAGTTAACATAGTTTGTGGAGGACTTATAACTTAGGAGCCTAGGCAATCAACTCAATAGAATATAATAATACTTTGAAACATATGCCAACTACTTTGAAACATATGCCAAATGCATCATTTCAATTTCATATCGCGAACTCATTTAAGAACTAGGACACTTTTGCATTGTGCCCTATGAATGACCTTGCTTACTATGAAGCAGGGCCAACGGGTCATTTTGCAGTATAGGTAGTGCATACATGACAAACATGTATCAACACACATTAAAAAGTTAGCATACCAAAAAAAGTAAAATTATTTCAAAATCAGTAAACACGAAATTTGGTGGTAATATATTCCGGTTTAAATATGTTTTCTACTCAAAATTATGGACTAAATTGATACTAGTTTACTATGAGAACATAAGTGAAGAGGTTTCAAATGCCAACATCCT
The DNA here is from genome assembly GCA_037043455.1 of Cyrtodaria siliqua. NCBI lineage: Eukaryota > Metazoa > Mollusca > Bivalvia > Adapedonta > Hiatellidae > Cyrtodaria > Cyrtodaria siliqua. Next base: position 69,425 of record JAWPHD010000130.1, on the reverse strand, counting down.
CTTCTAGTGCTTTTGTAACATGACTCATTCTTGAAAATATCACTTTTAATAATAAGTGGTGACCAGGATAGGTTGTGGTGATGTCTTGATAGATCTCTTGCATCGATCAGAACGATAAATTGTGTATATCTATGCCTATAACATTAATACAAACTACTTGTAATTAAGCAGTATTAGTACTTCACCTCACCTTGCAGTTTGGCATGACACAATTATAAATGCTAAGAACCACAGTGGTGGCGTAATGGTAGATCATCCGCCTCGCACGCGGGATGTCGTGGGTTCAATACCCATCCTGGTCATACCAATGACTAGAAACAATTATACTAGTAGCTCCATTATTTGTGTCATTGCTTGACGCTCAGCATATCAGCAAATAAAGGGTAGTGCTAGGACTGGTCGGTCAGGTGTCAGTATAATGTGACTGGGTGGGGTACCATATCATGTGTCTTTACTGATCAACCCTAAAAAGGGCTAATGCCCATGCAAATCAAGTTGCAAACAATATATAAATCGGTAAGGGGTATTCAAGCTTTTTGCGATGTTGTACTAGATATGGCATTATCATTCAATAGTGAAAGCTATGAGTTATTGATATACTAGTAATTAACATTGCGAATTATGGCATAGAAGTAGTATAACTTTCAAGTATGCTGCAACATCAATTACTATAGTATAAATGCTAAACTATATAAGGATATTTACCCATGGTGTTATGATAGTTTTGTGTAGGAACAGTTATATATATTTAAAGAATTGTCTAAAAACCTTTGAGCTCTATTATGACTATTATTATGGTATTTTTAATAATTGTGCACAGTTACAGCGTAAGTTAGTATGGCCATTACGAATGAGGTTAACAATAACGCTAACAATGGATTAATAAATCATTGCCGACAGCTACAATATAGGGGTCAATATATTATCCGCCCTCCACTCACACACCCCACCCCACCCCAACATCCGGCGCTTCACCATAAATCTTAAGTATTTACCTTTCACTCTTCCAAAAATAATTATCAAGGAATGATGCTAGCAATAGGCTATTAATAGCTGCCGACAATGCCGACGGCTACCATATAGAGGCCAATATATTAACCCAACACTTCATCATCAATCTTAATTTGAGTATTTGTCTTAAACTGTAACAAGAAATGCATATAACATAGCATTACCTTTGATATGCAATTTCTCTATTGTGATTTCAGCGGATGGGGTAATTCAATATGCACTTTTCAACAAATAGCGTTAAAATATACATTTATTTTGTAATTGTTCAAAGATGTAATTGTTATGATTAATTAAGGTCTTAATAGTGTAATACACCATTAAAATGTCTTATTCCAAATAAAATGCAGCAGCTACAAATAACTCTACATCTGGTGTTGTTTTATGAAAAGCGTAAATATAGGAGCTATAAAAAACTTATTTCCCCTATCTAGATTTTTCTAGACTTTTTTGTGATTTTTCGCAATATATGTCACTATCAGAAAATCAGTAAATAATTTCTGTTGCAATTTGTTTGATGTTGAATGGTAAAATTTCACAGGCTGAGTGGACTATACCTGTTTTGGGGTATATTAATGCATTGGAGATTTCCTTGGTATTTGTGTAGGTATACTAGACATATGTGTATCTTCATCGAAGACAGATGCCATCTAAATTGAAAAGCTGCTTATTAATATGTTCTTTGCACACATGCATGGCATACAGTATATAAATAATTGTAACAGTCAATACATATATTATACTGTTTAAAATAAATACAAATGTTTCAATGCTATACGTGTAAAACTCAACTGAAATAGCTATACGCATACTAGCTAAATTTCAAATGTCGTCTGCTAAAATTTGAATTCGAACCTTCCGGTATATATTATACAATTATGGACTTTTCAGCTGTTATACATGATGTGATATGCACCAAAAAAATCATTATTGACCGAGGCGATAGCCGAGGTCAATAATGATTTTTTGGTGCATATCAACATCATGTATAACAGCTGAAAAGTCCATAACTGTTTTATTATATAACCCTCAATTTACAATTATATAAAACAGGTCAATATCAAAAAAACAATTATATAAAACAGGTCAATATCAAAAAAACAGGTCAATATCAAAAAAACAGGTCAATATCGCTAGATATTTTTTCTAAAAAATTACTTTTTAGCCAATGAAAACGCGTCTATTTATAGGTTATATAATAAAACGTGTTATGTGAAACATTCTCGGTGAGTGGCGACCTAATCAGCCTGCACATGATGTACGTGTTGATCTGGGTTTACACTGGTTATAAAAAGCAATGGTTTCGACTGTGTCAGCGAAAGGGCTAGTAACAAACAATGCTAAATGATTATGAAGCGTGTTTGTATTTCTAAGCAATTATGATTTATAGCATAACCTATTCTTTTTGTAAAAAAGGACATTTTCAATAATTTAGTGTGGCGTTTTTGTTATATCACATGTTTCAAGCATTGTCTTGTTAAAATTGTGATTTATTCTTACAAATTATTAATTATTTAGTGTTGTTTATATGGAAATGAATGTTTAATGCAGTATGTCGGCATCATCTAAAAAGTGAAGTCATTCATAAGATGAGTTGTTTCTTACAAGATACACGACCCGCACCACGTGTCTGTAGATTCGTTGGCATCACATGGTTAAACTGCCGTAACTGTACAATCCCGTATTATAAAATACAAAAACAAACTAATTTAATGGAAACCAATTAAAGCTAAATTGCATGTGCGACAAATCAATGGGTAACACAGAAATTTACGAATGTTATAAGAATCTTTCATGGGTATCCGGTGAAGATAGGGACTTCCAACCCGAGGTCAAAGAGCTTTTATCGAAAGCAAGGCTCTGCCGAGGTTCCGATTAAAACACCGAGGCTCTGTCGAGGTTCCGATTAAAACACTTAAACCGAGGGTTGGAATTCCCTATCTGAAACGAATACCCATTATAGATTATTTTCTTGCATATCAGAGACATGTTGTGCGTTGACGCCGCCAGCTACTAACGTTTTGCATGTCTTCCTGCATACCGGATGTTGGTGCGCGCGTGACTTTTATCTTTATCCATACAGATTATAAGGATCTGTCATGGGTATCCGGTTCAGGTTCGAATTCCCTATCTGAAGCGAATACCCATGATAGATTCTTTTTCTTGCATATCAGAGACATGTTGTGCGTTACATGTTACATGTGCGTCGACCCTAGGGTCGAGATAAAATTCACGCGCACCAACATCCGGTATGAAGGAAAACATGCAAAACGTTAGTAGCTGGCGGCGTCAAAGCACAACATGTCTCTGATATGCAAGAAAAAGAATCTACCATGGGTATTCGGTTCAGATAGGGAATTCCAACCCTCGGTATAAGTGTTTTAATCAGAACCTCGGCAGAGCCTCGGTTCCGATAAAAACACTTATACCTCGTGTTGGAATTCCCTATCTTCACCTGAAAAACTCATATAATCTAGCCCCGGAAAAATGACGGATATCCTTGTCCGGTATGCAAGAAAATACTTTCCATCCCTATGTAAAACGTGGATAGCCTTTTCTTGCATACCGGACAAGGATATCCGTCATTTTACCGGTGCTAGATATTTCCATCTCACCCTAGGGTCGAGATAAAATTCACGCACGCCAACGCGGAAAACATGCAAAACGTTAGCTGACGGCGTCAACGCACAACATGTCTCTGATACACAAGAAAAATAATATATCATGGGTATTCGGTTCAGATAGGGAATTCCAACCCTCGGTATAAGTGTTTTAATCGGAACCTCGGCAGAGCCTCGGTTCCGATAAAAACACTTATACCTCGGGTTGGAATTCCCTATCTTCACCGGATACCCATGAAAGATTCTTATAATCTGGTATGCAAGAAAAGTGGTTAAACACACATCCAATCCATTCATAATAAAATCGGCAATTCAGATTTATGTTTGTACATACCACAATACCATACACTGCACTTGCATTCATCTGTCTATTAAACACATGTTAGTTGACCAGTTTACACAATCTTACACAATTCATCGAGAGAAAAAACCTATAACCTTTTTAAAGATGACCTAGCATTCGAAAACTATCTTAAATTACCGAGAAGCTATTATATTTATTCCGTTGAAACTGGCAGATGTACTAACACTGTGTGTATCCTTAGACGTTGTACACTTTGCGATTCAGATATTGGTGACGAATCCATTACTTATTAAAATGTCCCCATTCAAGTAGAATATTCCACGTTCACGAATGGCATTTAATACATGGAGTTTTGACCCATCTCGTCAAGTAACGTCGTATGTACATGAAACGTATGTTATTGATACTGCTTTCCCCCTTCACATGTAATGTATGTTTTGATACTTGCATACCGTTTTGTTATAACTTGTGTTGTGCGTGGTCGAGTGGTAGAGCGCCGAACTCCAGATCGAGAGGTCGTTCGTGGGTTCGATCCTCGCCGCGGCCACGTTATTTATCCTTGAGCAAGATAATTAATCCACATTGCTTAGTCCTGGTTCTACCCAGGAAGCCATCGAGAGTGATTACTCTAAGTTGCAAGGACTTGTTTTGCAATCGATGTAAATATGTTTAAACTAAACTAAATTTTGTTTTAACTTAAACTTAACATTTGTCATGTATACTCATGTACCTTTGTTGTAACCCATGTACAACCTATACTTCGACATGGTGTATGCACTGCCAATCAAATACAGTTGAAGAGAATCAAATCAACTTGATGAATTGAATTGAATGTTGTTTAACGGCTCATCAACACAGTATAGGTTATTTAGAGCCGCCCCAGAGAGAGGGGGAGGATACATAGGAATCCGGAAACCGTGCCCAACTCTTATTATCAAATACATTCGTATGGTTCTTTAACGTGCTCGGAGGATAGACCGATACACGGGACCGCCCGGTCTACGTCACCATCCCACGGACGGGGCTAATAAACTTGATGAATCCACGTGTCGTGCCAAAGAAGTTATTCATAAACGTTTGGTTCTGCAAACGGATCTCGTAATTTCTGTCTTTCTTTTATGCCGCATTCATTGACTTTAACGTTTTGGACATTTCCATGGGTGTGGCAATGTATAGGACAATTTATATCAATGACTCTTTCTTTAATTTATTAATATGTATGTGTGCTTACGTGGCTGTACAAACATTATAAATGCCAGTGATATTCAAGTATGCATGGTCGGGTTATCCGTTATTTAAGTATTTGCACACTGGAGAATACTATGTCCCACATTTGTTTACAGTGGATCATCAGTCGCAGATTACAGATATTCAATATTTCAATAATTAAAGAATGTAACGACGATAGCGCATAGCGCAGAGTGATACCCGCGTACTCCCTGTACGGCAATTCAGTGAACGACGACAGCGCATAGCGCAGAGTGATACCCGCGTACTCCCTGTACGGCAATTCGGTGAACGACGACAGCGCATAGCGCAGTGTGATACCCGCGTACTCCCTGAGTGAACGACGACAGCGCATAGCGCTATGCGCTATCGTCGTTCACTGAATTGCTGTACAGGGACGTTCAACTATCAGCCCTCTGTTTTGTCCTAAGGCTTGCATATGAAATAATAATCGCGTATGTTCGACTGTTGAACTTCTGTTGTTTCAATGATCTTCATTTGTGATAATACAACCACTCATATAGTATGTGATTAAGGTAATGGAGCCTCCAACCATGGCATTGTTGTAGTTGCTAGCTTCATTGATAATGCGAATGCTCCGTGTGCCGTTAAAGCATTTATTATAATTAAAAACTTATTAACGTGTGCCATAGGAAAGGTGATCAAAGCTGCCAATCCCTGTCCATAACATCGATTACTTACATAACTCAGATATAAAGTCTCCCAGTTGGGTCCTTGTACCACGGAAACATTGTGCTTTCGACCACCAAACTATTTTTTTCTTTTATGTCACCATTCTCTAGATTCATACAATTAGCCATTTGATCCCTGGATCCCTAGCTTGAAGTATGTGCCAATGTTTCCCATATTCATAAAGCCCCTTGGCCTCACTTAGACCAGCAACCAAAATATATTTAAGCAAGAAAATCGAATCGTACCTACTAACACGGGTATCATTACAGTTTGTAAAACACACATCAAATGCAATAACATAAAATACATTAATATTACCAAAAACAGTCCATAACAGATATAGTTATAAATCTTGGATGAAACACTAGCTGTTTATCAGGTAAACATGCCTTTTAACGCTGATCGATACGATAATAAATAAATATTAAATGAATAATTCTTGTCACAGTCGCATGGAATGTAAATCAGTGACCTCGTTTTAGTTGATTGAAACAGAGAGATCGAGTGAACGTATAGTACATGTATACATAGAGAGATCGAGTGAACGTATAGTACATGTACACATAGAGAGATCGAGTACACATAGAGAGATCGAGTGAACGTATAGTGCATGTACTTATAGAGAGACCGTGTGAACGTATAGTACATGTACACATAGAGAGATCGAGTGAACGTATAGTACATGTACACATAGAGAGATCGAGTGAACGTATAGTACATGTACACATAGAGAGATCGATTGAACGTATAGTACGTGTACACATAGAGAGATCGAGTGAACGTATAGTACATGTACACATAGAGAGATCGAGAGAACGTATAGTACATGTACACATAGAGAGATCGAGTGAACGTATAATACATGTACACATAGAGAGATCGAGTGAACGTATAGTACATGTACACATAGAGAGATCGAGAGAACGTATAGTACATGTACACATAGAGCGATCGAGTGAAAGTGTAGTACATGTACACATAAAGAGATCGAGTGAACGTATAGTACAAGTTCACAGAGAGATCCGAGTAAACGTATAGTACATGTACACATAGAGAGGGTATACGTATAGTATATGTACACATAGAGAGATCCAGTGAACGTATAGTACATGTACACATAGAGAGATCGAATGAACGTATAGTACATGTACACACAGAGAGATCGAGTGAACATATAGTACATGTACACATAGAGAGATCCAGTGAACGTATAGTACATGTACACATAGAGAGATCGAATGAACGTATAGTGCATGTACACACAGAGAGATCGAGTGAACATATAGTACATGTACACACAGAGAGATCGAGTGAACGTATAGTACATGTACACATAGAGAAACCGTGTGAACGTATAGTACATGTACACATAGAAAGACCGAGTATACGTATAGTACATGTACACATAGAGAGACATGTACACATAGAGAGACCGAGTATACGTATAGTATATGTACACATAGAGAGACCGAGTGATCATAAAGTACATGTACACATAGAGAGACCGAGTATACATAAAGTGCATGTACACATAGAGAGACAGAGTGATCATATAGTACATGTACACATAGAGAGACCGAGTATACATATAGTACATGTACACAGAGAGAAACAGAGTGATCATATAGTACATGTACACATAGAGAGATCGAGTATACATATAGTACATGTACACATATAGAGATAGAGTGATCATATAGTACATGTACACATAGAGAGATCGAGTATACATATAGTACAGGTACACATAGAGAGACCGAATGATCATATAGTACATGTACACAGAGAGACTTAGTATACATGTAGTACATGTACACATAGAGAGACCGAGTATACGTATAATACATGTACAAATAGAGATTACGTGTACACATAGAGAGACCGCATATACATATAATACATGTATACATAGAGAGACCTAGTATACGTATAGTACATGTACACATAGAGAGACCGAGTATACGTATAGTACATGTACACATAGAGAGACCGTGTAAACATATAGTACATGTACACATAGAGAGACCGGGTATACGTATAGTACATGTACACATAGAGAGACCTAGTATACGTATAGTACATGTACACATAGAGAGACCGAGTATACGTATAGTACATGTACACATAAAGAGACCTAGTATATATATAGTACATGTGCGCATAGAGAGACCGAGTACACGTATAGTACATGTACACATAGAGAGACCTAGTATATATATAGTACATGTGCGCATAGAGAGACCGATCATACGTATAGTACATGTACGCATAGAGAGACCGAGTATCGTATAATACATGTACGCTTGGAGAGACCGAGTATACGTATAGTACACGTACGCATAAAGAGACCGAGTATACGTATAGTGTATGTACACATAGAGAGACCGAGTATACGTATAGTGCTTGTACACATAGAGAGACCGAATATACGTATAGTACATGTACACATAGAGAGACCGGGTATACGTACAGTACATGTACACATAGAGAGACCGAGTATACGTATAATACATGTGCGCAAAGCGAGACCGAGTTTGTGTCTAGACATGTCCACAAAGAGAGACCGAGGTTGTGTCTAGACATGTCCACAAAGAGAGACGGTTTAAACCGATAGTATGTCGAACAAAATATCGAGATACAAACATACAATGAAGTAGTGTGTTCTCTTCAGTGTTTAGACAATAGGTAACCATGTCGTATTATATTATAGTTCAAGTTTTGTGAATCTTTACACTTCACGTATGGTTTTTCTCATCATGACTATGTTACATTGTCGATGTTATTGCTGCACAGAAGAAGCAGAAACATTTGACAGTATCGTATATATGGAAAGTCATACATCCAAACGCAAGCTTCAAAAGGAAAGTCTCTAACACCAAATACCTAATTAAAGCATTTCAATTTGTTTCTTGATACAATCGTCAGAGATGGAAGGTTATCGCATACTGAATCCATAAAGGTAATCGAATTAGAACAGAACAAATGAGAAAAGCGAACTATATGTTGCTGTGACCGAGGGTCCTTTAAAAGATGTCATTGACCTTGATAATAGAACAGCGGAAACAGATTTTAAAATACAAAAGAAACCCAAGATTTGACATGTGTATTGCATATATTATTGACAAAACACATGAAGTTACAAACGATGTTATTCAGGGATTGACTGATATGTTACCCATTTACCCATACAGGGATTGACTGATATGTTACCCCCTGCAACGGAAACGATGGAAGTGTATGGTTTATTGTCAAATTGGAAGATGTTTTATTTTTATTTTCGGGCATCGCTTCCAGGAAAAAACCTAGCCTTGAGGTTGTTTATGAACGTGGTTACATTGTGTTGTGTGTCAGTTCTTGTGCAATGAGGTATGATGGAACTGTGAAGCTATTTTGAGGACCGAGAAACGGTTGTTTAAAGGTAAATACTTACGGTTTATGTTAGGTTTGAGTTGAATTGAATGTTGTTTAACGGCTCATCAACACAGTATAGGTTATTTAGAGCCACCCAGAGAGAGGGGAGGATACATAGGAATCCGGGAACATACATAGGAATCCGGGAACCTGCCCTACTCTTATTATCGAATAGATTCCTATGGTTCTTTAACGTGCTCGGAGGATAGACCGATACACGGGACCGCCCGGTTTACGTCCTCATCCGACGGACAAGGCTAAGGCTAAGTGTCTCGCCCAAGAACACACCGACGGAACTCAGTGGCACCAGGAGGATTGAACCCGGGGCCTCCGGTTACAAATCCGCCGCGCAAATAAAAATGTTATATAAAATAAAAATGTACGTCCCATGGCAAAAGGTATAGTCCCATGGTTTGTCGCGACAGAAAAAAGTACCTGTCCCATACCATTTTGCACCATTCCCAATGCCCAGATAAATACTGCCTGTTCCATAAGCACCCTCCTTATCAAATGAGGTTTGCTGCAACCTTGCATGCAGCGAACAATTCGAATTTGACGCAAAGTCGCCAAAAAGCTATATACATTTATTTATTTGGAACGTTCACCATAACATCACAACAAACTTACTTGCATGTTTTACATTGCGACAAATTTTACCAATCCGATTTTATTTTTATTGCACGCTGATTTGCCGTTTGTTTATTCACAGAACATCACGACATGTTTATTCACAGAACATCGCGACAAACTTTTCCATTCTGATCTGCTGTATCTGAAGACTCTGTCAGCCAAATCATCATCGAAAAACTTAGAATTTATACAGAATTTGATTATTTCCAGTTACTTACTACTAAAGTGAAAACTTGAACAAGTAATTTAGCCAAGTGTAATTTTTTTCGTGGAACCTTATGTTTAAACATTTATTTAATTGTATTCATTGTAAGAACATTTTTATATACCAAACACCATGATAACTCCAACAATTAAAACCAAAACAATTAAAATTGTATCCCAAGTGCAAAGTAATATGGTCAGTATGACCTCATTAGGTATGTTTGTTGGTTTGTCTAGGGTCTAGGGTCTGATTCTAAGATATCCAGGCACCATTGCTACAGTTAGTGACATGTCCATGAAAGTGGGAATAATGCAGAAATGACAGCAAACGACATCTCCATAAAAATGGGAGTAATGCAGAAATGACAGTTGCTCAACATCTCCATGAAAATGATAGTAATGCAGAAATGACATCCCTCGACATCTCCATGAAAATGGGAGTAATGCAAAAATGACATTAAAATGAGAGTAATGCAGAAATTACAGCGCTTGACATCTCCATAAAAATGAGAGTAATGCAGAAATGTCAACGCTCGACATCTCCATACAGATGGGAGTAATGTAGAAGTGACACCACTCGACATCTCAGTAAAAAATACAGTAATGCAGAAATGATTGTGCTCGACATCTCCATGAAAATGGGAGAAATGCAGGAATTACAGAGCTCGACATCTCCATTAAAATGGGAATAATGCAGGAATGATAGCCCTCGATATCTCCATAAAAATGGGAGTAATGCAGAAATGACAGTGCTCGACATCTCCATGAAAATGGGAGAAATGCAGGAATTACAGAGCTCGACATCTCCATTAAAATGGGAATAATGCAGGAATGATAGCCCTCGATATCTCCATACAAATGGGAGTAATGCAGAAATGACAGCGCTCGACGTCTCCATGAAAATGGGAGTAATGCAGAAATTACAGCGCCCGACATCTCCATAAAAATGAGAGTAATGCAGAAATGTCAACGCTGGACATCTCCATACAGATGGGAGTAATGTAGGAATGAGACCACTCGACATCTCAATAAAAATGAGAGTAATGCAGAAATGACAGTGCTCGACATCTCCATGAAAATGGGAGAAATGCAGGAATGACAGAGCTCGACATCTCCATTAAAATGGGAGCAATGCAGGAATGATAGCCCTCGACATCTCCATAAAAATGGGAGTAATGCAGAAATGACAGCGCTCGACGTCTCCATGAAAATGAGAGTAATGCAGAAATGACAGATTTTAATTTTGAGAGGATTTATTTCAATAGTGTCAGTTTATTTAAATTGTGTCGATTAATTTGAAGATAACGAATTTAATTAAATTGTTAAATACATTTTGTAAAACGAAGGTCCATTTATTTAGAATTCACAAACAATTATTTAAATCAACACCATTTAGTTAAGTCGTATGGATATATTTAAATCGTGAGGATATAATCTAAATCGTAAGGATATACTTTAAATCGAGAGATTTATTTAGATCATGTCGATTTATTTCGATTTATTTAAATCGTGTCATTTTATTTAAATCGTGTCAATTTATTTAAATATGGTGCAGTCCATGTTAAATAGTGAAAAGAAAAAAATGTTTTCAAGCTTAATATTTTATTTTTTTACAAACGGCGCACCATTGTTTTATTTCATAATTTCAGTCCATTATTTATTTTGAAAAACATCACCAGAACATTGCAGAGAAAACATTTATGCAATGAAGTTTGCTGCAAAGTTTTTTACTATGTAAATAAGGTCTACGGCAAAGTAGGAGCAAACATTGCCAAAACATCGCCAGAAGATTACAGCTAAAAGTGTTATGCAAATGAAGTGTGCTGAGAAGTTGCCGCACACTTTTACTATGCAAATGAGGTCTGCGGCAAAGTTGCGGTGAACATCATTAGAACCTTATTTGCACATTTGTTTGCTGCAACTTTGCCGCATACTTCACTTCCATGGTAAAAGTGTACTTCGCCGCAAACTTGTCTGCCGCAGCTTTGCAGAAATGTTTGCCGCAGAGTTGTAGCAAACAGTCGCCAGAGGCTATATTTTTGGTAAGGGGGCTTTTATGGTCTAAGATCACTGCTTCAATATTTGTAATTGTTTAAAGATTTTTTGTGGGGAAAAGAATTTGACTTTAAAAAAAAGTGTACGTCCCATGGCAAGCTAGCGGGAAAAAAAGTATCGTCCCATGGTTTGTCGCGACAAAAAAAGTACCTGTCCCATGCCATTTTGCACCTGTCCCAACCCCCCAATAAATATTGCGATCCTTAAAAAATCATTGCTATATCCATGCATGAAAATTTACAAATCGCACAGGATGTTGTTAACAACCTTAAGCTGGAACGAGTGCATAGGTTAGGAGTGCATGTCCCCGGAGTAAAAGCAAAATTTTATGCAAGTTTAATCAATTCCCGGATAGAGAAATGGTGCGGAGGCAAAGAATCAAACTTGAAGGAAGTGACATATGCATGAACAGTTTCCACCAGAAATCATTGCGAAACGTCGGCAACTGACTCCCAAAATGAAAGACGCGAAGCGAGAGGGCCATCGTGCATGGATAAGCTATGACACGCTTTACATCAGCGGAAAACCGATCAAGGGTGACTAGGACAACGACCAGGGTGGACTTAAAGTGATTGTCTGGAACTGTAATGGTTTGTTTGAGAGTAAGAGACAGAATGCAGGGTTTGTGAACATTTTAAAGCAAAACGATATAATTATTTTGTCTGAAGCATGGAGAAACGAAAGAGTGTGCGAAATTTGTAACACTAACGATATTGAAGACGAGTACCATTTTATTTTGATCTGTACTACTTACTCTAACATTAGAAACAAATACATTCCTAAATATTAAACAACTAGACCAAGCATGTTTAAATTTGTGGAATTGTTGCAGTCATTAAACAAAAAGGTTATTCTTAGTTTGGGTAAATTCATTTCCGATGCACTTGTATTAAGGCTATCCACATCCATTAACAAAAACCACACTAGATATCTTATTTTAGAATATCCTCGTTTATCATTGACATACCATAATATGTGTATGTTTTTGATTGTTTAAATATGTATGAAACAAAGAAATAAACATAGTGATTATTTTGTTGTATTTGCAATGTTAATATCTGTCACGTGTGTGTATATTATAATTATCATATATTTGTAATGATGAAAAACTGTAATAGTTTAAGTCAATAAAAGTATCTATCTATCTATCATAACCATGCACTCTGAACGTTATCACTTTTGCCATTCATACTTTGGAAAACAAACACAAAAAATTAAAATAGAGGTGACGTTTAATTGCTTAGTTTACTTATTTTATGAAATCTGAAGTGTGAAAGGAAAAATGTTCAACTTAACAAAATCAATTAACCACCGGACAGAACATGAAAGCAAACTCATTATATCCCCTGAAAACTTGCGTTAAAATGTTATAAATTGAATAAATAAAGTCATCTTTTACCGAACGTGACTTTGATAATAACGAATAGGTGAGCTAAATGGCAATATTTACCATATAAGAAAAGGCGCTAAGCTAAAACAAACCAGCGCCTCTACATTGAAAAACTAACGCTTACCTTAAACAAACACTCGCTTTGATGAATGTTAACATCTACAAACCAAAGCAGGGTTTACAATGTCCGGCTGCTGATCAGTCATTTTCCCAAAAACACCATTCGTCACATAAATGGAATGGTCTTAATTCAAAGAAAGAACAGTCAATTATATGTATGTAGCGGGTAAAGGGTTAAAATAATATTGTCCCAAATCTTTATTTGGTGCAAATTCAAAACTTTATGGTACATGCCCTATTCTATGCTGTAGTTCTGTTTGGCTTAGTCCAGTGTCCGCTTCGATTTCAAGACAATGTGATCAGACAAGACAATGTGATCAGACACAACAATGTGATCAGACAAGACAATGTGATCAGACTCGTAAATGTGTTTAAGCTATTCCAAACTTTCGAACATTAATATTTAAGTATGGTTGACATTTTAAATCTGAAAAAGTTCCATACTACATTGCTCTGCTAGATCTGTGTAACCATTTTTTCCAGTTTTGCATAAAAAATGTCATTCAAACATAGATAAATTAGTATTATTCAATATTTAGATGTGAACAGATTCCATTTAAAGAAACTAACCTGCCAAATAACGGCAAAATTACGCTACAAAACCATCAAAACTGTATCCAGTTGTTCAGGTTATAAAATAATGTGCCGATTAATTAAAAGGCTTATTCGTTGGTTTTTGGACTAGGGACGTTTCAAGCCCTAGTCCTTAGCAGGCGACACAATTCGAGCACGCTAGAAGCCGCAACAGATCGTCACTGACGAAATGTATCACTACGCTAACAGACAGAGCGTCAGCTGTCATTTTGATTGGGTGTTCATTCGCATAAAAGAGGTAAACACATCATACTCACTATATGCATATTCATAGGGGCCTTGGCCTAGAAATAGTTCTCCGGATCAGACAAATACCATCTAAATCGTAATATTACCTTTTATTATTCAATGGTCAGTACTTATCCATTTGGCGGGAAAGAAAACATCGTCGGCAGACTGTAGTACCATTCAAATACATACGCAATGTCAGTACATACAATGTTCATAAATACACGTACACCATGTACACCATGAACACCATGTACACCATGTACACTCAGCAGAACTGTTCAATTTCCAAAGCCACTAGTCCATCAGAGCTTCCAGCGCTTTGATTAAAGTACCCACCCGTGATTGAATACGCGTAAAATTACTTTTGAGTTCGTAACTCTTAATTCGACGCTCCAGTTTTGGGGTTTGGTCTGGCTGGTTAAAGCCACTTATAATGTGTCTATCGAGTTTAGATTCTCAAAATATGTTATACACCTCGTCGTCAGTAGGTTTAGAAGCGGTGTACATCTGTTGTCAGATGTGCCTTTTGATGGCAGGATAGAGACTTTAAGTATGGTTGATGTTTTAATTCTGAAAAGAAATAGATATAACATTGCTCTGCTAGATCTATGTAAACACTTATTTCAGGTTTGCATAAAGTATCATTCAAACATAGGTGATTAGTCTTATTCAATATTTAAATATGAGAAGATTCAATTTGAATAAGCCGTGGTGTGGTAATCGATAGAACAACGGATACTGCATGCTGATTGCTCGGGATTGGCGTATCGATATTGGTATTTATTTTATTGGAGTCGACCTTTTTTTGCAAGATTAAACGATCAATGACCTTGATGTTTCTTCCAATTATAAAATTGTCAATGTTTAATGACGGCCATAAAAGCCTAATAAAAGCTATAAAACTACGCGACGAAGTGCTCGGATGTTCCAACACTGGCATCGTTATCGATATTTATAATCCATAAAATAGGCTTAACGGGTTGTTGGTGTAGCGCTGTTAGAGTCTTGCTTTATCTATAAATTGAGTTAGAATTTAGAACAGTATCTATAAACTGAGTTAGAATTTAGCACATTATCTATAAGCTGAGTCAGAATTTATAAAAGTATCTTTAAACTGAGAATTTACAAAAGTATCTGTAAACTGAGTTAGAATTTACAACATTATCTATAAACTTAGTTAGAATTTACAAAAGTATCTATATACTGAGAATTTACAAAAGTATCTGTAAACTGAGTTAGAATTTACAAAAGTATCTATAAACTTAGTTAGAATTTGTAAAAGTATCTATAAACTGAGAATTTACAAAAGTATCTCTAAACAGAGTTAGAATTTACAACATTATCTATAAACTTAGTTAGAATTTACAAAAGTATCTATAAACTGAGAATTTACAAAATATCTATAAACTGAGTTAGAATTTGCAACGTTATCTATAAACTTAGTTAGAATTTACAAAAGTATCTATAAACTGAAAATTTACAAAAGTATCTGTAAACTGAGTTAAAATTTACAACATTATCTATAAACTTAGTTAGAATTTACAAAAGTATCTATATACTGAAAATTTACAAAAGTATCTATAAACTGAGTTAGAATTTACAACATTATCTATAAACTGAGAATTTACAAAAGTATCTATAAACTGAGAATTTACATCATTATCTATAAACTGAGTTAAAATTTACATCATTATCTATAAACTTAGCTAGAATTTACAAAAGTATCTATAAACTGAGAATTTACAAAAGTATCTATAAACTGTGTTAAAATTTACAAAAGTATCTATAAACTGAGTTAGAATTTACAAAAGTAACAACCCTATTGTAAGACTCTGCGGATTATATTTTAATGAAATTTTAAAGAAACTAACCCGCTTAATAACGTAAACATACATTACAAAACTGTTTATCAGAACTCTACCCAGGTGTTCAATTCATATAATAATGCATATATGCCGATTAAAGGTATAGGTTTTTAAGGGTTCTTAAAATTGATTGAATATGCGTCAAATGAATTATGTGTTGGTAACTCTTAACTCGACGCTCTAGTTTTGAGGTTTGGTCTAGCAGCCTAAAGCCGTTTATATTGTGTCTATATAGTTTGGATTCTTAAAATGTGTAATTTATATAAATACCTCGTCATCAGTAGATAGTGTAATGCATGTACCCAGACATTGTATTAGATGTGTACGAATTTGGTTACTAATACTACTACTACTACTACTACTACTACTACTACTACAACAACTACAACTACAACTACTACTACTACTACTACTACTACTACTACTACAGCTCCTGCTACTACTACTACTACTGCTACTGCTACTACTACTACTACTACTACTACTACTACTACTACTGCAACTACTGCTGCTACTATTACTACTACTACTACTACTACTACTACTACTACTACTACTGCTACTACCACTACTACTACCACTACTGCGGCTGCTGCTGCTACTACTGCTGCTGCCACTACAACTACTGCCGCCGCCGCCGCCACCGCCACCGCCACCGCCACCGCCACCGCCATCACCACCGAATCTGGTTACTACTACTACAACTACTACTACTACTACTAATACTACTACTACTACTACTACTACTACTACTACTACTACTACTACTGCTGCTGCTACTACTACTACTACTACTACTACTACTACTACAACTACTACTACTACTGCAACTACTGCTACTGCTACTACTACTGCTACTACTACTACTGCTACTGCTACTACTGCTACTACTACTACTACTACAACTACTACTACTACTACTACTACTACTACTACTACAACAACTACCACTACTACTGCAACTACTGCTGCTACTACTACTACTACTACTACTACCACTACTACTACTACTACTACCACTACTGCGGCTGCTGCTGCTACTACTGCTGCTGCCACTACAACTACTGCCGCCGCCGCCTACTACTACTACTACTACTACTACTACTACTACTACTACTACTACTACTACTACTACTACTACTACTACAACTACCACTACTACTGCAACTACTGCTGCTACTACTACTACTACTACTACCACTACTACTACTACTATCACTACTGCGGCTGCTGCTGCTACTACTGCTGCTGCCACTACAACTACTGCCGCCGCCGCCTACTACTACTACTACTATTACTACTGTACTGTACATGTTATATAACGAACATGTACAATTCAAAACTGTTCATGATAAAAACGTTTGTCTTTTTTATTTTTGAATAGGAAATTAAAGAAAGAACAACAACTTGAACTCCAGCAACTCGAGAATGACTCTACTCTTGCAGCTTTCACAAAGCTCTGGAGTTTCACAGTCGAGGGGGAATATTACCAAGTGGTCCTGTATCTCGCTTGTGGTAAGTTACAAACACGAGTCTGCTGCTCTGTCGCATTCACGTAATATTTATAAACACGAGTCTACTTCTCATAATGTTATGTTGTCTGATTGTATTTAATAAATCACTTAATAGAAGCAGATTTTTTTATTAAGGATTGTTTTTCATTTTTTCCGATGTTATAGAAGTACAACACGTCAATGATGGGTCGAAAATTGAATAAAACAGCTGCGCTACGCGGTTTTATACAATTTGTAAGCCTTTATTGACGTGTTATACTTCGATAACATCGCAAAAAATGAAAAACAACCCTTATAATTACAAACTTAGATCAATGATAATCTTTACCTTTACTAACCGTTTATTATATTTCACATGTCCCAGTAAGCTCTAAATTAAATTAATTTTAGTTGAACCGATCAGCCTAATCACACATTTTCAAACATGAAATCTATTCCGCGCAAAGGTATAGGCCTAGATGTTTACAGTACGTTTCCTAAAAAAATATATTTCTAGTGGCGTAGCTGTAAAGTTTCGTTACATCATCGTGACTAGGAATGAAACAGAGATAAGAACTCAGGCGCGTAGCTAGGTGGAAGCTCGAAAGACGGAACCGTTCTACATTTCTTTTCCTGATATAGTGTTTGGAAGCCCGAGTATACCTCGGAACCTTTCGCCGTTCAAATCGAATGTTTGGCTTCCACTTTAGTCTGCGCCTGCGCAACTGGAACTATTTTATGTGTAATACTCTACCTTAACATTGTTTATTCTACCTTAACATTGTATACTCTACCTTAACACTGTGTAATGCTCTACCTTAACATTGTTTAATGCTCTACCTTAACATTGTGTAATACTCTACCTCAACATTGTTTACTTCTCTATCTTAACATTGTTTACTCTACCTTAACACTGTGTAATACTCTACCTTAACATTGTATACTCTACATTAACACTGTGTAATACTCTACCTTAACATTGTATACTCTACCTTAACATTGTATACTCTACCTTAACATTGTATAATGCTCTACCTTAACATTGTATACTCTACCTCAACATTGTATACTCTACCTCAACATTGTATACTCTACCTTAACATTGTATACTCTACCTTAACACTGTGTAATGCTCTACCTGAACACTGTGTAATACTCTACCTTAACATTGTATACTCTACCTTAACACTGTGTAATACTCTACCTTAACATTGTATATTCTACCTTAACATTTTGTAATACTCTACCTTAACATTGTATACTCTACCTTAACATTTTGTAATACTCTACCTTAACATTGTATACTCTACCTTAACATTGTATAATGCTCTACCTTAACACTGTGTAATACTCTACCTTAACATTGTGTATTACTCTACCTTCTCATTGTATACTCTACCTTAACATTGTATAATGCTCTACCTTAACATTGTATAATACTCTACCTTAACATTGTGTAATACTCTACCTTAACATTGTATATTCTACCTTAACATTTTGTAATACTCTACCTTAACATTAACATTTTGTAATACTCTACCTTAACATTGTATACTCTACCTTAACATTGTATAATGCTCTACCTTAACACTGTGTAATACTCTACCTTAACACTGTGTAATGCCCTACCTTAACATTGTATACTCTACCTTAACATTGTGTAATGCTCTACCTTAACATTGTGTAATACTCTACCTTTACATTGTATAATGCTCTACCTTAACATTGTATAATACTCTACCTTAACATTGTGTAATACTCTACCTTAACATTGTTTACTCTACCTTAACATTTTGTAATACTCTACCTTAACATTGTATACTCTACCTTAACACTGTGTAATGCTCTACCTTAACACTGTGTAATGCTCTACCTTAACATTGTATTCTCTACCTTAACATTGTGTAATACTCTACCTTAACATTGTGTATTGCTCTACCTTAACATTGTGTAATGCTCTACCTTAACACTGTGTAATACTCTACCTTAACATTGTATACTCTACCTTAACGTTTTGTAATACTCTACCTTAACACTGTGTAATGCTCTACCTTAACACTGTGTAATGCTATACCTTAACATTGTATACTCTACCTTAACATTGTGTAATACTCTACCTTAACATTGTGTATTGCTCTACCTTAACATTGTATACTCTACCTTAACACTGTGTAATACTCTACCTTAACACTGTGTAATGCTCTACCTTAACATTGTATACTCTACCTTAACATTGTGTAATACTCTACCTTAACATTGTGTATTGCTCTACCTTAACATTGTGTAATGCTCTACCTTAACACTGTGTAATGCTCTACCTTAACATTGTATACTCTACCTTAACATTTTGTAATACTCTACCTTAACATTGTATACTCTACCTTAACACTGTGTAATGCTCTACCTTAACACTGTGTAATGCTCTACCATAACATTGTATACTCTACCTTAACATTGTGTAATACTCTACCTTAACATTGTGTATTGCTCTACCTTAACATTGTGTAATACTCTACCTTAACATTGTATACTCTACCTTAACACTGTGTAATGCTCTACCTTAACACTGTGTAATGCTCTACCTTAACATTGTGTAATACTCTACCTTAACATAATGCGATGCTCTGGTTGATAACATGTTTGGTCAGGTATGTTGTCGGTTTCCATAACTATGTTTTCATCATTGTAGATAAAGACACAGTTGATATATTCTGCAATGATGAAGAAGTTTCAGATGTTATGGTAGGTACATCATCTTTAGCAGTTTTCATCATTGTAGATAAAAGTAGGTATAACATTTCGAACAGGAAATGTGGAATAAGACAATAGAACCGAAAACACGCACAAAAAAACAAACAACAAATTCAAGGATAAATAAAAGACAAGGCGTATGACATCATACACATAATATGGTTGACAATGGAGCTACCGCACGGGAACAGTCAGTGACAAAAAAAGGCCGCTCTGGGGTTTAAACCAGATTCTATGGTGAACCAAACCTCTCTCTTACACTATTGGCATCCCAGTACAACGAGACCCAGCCAGGCTATATATCTAACAAACTAGGCAGCATTAATTGGCAATATAATTATAGCACAAAGATGATCATGTATATATGAATATAAAAACAGAAGCCCAGAAAGCTACAAAGCGAGTACTCAATGACTAGGCAGAAGCCAGAGCAACAAGAATTGAATTGGGGTTTTAAGGCGCACCAACACGTGAAAGGTTATATGACGCCTAACAGGAATGAACATGCCAGGCTCATCCTCCAGAGAGGTGTAACTCGAGAACAGAATCAGAGTATCAGAAAGTTAGCTTTGTTAAGTTAAAGTTCTTCAGGATAGCTACAAATGGTATTAACCATAGTAGAAGGGTTGCCAGTGTTCAGTATATCATCCAAATACCGAGAGGTGTCATTCAATTGCATCTGCCTGAGTGTCTCGTAAACGGCTCAACATGATATCTCTTTCAAAGCAATACAAAAATAAATCTGCGATACAAGACACACAGTTCGTATATTCTGCAATGATGAAATATGTAATGTGCTAAATACAGTTTGCGAGGACAACTCCTCTGTTAGTGGATAGCTCCAGCTTTTCTCTTCTTATCGACATCCAGCTGGACGCTCTCTTTGCTGCCTGACCTAGCCTCTGTATGGCTCCTTTCCGGTCCTTGCCTTTCATGCCTATTTTGTTGAACATTTTCGATAAAGACCGGAAAGGAAACCCTCTACATCCGACTTCTACTGGAAACAGCTTGTACGCCAAACACATGTTCTGCACCTTATTGTAGCTCTGTGTATTTCCCGGTCTTACACTCGAAGGCCTCCGCACTGCTTTCATCTTTCACTGCTATACTTCATGTAGAACTGAGCCTGTTAAAGTGATGTTTGAGGCCTTTATGTCTTTCTTTGGCAAAGCTGATATAGGATGGTACTGCCTTTCACTGGGGCCTCTTATTTCTTATTTCTGTCTCAAAGATGTCTGTAAGCTCACGAAGTACCATACCATGCCTCCATTTGTATCAGAGTTTAGTCAAAGCCTCCTGACATGCTGATCGTTCCTACATGTGACATTAGGTTTCTTCTGTCAAGTCCCATCTGTGACGATTTGTTGGTGATGGCAGAAGATCAAATACTAATCTCAGAATAACTGTATTCTGTCTGTTCATACTGTCGGTCGTACCTCCATATCAATATTCTCTCTGTAGTGGTCATTCTTGTCTAGGTACCTTGCATTCCCATTTCTTTCTCCCGTTTGACCGTCGGGCATCTTCCTTAGAAAGTCTGATTTCATTTTGGGTCATATGTCTTCTTTCAATTATCATTGCCACAAGTCTTTGAACTCCTCTTCATCTTTAGCAAGTTAATACAAAAACAAATGCAGTGTATTAAGAACTCTGATGCGTATGTCGGCGTGCTCAATGCAGCCGACGTGTACAGTTTCGACACGTTTGACCATATTTGTTCGTTTACACGTGATTTGTAAAAAGTTACATAAGTTTTTAGACTAATCGCAGAAAGATTAATTTTAGACCCATTCTGGAGGTGAGTCCCTTCGAGGTAAAGAACATGTTTTTTTCTTAGGACTCATGCTTCTTTAAAAATAAACAAACAACATATACATATCATAGATTTCGACTTGCTGGTGTATGTCAGATTTTTTCTGTACAATGGCATAGTAAAAAGAATATGAATTTCTCAACAAATTCACAACTATGTCCATCGCCTGTCACTCCAATATCGTTCGCAATACATCACATGAGAACGTTTTACCGTGTTTCTGTTTGTTATGATCACTTGTATTTCCTATTACAGACAAATGTCTCTGCCGAGGGTGCAACATTCGACTTTGTAGTCGGCGCCTCTTATAAAGCCCGGATAAGCTGTAACAGTACTCCACACGATGGACTGGTATACACACTAACCATAGACGGGTATTGTGTACCGGAAGTCGAGTAGTTGTGAAGCGAAAACATGCGGTTACGTCATTGACGGTGAGCAGGGCACACTGTAAAAACAGGGCACACTGTAAAATCTGGAAAGAATATTAGCTGAGTGTGCGCGCGTGTGTGTGAGAGAGAGAGAATACAAAGTAAAAAACAGTATCAATTTGGTTTGATGTTAGTTTTAAATCATTTTCATTATTTTTGTCATTTTGCTGTATTTGATAACTTCAGATGGACACTCTGTCAATTAGTGCGAATTGCATGTAAATTGAAAAAATCTAGAGTGAATGACAGAGCGGGTGTATTTTAAAGTCTGTGCAGCTATTGTTAATAATCTAGTAATTCAACGTGTATCAAACGTGGGCCTTTTAATATAACTAGAATTACTAAGTTAACATCTGAAGTGATCTGCAAGAATGGAACCATCTTTAAAGAGACACACGATAATCGTGTCAAGGTATGTATGTTTGACAATTAGCGCCTGGATTTATTAATCTAATTTTCAAGTGTCTTGTTTTCCTTATTCTGCCATTAGGTATATTAGGTTAAACTGTATTACTGTTTCAATATAATCAACTTATAGTGATACACGACATGTATGTAACTATAGTGATATACGACATGTATGTAACTATAGTGATACACGACATGTATGTAACTATAGTGATACACGATATGTATGTAACTAATTTTTAATAATGATTTGAAAATATATTTAGAAAACTAGTTTTAAATAAACTCATATTGCCGTGTGTCCCTTTAAGAGATAATGGATTGTTGAACGTCAATGTAACAAACAACGAGGGTCACATTTAATGAAAGCGTTTATTAAAGTTGCATTAATTATTTAAAACATTCTGAAACTATATTTATCTAAAACACATTCGCATATATACTTATTTTCCCACGAGGAAGGACACGTTTAATGTATTTTGTTGGCAGAGACTGCATGGCATGTGACGTCGAATTACCCGATATTCTGCTTTTACGAATGAATTAAGCAGTGAAATCATGTTTTATATCCATCTATAGTCATATGAATGCAGTATGCGGAGAAATCATGTGTTATAGATCTCTATAAGCACTTGTATGTCATGTTTTATAGACATCTATACGCACATGTATTTTGTATATAGCGATAACAATGTTTTATAGACATCTATATGCATATGTAAATGTATCTTGTATACATCGATAACAATGTTTTATAGACATCTATATGCACATGTACATGTATTTTGTATACAGCGATAACAATGTTTTATAGACTTCTATGTGCACATGTATGTTGTATACAGCAATAACAATGTTTCATTGACATCTGTAGACACGTGTATGACATGTTTTATAGACATCTATATTCACACATGCAGCGAAACAATAGATCTCCACAATCACATGTACGCTGTATGCAGAGAAACATTGTTTTTTATAGACTTCTATATTCACACATGAGTTGTATACAGTGATAGCAATTTTCTATAGATATATATAAGCACATGTACGCTGTATGCAATGAAACCATGTTTTATAGACATCTATATGTCTATATTTGCATGTACGCAGTGAGCAGTAAACCCATGTGTGCTAATCATTTGCATACGCATGCATATTGCATTTATGTTTGATGTTGTTCCGTGGTGAGTGTTTTTTTGTTAGAAAATTGCATTATGCATATCGTTTTAAACATTTGATTATGCTGAGTATGTACATATGATATGTTTTGTGAAGCGTAAGAATATTGAATCATTTGCTGATGAGTTGAAATTCGTTATTTTTTTAAGCCTTTTTAAAGCAGTTTCCTTTTGGAATCGTGATTTCAGTGAGTTTCGCGTTAAGATACGTTTTGAAAAATCATTTTACAAAACGACCACGAATTCTATAAGTTATACTGTCCTGTTTTTAACAAACGGAGAAATGGCTAGTTCAATACCAACACAACTGACATGTTCTTAACGAACGAATTTGAACCAAACAGTAAAATCGATTCGATATAAATGTTAGTTATTAGAAATGTTATAAATTCAGCTGCTGGGAAATTATGCAAATGTCTTTGTTAATTTTGTTTAGATATTTGTGTTGGCAAATGTTATACTGTTTGTCATTCTGAAGATATGTTTTATAATTAGTTTCATTTCATGTTAATTTACTAATTGTAAATAGACAAGACCGCGTTGTTTGTGTGCGTGCGTGCGTGCGAGTGAGAGAGAGAGAGAGAGAGAGAGAGAGAGAGAGAGAGAGAGAGAGAGAGACTATAGTGTTTTTGTTTTACTGAGTTTTTGTAGCTATTCGTTGTTTTAATGATGCATAACGTGACAAGACCTTAAACGCATTATAGATTAATGCACTCCGTGTTTGCTTTACAGAACGTTCCATTAGTTACAATGTGACGAAGCGGGGTAAACATCAAATATTGAAAGCCCAAAAAATAAACAATATACAAGATGAACAACAAAGTAAACTACTAGTATATACAAGATGAACAACAAAGTAAACTACTAGTATATACAAGATTACAAGATGAACAACAAAGTAAACTACTAGTATATACAAGATGAACAACAAAGTAAACTACTAGTATATACAAGATGAACAACAAAGTAAACTACTAGTATATACAAGGTGAACATACGCACATTTAAGAAGTTGTCAAATATGCAAATTAGATCAGACAAGTGTGTTATCTTTGACATGTTGAGAACCTGAAGACTGCGCAATAAAAGCTTAACGATTGCAGGTATGAAACCACTACTAATTATTTTCCCCACAGACACCAATGTTAAAGTGTCACATATTAATGATTTGCTGTAACTTAAACTCAAGTATGGATAATACAGCAGGGTAATTTTCATATAGAAAACTAATTTTCCAATTGAAAAAAATAACCAGAAAATGTGGGAACACAAGCCATGTAAGAAAGTTATTGTTTGTTTACTAAATAATAAACAGGTCAAGGGTACCGCTGTTTTCCTGGTTGATCACAAAGTTTAAGCATAGAGTCGAAATTTCGAAAATATTCATCAGTTATCCAGTAAAACCTATGAATACGCTTCTTATACATACAACCACAAAATCGAACAGAAATGGGCAGTTTTCCCGTACTTATAATGCCCATTTCCATCAAAATATGGGGGATTACTTTTTATTATAGGAACTACATTCGGCTACACCTGCGAGGTTTACGTGTAATTAGTGGTGGTAAACCTGCAACACTTTGAGTAAACCAACCAGGGTTCTCAGTATCGATGTTGTGTTTCTTTTATGTCCCAATCATTTGTAAGTCAACGTTCATCACAGCGATGGTTATTGAAATATTCATGTCTTGCTCTCGTTAGGTATTGAAATTCGCCCAAAGCCACCGTAGGACTCGTGATTCCAATACTCAAGTTATTAAATAGTGTCACTTGATGATCGATTATTTGATCGAGTTTACCTAGTCGGTCCTTTGTTGGTGTCTATTAACCTCGCCAGGTTATTGATTCGCTGGCACTCACTTTATTTACATTAACTTATACAGGCACATTACAAAACTGTTTACCTTCCCCAGTTGTAGCAACCATTGTGAACTTTGTAACTTTCATTCTCGGCTATACCAGAGTTTTCATCATTGAAATATCATCACACGTTAAAGGCACACTGGGCAATTTTGATTTTTTTTAAAACTCGTGGCGTCCCTTAACTTTTTCTGCATAACTTGCGTTTGTTCAATCATTAATATTAATTATAAGAATAGTATAAAACTATCTGTGTTTTTTTACATATTACTACCTGATTATAATGCACCAACAAAACATTTCAAACTTTGGTAGGATAACGAAAAAAATAAAATAAAAACTCGAAATTTGATTAAATTATATAATGCGTGATAAAAAAAAACGCTTCAAGATTGCCGTGTGTTCTTTTATTACCTAACAAACCCATTTATCTAGTTTTGACTCAGTGTGTTGTTATTTGCAAATTCCAAAATTGATTAATGTTACATATTGAAAAGGCACGTTTACCAGCTTTGTAATAATATAATCCAAATATTCAAAGTCTTAAAGAATTGTAGGCACGTATCTCTTATGGTCAGGGGAGAAGTATATACTTGTATTAATATTCGCAGTATATGCAACTTGCTTGGCAGGAACACTTTTAAAAACAGGGTATTTCCATGTGTTATTTATATATATATATGTTGTTTTTTTCCAAAATGGATTTTTACACATCTAAGTTATTTTTTAAAAAAAACTGCTATACGATTCTTGTTCGAAATTGAAATAAAGAATTAAGTATACTGATGATCAACACGTTTAATAATTATTAAAATGTTACCACAGCATGAGTCTCAGTTTAAATCGCATGTCTAAGAGGTTGTTCATAAAACCGGGCATTAACCCTTAACCCGCTACATAAATTAAGACCATTCCATGTATGTGACGCAGGGGTGTTTTGGGGAAAATGACTCGCAGGCTGATCTGGGTTTGCAATGGACGCAAAGGCCATAATAGTTGTGCTTAGCGGGTTAAATGTTAACACACGCACACGCACACGCAAACAGACTCTCAGGGCAAGTATAAGCATCCGACTTTTGTACAATGATACAATATATCATTAGTGTATTGTATCTAAAAACAAATCACGTTGTAACATAAATAAATAGCAACGAATAAGTTACGGAATTTATGGTTTTAAGGAACTATTTCTCAACGCAAAATGATCACTGAAAAGGCATGGAAAGCTTGCTTATGTACTGATACATTACCGCTTATCTAAGGTATATAAACTGAGGCCCGAGTAAAGTTTTCTCTTTGAAAGGCATTGGTATATTGAACAGTATCTAGGGTATATAATACTTCAAACTTTACTTTTATGAAGACGGAAAAACGTAACAAGTAAACTGTCTTACATTCAGTCTTGTGTTGATAATTCATTGTTTTTAGGGGGAAAAACACAACTAATAGAACACTGCTTTTATGTTTTAATATGCTGTTTCATACAAAATCCGCATTGGCAGGGCCTCATCAACTGAAACAATACCACAAGTGTCTCATTCAAATGTATGTCTAACAGTGACTTACAGTTACTTATACAAATTATCTCCCCGACTAAATATAATAGACTGGAAATAGATCCTTAAAGGCGTAGATTTATACGTTAAACATTTCAAGACTAGAGCTACAGTCAGGAGTGTGTAGCTTGATTTATACGTTAAACATGCCAAGACTAGAGCTACAGTCAGGAGTGTGTAGCTTGAAAACAAAACAAAAAACCCGATTATTTCCATTCAATGCATGGAATATTGTTAATGGCATAGGGTGATACGAATTTGCAAATATACGTATAATGTTTAGTATAATAAAACCTGTTTTGTTATATTTTGTTACAATTATTTGTTGATGATATGGATAAGACATTGCTCATATCTGTGTTAATGAAGAAGAGGCATCGTCATTGTTTAAACAATGAGTGCGAACATGTAATTGAACAATAGTTGTTTTTATTTGTTTATTTATGTTTTACTGGCCTGGCGCCGTTTGCGTGGTTTTAGGACATAGAAATATGTTTATAGTACAAACATATATTACAATGTGTATTGTGTTAAGTCCATGTGTGTGTCTGATATTTATGTCTGAAATAGTAAAATGTAAAGCTATGTAGATTGTTTGGAATAGAAATTACGTACAAATATACATGTCACATATTTAACAGTCAAGCGTACGTATTCTAGAAAAAAAGAAGGAATATATGCTCTGTTAAGTTTCCAATTATAAGACACGTACACACACACACACACACAAAAAAAAACACACACACACACACACTTAAAACCATCAGATAAATAAAAAAGGTCTCACACACACACACACACACACACACACACGCTTAAAACCATCAGATAAATAAAAAAGGGTTAGTTAGAGTGCATGGTTTATTCAAGTATCGTCTCTTTAAAAACCGCATTACACACAATCATTAAAATCAACTGTGCCATTCTTTAAGTAATTACGCTATAGACTATACGAAACATAAAATACATAATTCTCACGGCAGGACACAATGACTGACCTTGAGTACATTCCATCTGACTCTCACACCGCTGAAGAAATAGTCATACATACTACTACAGCCATGACGGCATGAGCAACTTTGGCAGTCCCTACCCATCATAATTATGTCATACAAGCACAACACACATTCGAATATGGGTATAAACCTTCGCATCTCACCGCTGCGGGTTCGAATCCCACTGGGAGCTCAATTTGTAAGTAAGGGAGTGTCGATTCTTACGAATGGCATGAGGTGTTCAGTACTGGTTCTACTCAGGAAAGTGGGTGGTCTTACATGTGTCGAAAATGACGTAAAACACCATACAAACAAACAAACAAACGAATATGGGTTTACGGACGCGTATAAGGGCCATCGGCGTGTTGTTTTCGAAGGAATGATGTTGAGTTGTCTAGTGGTAATGCGATATACTTTTTCACATACAACAAAGGCAAACGTTACTTTTACTTTGTATAATCACATATGTAAACGAGCAGTACATGTGCTGTCAAACTACTAGGACGTGTATGCCTAATACGCAATGGAATGTGATGGCCTCAGAAAGTAGGTCATGGCTTTTATAAGTACTGTTTTTGCGACACATTTTTTTATATAATCATGTACTTTAATGTCGGAAGTGTGTCAACTTTGTTTTGAACATTAGTTGAATCAATATGAAATTGCAATATAAAAGTATTTCACATTACTGTACAAGACAACTCAAGGCCCTTACACGCGTCCGTATGGGCTAGCATCATATGATTGTTACTAGATACCTATTTATATACTCCTCAAAGTAATTCAAGGACGACAAAAAATAACAGTTATTAGTACTTAATCTTTAATATTTTGGAGTTCATATTCGTATAAAAAGTTGATACATATGTGTCATAATACAGTCTAAAAAAATACAACTGAACTTAAAAATTGCGAAAATACAGTAAATCGTTCAATAACAGCACTTAAGAAAAGCACAACATCAAACAGGGGCCTTAAATTACTTTGAGGAGTATTATATTTTCCTTCTGTATCGTGTATTCTATTTTGTTAATAGAACTTGAAATTAAACTAAACTTCACATAACAATACATACAGTAATGCCATCAGCTGACCTCCGTACGCACGGATGTACGAAGGTCT
Source organism: Cyrtodaria siliqua (assembly GCA_037043455.1). Lineage (NCBI taxonomy): Eukaryota > Metazoa > Mollusca > Bivalvia > Adapedonta > Hiatellidae > Cyrtodaria > Cyrtodaria siliqua. The sequence continues at coordinate 39,462 of JAWPHD010000130.1, read as the reverse complement.
CTGACAATACATACAGTAATGTCATCAGCTGACCTCCGTACGCACGGATGTACGAAGGTCTCTGACAATACATACAGTAATGCCATCAGCTGACCTCCGTACGCACGGATGTACGAAGGTCTCTGACAATACATACAGTAATGCCATCAGCTGACCTCCGTACGCACGGGTGTACGAAGGTCGCTGACAATACTTACTAGAATGTGTTTGTTTTTACTCAACATTTTTATTAGTTTCATTGTATATTTAATTCTGGAAATTATGTTGTGTATATTTATTTGTGGAAGAGCTGAGTAAAGGCCATAGCAGCTTAAGCAATAGAACCAAATGTGTAAGTAAAGGCTAGTTATATCCCATAATAGATTGTGCCATATGGTATATTTCGATTTTGTGCTTTGGTTTCGATACAGAACCAGTAAAATACAGAACCAGTAAAATTGAAATTTTGAAACAAATTGTTGATCGTTCTAATAATGTATGTAAAAGAACGCATGACATTTTTTAAAATGCTTGCTCACAGAAGAATTTAGTAATTTAGAACAACCGCCTCCTCGTAAAACTACAAAGACACGAAAACACATAAGATGTTATGGAACAACATATTCGTTCTTGCTATAAACCAACTTTTCTTTCTTGCACTTACAGAATGGTATGCGATGCACATACTGTAATCGTATATGTTAAACATGCTCCTGAATAAAAGTTCGTTTACACATCGTGGAGTTGTTAATTTATAAAATGACCGTTGCCGTAGAATCTTTTAAGGGGATGCTGTGGCCCAGTGGCTAACACGTTCGATTGGGGATCCCTGGTTCAAGTTTCACTGTAGCGCCGGTGTTCATGTAATACATTTCCACTAGCATCGTCTGTCGGATGGGGACGTAATCCGGACAGTCCCGTGTATCTGAACCTTCACCCCAGCCTAAAAATATCCGTATTTACAAAGAAATGCATTTGCACAGTAACATATGATATCCTTGGTTATGCACCAAGGTTAATAATTAAGCATTTTACTCCTGATGCCTTTCAAAATGTATGGTGATTTCCAGTCACCTAAACTCCTCGGTGCTAAAATCATTTATCATATACTTCCCTATAAATACGTTGTTTTTGAATGTACGATACGGCATAGACCAAGCTAGTCATATCAATCAGGATGTAGTTGCCGGGCAATAAAGCTTTATCACACGCGTGAAATATAGGGTGAAAAAAAAAATCATATCACGGAAATAATAGAATGTTCTTTAAGGTTCTTTCAACGGAGTGATACGGAAATTATCGATTAGTTACGTTTGTATACGATGTGTCACTCGAATGGTTCGTCGTCTGTTTGTCATCCTGTTTTCGCGCCAGATTAATTGCGATACATCTACACGTGTACGTTGAGCTGTCATCTTTGACAATAACTTGACGGAAATGACTTGACTAGTAATGTTAAGAAGATGAAATAAAAGAGACGATAGACAGATTGAAGTAAAATATAAAGAAATAAATGTACCATAAAGATAGTTTAACAAATTTATAATTTTTAAATTGTCTAATTCAGAAAAAGAATGGTCACACGTGGTTATTTTATCCAAAGATGGTTCTATATATTTGTGTTTGATAATGGCATTCATTTTAAACCAAATTTCGGAAAAAAAATGTCGTGTAGATCTACACAAGTCTAAGCGAAAGACGTGCATGAACACATCAATAATTACAATAATATGTATCAGGCCTTCGACGCATATCAGCCCTCGAGCTAAAGCTCTCGGGTTGATATGGTGTCTCAGGCCTTCTATAGGGTGTGATATGAAAATACCCATTCATTACTCTCTATATATTACATATTTTTCTGTGATGTGTATAGGAAATACTGGAAAGCTACTCGTTTGCTCTACGGAACATTGCTCGGCCTTTTCCGTCAGTAATGAAGATTGTTTTACGGACGTCGTCGTCAGAATACCGATTATGGAAATTAACGAAGTTACTTTCGATTGTTTTGTTTCAATCGTGAACGCTCGGCCAATCCCGTCATTCCTCGGGATCCCGCCTCGTGTGTATCACGGCGCTAATATTGACATTCTGTTAGCCGGAGGCAACGGCACAAAAAATAGTGCACTGTTTCTTTGTAAACAATGGCCGCTAGCCACACGTGTTGATGTATCGTTTGCGTTGAGTGTTTGTTCACTGCTTTCATGTAAATAAACTATTGATGGAGCAATCGGCTGAATAACATTGCAACATTTGGATGATAACTTTGATTTTGAATGCAAATTTGTTTTGGCGGTTTTGGCGGGAATCCAATACGGAAATGTTAGCCTCGGTCACCCGGCCCGCTTCTGATTTCTTCGTTACGCTGTGCTTCACGGATCCAGAACCAGGGCCTGGGGAAACTACGCCGTTTAACATCGCCCTCTCGTTTTGGTCGATTTTGGCGAGATTTTGAGAGATTCAACGAGACTTTCAAAACACTCATTTCTAAATTAATTTCATAATAATTTCTTACTTTCATTTTTTGAGAAGCAGCATGTGACGTCGAAATGGTAACAGGTGCATCAACAATTGACTTTGTACGTTTATTTACAACATGACGTCACACAAACGTCAAATTTATGCACGTGAAAAAAAAAACGCGCGAATAAATTGGATTATTCGCTAGTGGGCGCTTTAATTGGCCTAATCTGCCCAGACCGATATCTGCAAGTAAGACATATGCATGATACGGTCTAGCTGGCCGAGACTATGGAAATGTGTATTACATTCGAGTAATGCTGCAAAGTAGTGTACGAGATGTTGCGAATGGTTTTGTTTGTATGACGTAACGTCGTCTTGGCGTTCTCGTGCAGACTGGTGTAAAAAGGCGTATGTATCATTGTGCACTAAGAACGAAAGAAGGAATGAAAGAAAATAACAAACATAGAGGTTTTTTTTCCCGTTTAAATCATCACAAAATATGGGAGAGAAATTGCCCCGATATAAGAACGAGTGGTAAAGCAAATTGCCCCGATATAAGCACTCAAGAACGAGTGCTTGACAGTTATATCGGAGCAATTTCTCTCCCTCGAGAAATATTTCACTGGTAATTAAACTCTATATATTTTCAATTATCACATAACATGCGGTGTGGGAGTGTAAAAACACCATTCAATATTTTCGATATTCCACTAGTGGTATAAAATTAAGTTAATGACGTCATGGACGTCACGTTAATGTACGTTTTCTGACGTGTTAAAGCGACAGGCAAAATGCAAAAAAAAAATCGATATGTGAGTTATGTGATAAATATAATCTAACATTAGTTCTCATTCATTATTGAATTCATTAAACTCGTTATCAAAATTAAATAATACTCGGCAAGAGCCTCGCATTATATCATTTTGCCAGCTCGTTTAATAAATTCAATAATGAATGAGTACTCGTGTAAGATGCTCTATTAATATGACATTTTATCATGAATTGGAACCTTTTTTAATGTGATGATTCTTCTAGAAAAGAAGCCCGAAGTTCTTGCTAGATATTTAACAAAATGTATTCAGCAATACTGTCTATAGCATACATAAACGAAGTGAACATATGAAAATTCTTAATTCATTAACACAAATTCATATGGAAATAAATGCAGCACATTTTATCAAAAACCTAAATAAAAAAAGCGCTAAAATATGTAAATATACTCAAGCCAGTTTTTTTTATTTATTAACATGTAAATGTCATTTGTACATTATTTATGTCGCAATATCACAGTGAAAAACAGAAGCAGAGAGGAGATATTTAGATTAAACTAAAAGAGTGTCCACGGAAACATGTGTCGCCTGCCGTGTGCTAATTCCAGTTATGAGCTTGGTTAGGTTGCAGGTTAAACTTTTAGGGGTAAAGGGGCATAACACTGCCAAACTGAAATTCAGAGTTATTGGACATGTTTAACGGCATTCCTTGAGCAAAAATAAAGATGCTTTTGAAACTTTATGAACATAGGTCAAATACTGTTTCGGCCAAGGTTAGGTTGCAGGTTAAAGTGTGGCGGACGACGACAGATGACGGACAAAGTGATCCCTAAGTGTCTGCCATGCTACGCAGGCAACACAAAAAGTAGATTTGAAGTTGTTGTTTTCAACGGATGTTCGCACTAAAACCATTACAAGACGATTTGTAATACAAATAATATCCTGATGTCCTGTATGTGAAAAAGGAAGAAAACATCAAAAAGCCACCTTCTTACTGATTAACCATTGTACGCTCCTATATAGGATTTACTTATAAGAAAAACATAACATGGAATAACAGAACAGAACAGAACATATATTTTTGTTTACTTGTATATACGTACATCGTTATATACACATACATGACTTTTCATGCATAATAAGTCAATTGATTTTAGACAAAAGTACATTTGCTATGAGCAATATTAATGTTAAATACAGGATGAAAATACAGAGCTAAACATTGTTTAATTAACCAGGAGCTAAAGCTGTACTTATATAGTTTGCTAACTTTATAACAATATTCTTATCCTGTGTCTGCAGTAATTCTAAGAATTTAAACATACTAGATCTATTATAATAATATTTTTTAATGTAAATTGTCCAGATTCTTGCGGAACAAGGACAAATCAAAATAAAATGGTATTCAGCTTCCAAATCAATACTGTGACAGCATTGACAATATCTTTCATGTATTCTATTACGAGAGTATCTACCCGTCTGTATTCTTAACGAATGTGCTGATATTCTGAATTGTGTTAAATATGGTCTGAGATTACATGGTAAAATATCAAGGTATGAGGTTATAATAGCGTAAATGAGTCTCCATTGCACTTCCATAGTAAAGTTAGAATGTTGACAACCTGTTAAAAACTCAAACCTCGTTAGAATTCTGGGAAACTTACTTTATCATGCAAATAAACATGTCTGCTATTAAACATCAACAAGGAAATAGGGGGTTTAATACCTTCTAAGAAACATTTCTTCAGTTGTATACTAACACCGGGTCAAAGGTCAACACTATTTTTACCCCTTTCAATTTCATACCCTGTCTACTTTCACTTCTCAAATTTATATCAAAAACTGTCAAAAAAATTATGAGCTGCATTTTCAAATATCAACAACATGTCCAGAATACAGTTACAGACAAAAAATAACAGGAAACTGCACTAAAAAAAGTTTTTAAAGAAAAAAAGATTAGCACTCTTTAATACAGAACTACTTTCGACTGCACCAGGCGAGCACATCCTGTTGATTTAGTGAAATTAGACCTATGATTCATAATGAAAACTGAATTTACAGTTATTATATAATTCAAGTACACCGCTTATTTCCTTATCTACAAACCATCGTTGTATAAAACAATCAACAACTCTTTGTCTAAACGTAGTTATAAAGTATTTAGCATTAACAGAATTTGGGTCATTCCAGACATTTGTATTCGTTTAACATATTTTTTATATTCGATGCCCAATTGTTACACCCATTTTCCCAATCTTTTAGTGCAATATGTAAATGCTTTTTTTAAGTATTATGTTATCTGTTTTCAATAATTTAAACCAGTATTTAAGAATTCTTATATGTACGTGTTATAAATAAAGAATATCTACCTAATTTACCACATACTCCTGGATGTACAAGAACTATTTCTTAACATATAGAGGATCTTAAACGAGTTTCCATTTCATATAAGATTTATGAAACGAGTTATGAATTATTTTAATTTTAACGAGGCTTTTGGCGAGTTAAAATTCAAAATAATTCATAACGAGTTTCATAAATCTTATATGGAATGGGAACGAGTTTTTAGGATCCTTTTTATCACATAACATTGCAATCAAATTAGTAAAAAATAATTCAGATGGACATTGAACCGCCACGACGTCAGACACACTTCAGCGCCAAAACGTCATAAAATATGTGACGTCGTAACCTCGCGTCTCACATATAACGTTGCGTATAAAAGAGTTCGTGTTTTACCTCTTTAAAAAATAGCAGTTGTTAACAAACCAACAACAATGTTTTGTATAACGTGCATTATTTTTATAAGCTGTCACAAATAATAAGTTTATGACTCAGATCTGGGTGAATTTTCAATAAATAAAATAGTTTCAATTAATAAACTTGCGTAGTGTTACAGGTTTAACTCAACCAATCAAAATCGTTCCATGTTGTATTACACGTGTGTCATACTATATAAATATCACATCCCATGGAGGGTGATAGAACATATTGTCAACCCGAGATTGGTAATGTCCACCGAGGCTTTAGCCGAGGTGGACATTACCACATCGAGGGTTGACAATATGTTCTATCACCCTCCATGGGATGTGATATTTATTTTATTATACCAAACATCAAAATTCATTTAATCAGCAATTATTTTTTATTAACAACAATAAAGAACTTGAAACAAATTTTCAAGATTTAATGTTTCATGCCATGAAACATTACCATGAAACATTACCAATTGTTGACTGATCGGTAATGCACGAGATAATGATCGGTATGCACGAGATAATGTTTCATGCCATGAAACATTACCATGAAACATTACCAATTGTTGACTGATCGGGAATGGGGAAATTACATAGAGAATTTTGAGTGAGGTATAATAAAATGGAATATTAAATGGGTGTTCGACACTGCTAACAGTGGATGTTATGTGATAAAACCGTGAAAGCCATATATAACATTTACACCCAGTGAACAAGTTGAAAGGTGTTTCATATCTCATAATATATATTTATATTTAATTGCTTTTTTTTTGTTTAACCCGGAACTAAGACTCCCTATCTTCACAAATGATCTCATATTTAAAAATGTTTAGAACTGAAAATGCACTCAAGGTTTGTATCACTAATTCAGTAAAGTGTTAATAACATTCCCTCGGACCTCAAACAAACAAATAACCCATTTATACAAAAAAGAAATCCGTTGGTCTGTAAGCCATAGGAAGATTGTGTCAATGTTTAAGTCCAATAGTTTCATTAAGCCTATTTATTGATCACCAATTCATGTGTAAGCAATGAAGTAATTTTAATGTATTCTGTAAACAGTACTCAAGTGTGTTTCTGACAATCAATATAACATACACAAAAAGATCAATTCTCTTTAGCAAAACCTTTGTGTTGCTTTCATACGGTAAACAAATACACCCATGCGTGTACATTACGAGCCAGTGGATAAGAAAAGTAAAGTTAAACATTAGTTTTGCTTGTTTCCACTTATGGCAAGCTGGTAACTATTGCTTTCCGGCTTCTGACTTCCACGGGTTAGTGTTTACACTATTTTTGCAACCAATCAGTTGTCTTCAGGTTTTCAAATATTCAAGCAGTGTTACCGCCAGTGAGTCTTTCTTTGACTTAAAACACTGTAACTATATATATATAAACTCAAACGCAAGTCCTTTTCAACCAGACTTTATTTTCTGTGTGTACAGTACAAGTTCCTAGATTATACTTCCTAATTTCTACAAATATCCATACACTCTCTTTCTAATCACTAAAACAACAAAACACCCATACCTGTCACAGGCTTATCACTAGCACAATTAACCACATCCGACTTTACCAAAACAAAGCTCACAGTCACTGATCCCTCTGTCACACCTAATTTTCACCACATCTGCACAATAAAAAACTAAACTAGCATTTACTGTCACACCTATATAGAGAATATCGATAAAACATAATTATGTATTAAAAAAACACCCATATTCTATAAAATTATGAAAAATTATCAACCGTGCAAATATGATGTGTGTACCAGACAGATACTATAAAATTATGAAAAGTATCAGTCATACAATTATGAAATGTATCAGCGACCTTGACCTTTGACCTTTTAAGCCCAAATTCAGCAGGCTGTCTTCGGTCACCAAGGGCAGTGTGACTGAAGTTTCAAGATCATAGATGTTAACGTTGGTAGTTATCGCGCAATATCGGTGTGTATATGCATTCCGAGGCATGGTGACCTTGAACTTTGATCTACTGATCACAAGAGCCAATAGGCTTCCTTCAGTTGCCAAAGGCAACGTACCCGTGATATTTCACAAGCGGGTATAATCCTTCTATGTATATCCGGCCATGGCAACCTTGGGACCCAACAATCAACAGTATAGTTTCAAGAGCCTTGACGTCGGTGGCTAGTGCGTGAAATGCGTGTATGAAATAAGTGTTATTATATTACAATTCATTAGAACCTTGAAAGCGAGGCATATGGGTCCTTTTGACGTTAAGAGTTTTAAGCAAAAGATGTGCGTAAATAACAAAAATGCTTTCCAGTTTGAGTAAAAAATGTCTTTTAGATCATATGCTCAGACATATAGCCCCCTCAAATACAGCGGGCTGTCTCCAAGCGCAATGTGACTGTGAAGAGCTTCAGCAGTTATCACGCAATGTCGTTGTATATGCGTATCCGGCCTGTGTGACCTTGAACTTTTACCTTCTGAACCAACAGCCAAACAGTTGTTTTTTTTGTTTGTTTGTTTGTATGGTGTGTTACGTCATTTTCAGCACATGTAAGGTTATATATGACGGTCGATACAGCCAAAATGACTTCCTTCACTAGCCAAGGGCAAATTACCAATGACGTGTTTTAACGAACCTAGGCAGGTATCTCGCGAAATGCTTTTATGCATATCCGGCCAGGCGACCTTGACCTTTACCTTACTGACGGGCATCTTTCTGTGAGCAACGGCGGTGTATCTATGACGATTCAATAGCCTAACTGTTCTACTTGGGCAGTTATTGCGGTAACTGCGTGTACGAAATAAGTGATATTTATATGTATACGCATTCAATGTTTTCTTGATTGCTAAATAGTAGATCGAGTAGCAGACTGAAATTAGTGAAAGATCAGAATGTCGGTATTATCCTATATTTATGTGTTCGTTCTTTCTTTCTTTCAACACATGTAAGGTATATGAAGGTCGATTTTTTGTGGTGGAGGGAGACCACCCACTTTTCATGGGTAGAACCAGTACTGTACGCCTCCCGCCATCCGTAAGAATCTACACTTCCTCACTAACAAGTCAAGCTCCCAGTGTGGCAATGTACCGATGAGTTAAGTTTACTGATCAGGAAGTTGACGGTGATACTTTAAAGTGTGTTATAGATGCATTTAGAGATATACTTGTGGATATGATGATACAATGAAAGACGATAGTTCCAGTATTAATGATGCAATTCTTCTTCATGCTGTTAAACATAGCTGATGATGTGTGTAAGCGTCTTAGAAAAATATAAGTGTTACGCAACGTAAACGGTTTGATGACGAAAGTAAACATCTGAAACATCATGCGTTCCTATCTGAACAAGTCGAGTTCAAATAATACCACCGCCTAGAGGGGCATATACTCGTTGCATTGTTCTCTACGACGGCCCATTTGACTAACTTTTATTTCATTTCAATTTCCTGAATTCTGAATTCCGAATTCCGAATTATGTAAATCTTTTAAATAGTGGGTACTGTACATTGGAAACCCCATGGGTCGTGGGTTCAAATCACACAGGAGGCATATCTTTTTCTTCTTTTTATGCCCCACGAAGGGTGGCATATAGTAGTCACAGTGTCAGTCAGTCCGTCCGTCAGTTCGTTCGTCCGTACTATCTTGTCCGGTAAATAACTCTGACATTTATGGATGGACTGTCAAATAACTTTGCACAAATGCTCACCACAACAAGACGACGTGTCATGTGCAATTTCCAAGTCCGTGTCTCCAAGGTCAAGGTCATACTTAGAGGTCAAAGGTAAAAAATAAGTGCTTTCCGCCTTGCCCGGTAAATAACTCTTGACATTTATGGATTTTCGGAATTCAGAAGTGTGAACCATATTGTACTAGATTAAGGATACTGGGCGTTGTCAGGCATACAGATATACGCACGCACGTGGGTGCGGTGGCGTGTGCGTGTGGGGTGGGGCAGGGGGTGTGGGAGTGGGTGGCGTCCTTGTTCCCATGATCATTGTTCCTCAGCTTCCCAAAAGCACTATTATTCTAGAATTCCTTGGATCCCTTAAAATAATTGTCAATTTTCCCCAGATCCCTAAAAATAATTGGCCATGTTCCCCAGATCCCCAATACCCCTGTGAGAAACAAAGAAAGAAAAAAAGAAAAGCACAAACACATCCCTAGGGTGTGTGTGTGGGGCGGGGGAGGAGGGTAAATTAAAACGATTTAAAATAATAATGCATCGATACTGTTTCCAAATGCCGGAGAGGGATGGGGGAGGAGAGGGAGGGAGAAGGGGCAATAGACCCTAGTTCAACAGTGTCTGTGCATATTTCAAATATGTTTCTAAAATACACAATGCTGGATCTTGACTCAACAAATACATTTAAAAATATTGATCTAGAGCTTCTCCATGTGAAGTTTGATCAAATTGATCTGGCGGTTTCTGAGAAGTCGTTAAAAGGAAAAGTTAACAACGACGATGTACAGACAGACGGACCGACGGACGACCAATTTACGATATTATAATAGCTAATGTCCTTAATATCACAATTTAAACTTCGGAATTCAGAATTCGGAATTCGGAATTCAGAATTCAGAACTACAACAAACTCGGCATTGTAAGCCTTATGTGGCTGGCTGGCATGAGCCGATATTCATAAAAGGAAAAACAATATTCCTCCTGTGAGATTTGAACCCACGACCCCTGAGGTTTCCAATGTACAGTACCCACTTTTAAAAGATGTACATAATTCGGAATACGAAATTCCCAATTCGGAATTCGGAATTCAGAATTCAGAATTCGGGATATTGAAGTGCAATAAAAGTTAGTCAATCGTACTTTTCACTTGTAAAAGGCAAGGTTAAGTTCCAGGTCAAACCTTTTTCAAAGGGAAACCATTCGATTCAGAGTTATGGGACGTTCTTTGGATCATGCACAGTTTCATTGTTATAAACCTTAGACTTTGAAAGTTATTGGCAAGGTTAAGTTGCCAGTTGAACCTTTTTTTACAAAGGAATATAATTCAAACTATGAGTCAGAGAGATGTTTTTTTTATCCCCGCCTTTTTTCAAGAAAATGTAGGGATCATGTATTCCTGTCCGCCCGTCCGTCCGTCCGTACATCCGTGTGTAATGTTGCGTGTGTGTAACTCCTCCTAATCCACTAGGTGTAATTCAGCCAAATATGACTTCCCCACATCATGACAACTTGCAAGAAGGTGGGGATCTGCGATGGTTCACCATCGACTACATCTAGTTTTTAATTGGATGTTACTGAAGCTGCGTACAAAGTTTCATTGTTGTATACCTAATATTTCGAAAGTTATTGACAAAGTAACGAAGGGCATTTTGGAAGTGCTGCACTTGGCTCGATTACTTCGTGCAATCTTAACCGATTTTAATAATTAACGCATGAACAAAAAGAGTGATTTTTTTTCTATTGATTGACACCCGATTTGCACGTGCGTGTCATGTTGGGTAAGTATTACAGCGGATTGTATAAGTATGTCAGTAACTGGCAAAGGAAGAGCTAAGAGTGTATATAAATTCGGTCGCTATTAGTGTTCGTCACTGGATATTAAAGCGGAATTCGATCAAGTGTATGAGAGTGCTGCCCTATATAAATCAAAAACAATTATCTCATAAATATTTGTGCCAGTAGAAAAGCTTTTATCACATGGAACTGCTTGTATTCCGTATAATATACCCATTACGTATTTCCTTATATTTACCATGTGTAATACAAAGTGCAGTGTCACTACGTTCGTCTAGTCAATGTCCCGGAACACCCGTTTAGTCCGTGGAGTCCGTGGATATAGCACTGAATCGGCGATGTTGTGAGGGTAACAGTCCGCCGTATGTAGATTCACCACAAGCAACAATGTGTAGTTTCTTGTCGTTTTTGAGCCATGTGATAAAACGGATCTGACACTCGTTGTCATCTCATACAAAATGTTATTAAACTCGTCCAGGAATAGGTTATTAAGCTCTCCGGAGGCTCGCTTAATAACACATTCCTGAACTCGTTTAATAAAATTGTGTATGAAATAACAACTCATGTCAGATCCTCTATATCCCTTTTCCGTGAATAACCCGTGTTTACATTGGTCGTTCTCTGCGCTGAATGTAGACGTTTTTGTCATCTTCCATTTAATACCGAATACTCCGCTTTTGGGGTGATGAAAACGTGTAGTTATTAATTAAAACATATACAAATTGCATTGAATATAAAAAAATGGAAAAATGTGTTTCGGTTTTTAGCTCTACTGGCCTTTATATGATAGTGTCCGTCGTCCGTCATCTGTCCGTTGAATATTACCTCGTTAAGACGATAGGGCCTTCCTCCGATCTTTACCAAACTTTACCAGATTGTTAATATTGATGAAAGTTCGTACAAGTTTGAAAACCAGCCAATCGGACCAGTAACAGCGGAGTTGTGGCCCTTGATTTAGTTTAAAATGCCATATTTTGCCTCATTAAGGCGATAGGGCCTTCATTTTTATCCGATCTTTACCAAACTTTACCAGATAGTTAATATTAATGTAAGCTTAGACAAGTTCGAAAACAGCCAGCTCAAACTAGTAACAGCAGAGTTATGGCCCTTGATTTAGTTAAAAATGCTATATTTTGCCCCATTGAGACGATAGGGCCTTCGTTTTTATCCGATCTTTACCAAACTTTACCAGATAGTTTATATTAATGTAAGCTTAGACAAATTCGAAAACCAACCAGCTCATTAAGACGAAAAGGTCTTCCTTCGGCCGTATTTCAGTGAAGCTTTGCAGGGATGATCAGTTCCATGTCTAGTTGTGCATATCATCGTTTGAATGATTTTCGGCAGAGTTATGGCCCTTTAAAGGTTTTAATACAACACTTTGTCTGGACTAGTTCTCCTGAATCCCTGGCCGGATTTCAACGAAACTTTGCAGGGATGATCAGCACCAAGTCTAGTTGTGCATGTCATCATAGCGTTCCGGTTTACAGATTTTTAGCGGAGTTATGGCCCTTTAAAGGTTTTTGTTACACAAACCTTTTCCGGGCTAATTCTCCTGAACTCCTTTTCAGATTTCAAAGAAACTTGACAAGGATGATCCGTATCAAGCCTAGTTGTGCATGTCAGCGCCATATTCCGGTTCAATGATTTTTGGCAGATGTATGGCCCTTTAAATGTTTTAATACACAAACTTTGTCCCAACTAATTCTCCTGATTTCCTGGCCGCATTGCAACAAATATCGGCAGGGATGATCAGCACCAAGCCTAGTTTCGCATTTCATTGCCGTGTTCCAGATGAATGAATTTTGGCAGAATTATGACGCAGACTAGTTCTCCTGAACCTCTGGCCGGATTTCAACTAAACTTGACGGGGATGATCAGTACCAAATCTTTAGCAAGTATAGCGTCCATAGGCCCTCTTTGGTCTCTTGTTAAACTGTATCATCGGAAGTGAATCATTCATAATCGAAGGAAAATAACTGTCTGCAAGTTTAAATTAAATGGTGGGTACTCTTGTCTCCCTTTGCATCTTTTTTTTATTCTTGCTCTTTTTTTTAGCAAATGTGAATATTATGTTTTAGGGTGGCGGAACCACGTGACCATTACCTCTAATGGTCCGTGCGTAAATGTCACTCAGCGATTGGATCAGGTATATATTTTACTTCGTTTCTGCAACATTGGTTTACCAAAATATGTTCTACTGACTTGGAAATCCATCAACAATTACAAAAAATTCCAGGCAAGAAGGAGGTCTGCACAAAAAAAAGACAATATTTACGAATCCGTCACGCGACACGTTAAAGAACCATAGGAATCTATTCGATAATAAGAGTAGGGCACGGTTCCCGGATTCCTATGTATCTCTGGGACATTCAATCAATCAATCAATCCTCTCGTCCTTTGGTGGAATATGTTTTTGTATTAATTTATTATTTAAGCCAAATATGGCACATGAACATGTTTCAATCATTAATATACATAATTATCACTGGTGAGATGAACATAATACATAATTATCACTGGTGAGATGAACATAATACATAATTATCACTGGTGAGATGAACATAATAAATAATTATCACTGGTGAGATGAACATAATACATAATTATCACTGGTGAGATGAACATAATTTATTCATACAGTAAATTATACATTCTGTAACAAAATTACTCAAATAGTATTTCTCTCTTTCCATCAGATGAAACAACTCATTCATTCATTTGTTGACTTATCCATTCCATCTTATATATACTCCTCAAAATAAGTTAAGGACCATCCCTTCTTTATTTCAATAAGATTAAAGTCGACATCACCGCACAAGTTTAAATACACATAGCATTCCAAAAATGGAAACTGTTTCGTGTTTTTGTATTCTTTAGGAACATTTTATACCAAAAAAAATAAATATGAAAATTCAGATTTTGAAATTTCAATAAAATGCTCTTTTTTTTCATCCAAATATGTTATTTCGTATTATTTTCATGACTATCTATTCCTTAACAAACTTATGTCACCATTTACAATACCTCAACAGATGCCAAATATGCAACTATAGGTCTTGAAAATTTACTTCATTTTGAATGGGATAAAAAAAATCAGCGTTTTTCAAAGCTGTTCGGTGTATCCATTAAAACTGTCAAAGGTTAGTCAGTTTCTGGGATAATTAAAATTTCGCGTCCATAGTATAATTGGTATTGATTAAACGTAATAAATTAATTAACAATTCGTATTAAAACTTTTAGTATTGTAGTTCTGGGGAAAATTAATGAATTTTAGAAATTATCAAAACTCTCGGACTATTTTTAATTAACAGAACAACGTTTATCAACATTTTGTTCTTTCATCTAATGCGAAAGACGTGATAATGTCCAGTTTAATGCATCATTGCGTACACATTCTGGGTAACCGTTTGAATATGGTATGGAAGTCAATTTCACTGGTAAGCATATGGAGAAATTTATTTTGAGGAGTATCTAAGACATGATATGTTCTATAAAAACAAACAATAACAGTGATAAGCAGTATACTTTAAATAGCCAGTTTGGTAAATACGGAACAAATAACAAACAAAAAGAGAAGATCAGAACGGAACGGAAAACTAAACAATACATTTTTTAAAGTCCGCATTCTTCTTTGCGAGAGATATTATTTATATAAATATCAAGTTTTTAATATTAATTGAAGGCAAGTTCTCTGTGTTACTTTAGTATTTATCTATAAGTATTCGTCGTTCAGAATCGCATATATGTGCTATTTATTAATTGCGTAAATTTTAAGAAGCTTGGGTATTTCCGAAAGTATTTTTTAATAGATACTCGGTAAAAAAAGTTTTGGACCAGGGTATATAAAGTCATATAAAAAATAAAACTAGTGGATATAATTTAGGTATCTTTTTTTAGTAACCAAGGTCTACCCTACCCGGTTAATTTGGTACCAGAAACATTAAATTCCAAACAAGATTTGATTTTAAAAAATATCGCGAACGCACAAAGGGTCTGTAAAAAATGTTGCAAAGTCCATGCAAAGTAACAGTTACGGACACATTCGAGTAACCAATTAAAAGATTATTATTTTTTCGCAAACTTTCATTGTAAACGATAATTATTGTTGATTGTTGATCTATTGTGAATTATCAACTGAGATAATAAGGGTTATGGTCGAATGTCATGGTTCAGAGATCATTGTACGGGTTCGAACACTGCCATGGTCCAAAACTTTTTTTACAAAGTATATATATATTTCTTAAATCGGCGTAATTTTTGCAGTCAATTACAAAATGTTATTCGTCATCCAAAATATATATATGTTCTAACACAGGCTTCCGCCACCGAACACATTCAATTATGACAGTCTGCATTTTGTCAGATTTACATATGTTTACGTTAAAACTCAGAAGAAGAATTGGTCCTATGAAATAGCTCTGCCGTGGTTTTATGCAATTAGGTGATCCATTCCTGAATAAATACAACGAAACGAAAACATTTACGTCGCCAACACGTGCGCTAAACACACATCGTAGAATCATGGTCTAGATAACACGTTTAACTCGTGACTACCAGTCTGCTATGTTAATGTGCAATTCGCTATGTTATTTTAGCATATTATAAACTGTTTTTGTGTGCTTTGTTTCACCACACAAACACAGTTCCCGTCAAGATTTGATTATTATATTAGATGAGAATGTCACACATTGGCTATACTATCACCAGTTTTGACATAGGTCCATTGCTTGCAGTTGTCACGTGATGCACAAGGTTTGGATTTGTAACGTTTGGTCAGTGTTGCCCTTTTCACTCTATACAGAGTTATAGCAATAAAAACAACCATCAAAGAAAATGACATCACCACTCCTGCTACTACTATAAACACAACGGGTACAGAAATCGATGACGTATCTACGTTTTGAAGATTTCCTGAAAGGGAAAAGATATGGACTTAGTAACGACAATGAAAAAGAAGAAGAAACGTTTATTTCAGACAAAGATATAGTCAACACGATACTTAATATTAAATACTTGTGTTCTGGAGTTCGATAAAGGTAAAATAATTTGTTTTAAGACAATAACATATATTGTGGTATGAAGTCATTGTCTATGTGGCAGCTACCAACCTTTACTATCGGTCACCAGTTCTACAATAATCTTTGTCTGCCCATGCACAATCTGTGGGGACGCCAACAAGCACATGAACTTCCGGTTAATGTCGTCTGTCGTCACTTCTGAAATGGTCAGATTCGCCCCTACAATTACATCGTCCCTGTAAAAGTATAAGTGTTTCTCTGTTATATATATGAAATAAGAAATTTTGCAGATATGTTACAATATATATATTAAACATCACGATATAACTAGCAACATATGCAAATAAACTGAACAACAAGTTATTATAACATTAGTTACAGTTTTCTCCACTGTGCTGAACAAGTATTTGAAAATATATATTTGCAACCTCGTGCATTTCGGCCTTCTGCGAGCACATTCTTACAAAAATATTCACATTTTTAAGAAATAAAGCACAAGATAGAGTTATTTTACAGATTAAAATTTAATATATAACTGTTATATTTACCGCGAAAATGTCATTTGTTTGTAACGTTTGCTGTACTTTGACACGTCTATCCAATCATCATCGTCGCCTTTTCCACGTGATACAAACCATGAAACCACTCTAAAGTCACTCTCACCATCCGAACATCCAAAATATCCTGTACATGGCAGTGTTAAGGATGCACCCAGTTTAGTTACAGATGGATTACATGCAAGGGGTGCAACCGGATATGGACCTCTTGCTAACATGTCACACTGTATAACACTTAGAGAATATCGACTCTCCATATCACCCAAAAATGTATCGCCTTTCTTTGGGGTACATTTGTAGTTTCCTTCATCGGAATATATAATACTTTTTATTAACAAAGTCTGGCGGTTTTCTGTGAATATAACTCTGTTGTCCTCTGTATATGATGGAGTGTAAATTATCCATGTTTGTGTAGGTTTGTCCCACTTGGACCAAATGATATCGTCAGCACCTTCAGCACAGCACTGAAATTCAGCGTAGTGTCCATATCTGACTGGGATATATTCCGATTGTTTATTCGTGAAAGAAGGTGTGCCTGAAACATGAACTGTAAATTCATCTACTCTTGCAACAGATATCGTCGACTGTTCTCATTAACATTTTAAAACAGTAAGACCAATATAAATAACTGAACTACAGGCGCCTTGAACATTCATTGTGGCCTTCATGTCACATCTGTCATGAATACGTCTGCAGCAGTATACAAATTGTCGTTGATATTTTTCATTTATATATACGACTATATATATGTTTCGGTTGAAATTAATACGCTTTACAATCCAGTTAGCCTGTAAACCCACATCAAACTAATGGCACCAGAAATGATTTCCTGATTTTATGATAAATACATATATTGCACACAAAAACAGTCTAGAAAAATATAGATTGGCCTTTATTTACAGGGGAACGAATGTGTGTTCTTTCGAGCCATATTACATGCGTTACATGTATGCATCTGCACATATTGACATTATAAACAACCCGGAACACAAAATGTTTGAACTATCATATGAAATTATGTGTACGATACCTGTCTGTTCTCTTGGTGTAGATGCGGAACACAGCTCCCCATTCGTCAGTCCGAAAACAAATAAGACGGCCACTATCGTTATTACAGTTTTCCTAGTTAAAACCTCCATATTTGAGATACCTGAAAGTTGTAAAAAAAAAATGGAGGAAGTTATTTATTTATTTTGTTTAAATAAAAAGCACAATTTCTTTGTCGTTAAACCTTTTATAACAAATGAATGAACACGTAGTAGTGGTTTCAAGTAATCAAATAAAGACCTGATGTCAGATACAAATAAAGACCTGTAAGCGTTATTTATATACACGACAGATAAGTGCAATATTTATAAATATATGTATTACTGAACCAATGTTGAATCAGACGCAATTGTGCATTTTCAAGTTTAAAGGATGTGTGCTTGTCATTAGCGTACACCCACGCACCTTTACCACGCCCCACTTAAAGCTTTAGTTACACTAAATCAGCCTGCTGCAATCGAATATAGTTCTGTATTAAAGAGTGCTAATATTTTTTTCTTTAAAACTTTTTTTAGTGCAGTTTCCTGTTGGTTTTTTTGTTGCTTCAACTGTATTCTGGACATGCAGCAGAGGAGTCTTTTTTTGTATCATGTTTTCAACGAACATGCAGAGAGAGAGGCAAAATACTAAATGTCATTAAATCCATGTATAGTAATGTCAAATCAAGAGTTAAATACAATCAACAACTTAGTGAAGATTTCTCATGTACATTCGGAGTAGCTCAGGGTGAGTGTGTCTCACCTTTTTTGTTTTCTATGTACGTTAATGATCTAGAAGACACGTTGAGTTTAAAGGGTTTTCAAGGTGTAGGTTGATATTTGAAAATGCAGCTCGTCACATGTTTTTGACAGTTTTTGATATACATTCCAAAAGTGAAAGTAGACAGGGTATGAAATTGCAAGGGATAAAATAAAGTTGACCTTTGACTCGGTGTTAGTATACAGCTGAAGAAATGTTTCTTAGAAGATAGTCAACCCCCTATTTCCTTGTTGATGTTTAATAGCAGATATGTTTATTTGCATGATAAATTAAGTTTCCCAGAATTGAAACATATTTGAGTTTTTAACAGGTTGTCAACAGTTTCACTTTTATGGAAGGGGTATGGAGACTCATTTACACTATTTTAACTTAAAGGGGCTGGAGGCGATATAGAAGCGTGATAGGTGTTAATCCAAATAGAAATAAAACCTACATACTGTACTTCAGTTCCATGCGAAAGGTTCATACATTAAATTAAACCGTATGTTACCTTTGGGTTAATTATTGTTAATGAAAATTCGATCTGGAAAGCTCGGCGACTCGGCTGCGTCTTGTTGCTGAATCATAAATATTCATTTAAACGTACTTTAATAAAAAATAAAAAAACTTATATAAGCCTTAAAGCAGCATATGAATTATTATTAATAATTAATACAACAAAACCCGCCGAGTCTTTTAGGTTTCAAGACCAAACTACTGCATTAACAATAATCAAATTGTACGCATACTTGGTCATGCTTTAGTGCATATGCCATTGAATATGAATCTGAAAAACAGTATGAAGGTTATATTCGTATATAAATTGACACCAAAGATGCTTCCTGATCGCCTCCAGAACCTGCTACATATATGTTTTGGACTGTTCTTTCTTTGAATTAAAACCATTCCATTTATGTGACAAAGGGTGTTTTGGGGAAAGGACTGATCAGCAGCCAGACATTGTAAATCTGATCAGCCTGCGAGTTACTGGCAGGCTGATCTGGGTTTACAATTGACGCGAAGGCTATTATAGTCGTGCTTAGCGGTTAAGGGTTAAGCAAACTATATCACACGCCGCTTACAAGCGATTCGTACGAATGGCTTGAGGAATACAGAATTGGTTCTACCCAGAAATAAGTGGGTACAAAATATCGACCGTCATATGTGGCCTTATATGTGCTAACAAATCACGTAAAACACCATTAAACAAAAAAGAAAAAAGAAAAAAGCGTACAAGCCGTACGTGTTCTATTTTAATTAGTATACAAACGTATCGCTGCATACACTATTTTCTATTCTGAGAAAAATAAAACGACAAAAAAACAACAACATTTTTTACGTGTTTTTTTTCCTTCTTTTTTTTCTATTTGAACGTTGATGTCACCTAAAGCAAATTAAATTATTTATGTTTTACGTATGTTTGATATAACTGTTACTTGGCAAAAGAAGCTGACAATGACATTGATGAAGAATAATGAAGACTGCACCAATCGTGTTTGGATCATTGGAACAATTCCGTGTCATGCTCTTGTATGGGTAATTGTTAGGTTTAAAACGGCGTCAACCTCGAGAATTCCCTGCATTCAACATAAAACCCATTTGGTACCACCGAGGTTCACATTTCTAGGGTTCAACCTGGGATGAAAAAAACGCACAGTACTTAGGCCACACTGAAAAATATCTGAGTTTACACAAACCCGAACTTAGATTTTACAGATGTGTAGGTAGATATGTAGGTAGGTAGGAAAATCTTGTTTTTCCTTGCATGTATGTCCGATTAGTTTGTGCATGTTGTTTAATGATTAAATGTTTGGACTTAGAACATTACTTTGTGTACTTATTTCGATATAAAATGCGGATCGTCTACAATAAGGGACCGTATAAAATGCGGATCCGACAGAATACGACTAAAAAATAATCATGTTTTATTGAAAGAAAAATGTTTGGAGTCAGACCGATTATTTTTTGGACCGGTCGCGTTCGGGCAAACAAACATAATTTTAATTATGGCCTGATGTATATTCTTTTTAGCTCGACTATTAGATCGACTATTCGAAGAATAAGAGAGCTTATGTAATCCCCACGGCGTCAGCTTCGGCATCGGCGTCGGCGTTGGCGTTGGCGTCGGCGTCCCGCATCAAGGTTTGCGTATAAGCTGTGTTTACAAGTCTATGTCTCTTACCTTTCTTATCCCAGCACAACCAAATATGACCATGAGCTTCCTTATAGCATTGTCTTAAGGGCTGCATACGTAATGTTGGTTCCTGTAACCCATGGGCTCCCATGGAACCCAAATTCTGATAGCCCTTAAAATGTGTCCCATTTCACATCAAATTTTGCTTGTAAGCTGTGGTTTCCTTAGAGGTTTCCTTGTCTGTTGTAAAGGGTTGCGTAAGTCATTTGGTCTTCTGCAAATTCTGGGCTCCCATGGAATCCAAATTGTGATGGCCCATAAAATGTGCAATAAAGGCAGATCAAGGTAAAATGCATTTTATTCATACTTCACCTTTTTTTTCTCTTTTTTTTTCTTCATATATCTGTGTTGTTTTGGTCATTACACATATAGCTACGTTCATCTCGATGTTTAAAGGGAATGTAGCGACACAGTCAAACAAGCTCTATTATTGAGAGTTCTGAAAAACCTGGAAAAGGGTGAAAGAATTATCAAAATCGGACAATAAACAAAAAAGATATGACCATTTAAATGTTGTTCTAAAACGAATATGGGAGCCGCCATTTTTAGAACTATGACATCATAGTTCCATATTACCATATATGGAATATTGATTAATATCATTTAAAACAAAGAAAATCACTGAAAATGAATACATTTTTTTTATTTTCCCCTATAAATCAGTAAATTTTCATATTTATTAATATTCTATATATGGTCATTTAGAACCGTGATGTCATAACTCTCAAAATGGCCGCTTCCATATCCGTTTCAACAGAAACTTCAAATGATCATATCTTCTTTGTTTATCATCCGATTTTGATCATTCTTTCGACCCTTATTCAATTTTTTCAGAGCTCTCAATCATAAAGATGGTTTGGCTGTGTCGCTACATTCCCATTAAATTAACCAACTCATTGAGACCATACTGCATCTATTTATTATTCTCTGAAAAATCTAATAGTCGAGCTACGCAGTTCTCCGTCAGCTCTTGTTATTTATATCTAGTGTGTGTGTATTGATGGTAATAACCTTGGCAGTGAGTGAATTCGGATTGCATTCTATGTTTAGAATGGATAATATAAACAGGTAGTATTTTCCTTTCGTTTTGCATGATGATTTAACATTACATACAATAAAAAAACATGTTATTATAACAATTCATAATTATGTACAGCATTGTAGATGTTACATAGTTGTATACATAGGAAGTCACTGCCTTACATACACCTGCGGACACAATACGTATATAAGAAATAAACTGTTGATACAAATATAAAGAGCAGCTGCAAGTATTGGCCGTCCACTATGCCTCTCATTCACTTGGTTCAATGGTTTGGTTTTGTTTGTTTCTATGGCGTTTTACGTCATTTTCAACACATGTTAGGTTATATATGACGGTCGATTTTTCAACCACTTTTCCTGGGTAGAACCAGTACTGTACACCCTGCCATCCGTAAGAATAGACACTTTCTCGCTTGCAAGTCGAGCTCCCAGTGGGATTCGAACCCGCAGCGGTGAGAGGCGAACGTTTACAACGCAACGTCGTTAACTGGCCACGGTTCAATGGTAGCTTCGAGAATCATAATAACAAGCAAATTCGATGAATTGATATCCCCCCGTCGAATAATGTATTATCCTCGACTGGAAGAAATGTGTTCGTATTTTTTTAAATAAATATAAATCTTCCTAAATTCGAACATCTACTAGATAGCAGATTTGTAAATAAAAAAAGTACCATTTTAAGGCATTGGCTTTTATAGTGGGACTAAAGGGCTAGACTGGGTGTAATATTAGCAGATTAGTGTATATTATAGTAATAAATGTAATATACAAGAAATCCATATCAATGATCACTTTTTAATTACCTGGCCATGTGATATTTATCGATCTGATTACTTCATCTCATTACTAGTCTGCTATTAGATCATGGTCTTCTTATTTCAGTGGGGGATGTATTTGGCTCAAGTTTGTCTAGCTAGCACCTTTGAACAAACTTGGTAGAGGACCATAAGCTGAGTGCAAATACAAAATATTAAACTGTTGGCTCTTGTAGTTTCAGAGAAGAAGATGTTTTTAAGTGTTTCCCTATAAAGTCTTTGTAAAATATGGGATCCCTGGGGTGGGGCCAAATTTGACCCCACGGTCACCATTCAAACAAACTTGGTAGAGGACCATAATCTGAGTGTAAATACAAAATATTAAACCTTTGACTCTTGTAGTTTCAGAGAAGAAGATTTTTAAAAGTGTTTCCCTATATATAAGAATATGTAAAACTGTGACCCCTGGGGCGGATCCAAATTTGACCCCAGGGTCGCCATTTGAACAAAATTGGTAGAGGTTCCATAAGCTGATAATAAATAAATAATATTAAACCTTTATCTCTTGTAGATTTTTGAAGTTCTTCCCTGCACATGTTTAGTGTTGGTTCTACCCAGGAAGCCATCGAGAGTGATTAATACTCGTATTTGTTACGAAATCGATGTGGACGAAATATATAGGTTTAAACTAAACTAAATATTCTCAAGTATGCATTTAACGTAGAGTGTTTCAATTAAAGGAGACATAAACTATACGTGATGTTTTTATCCTCTTGTTACATTCTGAACCTGTTACGTGTACCATGGATCATTAAGTGGTCCGAGTATTAACTTTCATACCCAATTCTCCAAGAAGCGAAAACGGGGTTGCCTGGGGTATGAAATAAAACCTTAATTTCGGCATAAATAGTTTGCATATTGTAAAATTAAAACATTTAATATGTAATTTTAAAACAAGTTTTCGCATTTTTTCAGTAAAACATGTTTTTAAACGTGTTTTGTTGTGCCGTTATAATGTCCTGCTAATATAAGCTTTTCCATCGCTTGATGGAATTAAGGCGGGAACACGCAATGTATGTTTATAAAGTTCCTCTGCGAGACAATGATACTATATATACGCCATATGATACATACTAATAATGATTAAGAATTTTATTTTTTCATAACAACGGGCGTGGTTTTCTTCCAACTTCTTGTTACTTATTTTATTAGCCGTCATCTCGAGTGGCTAAATATCAGCACAAGTGTATATCGTAATTTCCGGATGACTGTGACGCTCTTAATCAGTTTCCGCATTTAAACATTAACATGCGTGCTTCATATGAGTAAATGTCATCGCAATCACGTGGTGTATCGTAGGTCAAGGGCTGAAACTAGCTTGACATTTTTAGAATTATAAGTTATCTTGCATTTAAATTTAACTGAAAAACGTATAATCTGTGTATCTTAAATTTGTCCTTTTGACGAGATTGTATTTTTTTTTTATTATAAAGGTAAGCGAACAAAATATTAAAGGTATGGGAAACCAGCGCAGTTATGCAAAAGGGGAATTGTAACGCATTTTTCTCCATCCTATCGTACAGCATATACTCAAATTAGATAAAAAAAAAAAAGTTCTTCATCAAGATATATTACTCTGTCTTCACATGTTGTGTTTTGTTCCCTGTTTATGACTTTCTTGCTCATTTGATATAGTTTATGTACGGTACTGTGAGGACCTGCGGTGTACGGTACTGTGAGGACCTGCGGTGTACGATACTGTGAGGACCTGCGGTGTACGATACTGTGAGGACCTGCGGTGTACGGTACTGTGAGGACCTGCGGTGTACGGTACTGTGAGGACCTGCGGTGTACGGTACTGTGAGGACCTGCGGTGTACGGTACTGTGAGGACCTGCGGTGTACGATACTGTGAGGACCTGCGGTGTACGGTACTGTGAGGACCTGCGGTGTACGGTACTGTGAGGACCTGCGGTGTACGATACTGTGAGGACCTGCGGTGTACGGTACTGTGAGGACCTGCGGTGTACGGTACTGTGAGGACCTGCGGTGTACGATACTGTGAGGACCTGCGGTGTACGGTACTGTGAGGACCTGCGGTGTACGGTACTGTGAGGACCTGCGGTGTACGGTACTGTGAGGACCTGCGATGCACGGTACTGTGAGGACCTGCGGTGCACGGTACTGTGAGGACCTACGGTGTACGGTACTGTGAGGACCTGCGATTCCATTGTCTTTGTGCGCTGTGGTTGCTATAATACATTAGTTCAATGTTGTGACATACCACCAAAATGTAATGTGTTTGTGGTAGTTTGTAAGAGAGCATATTCACCTGACTATTACCAAGGTCTGTTTGTAACATTTGTAACACTTTATTCTCTTTATTAAAGTTCGCTTTTAAGCAAACAAGGTCGCCTCTCTGCTGTGATGCGCGTGTATTTCCCATTCACAAATAGGGTAATTGTCTATCCTGGAATAGATGTACATGTAGAAATCCACAAAATGCATGCTTATTTTGTCATTTCTCATTAAATGTTTTCATGAACCCTATCTATGTTCATGTAGCACTCGTTATGTGGCAGAAAATAATGATTTTGGCCCAGCGTAAATGGATATCAGCCCACTTTAAAACATTACAATTTGCAGCACGATATGCCATTCTGCTTGTTTTTACAGTATGACCTTTTTGCGTTAGTTCCCCGTAATACCCAATTCATTCATTGCTCCGTATTGACTGGGTCAAGAAACAATCAGCCACACTTTACGCGGGTCAGTAAAAACTGAATATTTGGATGTTGACTGGGTAATGCAACAATAAGCCGTGCCTCGTCCGGGTCAGTAAAAAACGAATATTTGGATGTTTGCTGGGTCAAGTAACAATAGCCGCGCCTTTCTCGGGTCAGTAAAAACTGAATATTTGGATTTTGGCTGGGTCAAGTAACAATAGCCGCGCCTTTCCCAGGTCAGTAAAAACTGCATATTTGGATGTTGGCTGGGTAATGCAACAATAAGCCGCGCCTTCCCCGAGTCAGTAAAAACTGTATATTTGGATGTTAGAACTTGGATGTTGCATTGGTCAAGTAACAATCAGCCGTGCCTTCCGCGGGTCAGTTAAAACTGAATATCTGGATGTTGACTGGGCAGTAATGCAACAATCAGCCTCGCCTTCCCCAGGTCAGTAACAACTGCATATTTGGATGTTGGCTAGGTAATGAAATAATCATCCGAGTCTGCTACGGGCTACTAACATATTTCATTATCATTACGGTAGGCCAGGTAGTGCAAGGTAGTGCGAGCTGTCGGCTCGCCGGTGGATGGTCCCGGTAGACCTCACCGAGCCGTTGGCTGCTGAAATTAAGCTGATGGAGCGATGTAGGAGGGCCGCCGTGGCTGTTGTTGTTGTTGTTGTTGTTGTTGTTGTTTTAGTTTCCGTTGATGTTATCCGACCGAACTTAAGCGACTGCCTGGCGTCCGTGATTTCGTTTTCATTTTTTATATCGGTTTTTAAGAGCTTATTAAATAATAATTAATTAGTTCGATAATACTTCAGGATCTTTGTGGAAGTCATCGTTAATTTATCAGACCACAATCAGGAAGTAAGTATATATAGCCCTGCCATAATTTTTCAAACGCTGCGTCTGATCAACTTTGAACTTTGAACAAAAGAAGCCACTGTCCAAACAGTTACAGATCGCACGTCATCAACAACACCCGTGAACAAGCAAAGTGCGTGCGTATAAGCGTTTATTTATCCTCGCTGTATTGCACTAAGCATTTTAGCGAGCAGACCTAGGTTTCAAGTCTCATCCGAAGGACTGGTAAGGTAGGACATACTTTTGAAATATTTCGATAATTAACCCAAATTCGGTCCTGGCTGGGATTGAACGCGCGATCCCTGGGTTACTAAGCCGCAGTGCTAACCATTACACCACGGCGCTACCTAAAGCAAAGTGTATGGGAAGCCATAACCGTCAAAATGTGGATATTTACAAACATTTCAATGACAGGCCATTTAATTCAACATGAAGTCATTTGATGACGTACATATTGATTCGATGCGAAATGTAAACTCGGTTCATTCGTTACAAAGTGAATTGATACGGTTCAAAGTGAAATGAAACGATGTAAAATTTCAAACCATACGACGCAAAGTCATTAGATGACGTACATATTGATTCGATGCGACGTGTAAACTCGGTTCATTCGTTACAAAGTGAATTGATACGGTTCGAAGTGAAATGATACGATGTAAAATTTCAAACCATACTACGCAAAGTCAATTGATGACGTACATATTGATTCGATGCGACGTGTAAACTCTGTTCATTCGTTACAAAGTGAACTGATACGGTTCGAAGTGAAATGATCGGGCGAAAACACAGTCGGTGCGATGCAAACGCAATCCGTTCGACAGAAACTGATTTCATTACGTGCAAAGTGAAACGGTGCGACATCTGGCGGCGATATTTGCCACATCACTTGCAGGGTTATTTCCCCTACATAATATATGATAAATCAAAGTACTAAAAGTACTGAGAATGCAAGGTTTGATAGGAAAGACTGTATGGATATTTGCACGATCAAATTTCCATAAATTTTACATAGTTTTAGCCAACTTGGCGATCTTTGGCGACCTACCAAAATCTTAGAGGGTCAATCCATTCCAAATATATTGTGACAAGGATTTGGCAATTCACAGCATTTAAAATTCTGATGGAAATTGTTGCAAATTATTGGGAATGCATCATAGATTTAAAAATAAATAAAATCTAAGCAATTTATTGCAAAATGGTATCTGATTACATTACAAGGGCCCAAACATGGCCCATTTTAAATCCATTGACATCCGAAATTTGTTCAGGAATTCTAAAAATACCATCTATGAAAGGCCAATCATAGGTACAGGTATTCAAAATTATATCATTGCAGTATCTTGATTTGTCAATGAGTTTATTCCTTATATAAGTTGTACCGAAAAATGGTACCATTCCCAATTTGGCAAAAAGTAAGTTTTTCTCAATTTTTTTGAATATTTTTGAGTTAAACTTTTAACAAAAAAAAGAGGAAAACTATATGCTTTTACGGGAGGGTAATTAAATACTACAAGAGAATGTATAAATGGTAATGTGTTTGCAAAGTATTTAAGCATACAATATTCCATGCTTGTGTTTGTAAAGTATTTAAGCATACGATATTTCTTGCTGTTGGTTAATTAAACAATTAAACCTTGTCACTGTTCTTCGAGCTAGCATTTATTGAAATTCTACAACAAATTTATATAAAAACAAGCTTTATAATAAACTTTATTCATTTCTAAGTCGAATCAAGTCACTTAATTACTTGTATAAAGCGAGTAAGTCACGAAAAATAAAGTATTATCGGCATTCACAAATGTCTGTCTTTCGTCCCCGATGTTTTTATCGGCGATTTTCTCCAGTCTAACATCGATTTTCTGCATATAAAATGCAAGAAAAAAAGCTTATTGTATTGTTTCCTTGTATTGTAATTTGTACGCACCCCCCTTTCGGAAACCTTAAAAGAAGTAAAAAAAACTGCGTACTATACAAGGTAAAAAATACGGTAGCTAGGTAGCTAGATTTGTATTTTTTTTTTTTTTAGTTAATACTACAGTAAAGTTTCTTTTCAATGTGTGGGACAGACATAGAGAAGTTGAATCAACGGGTAGTGCCTCTTGTTAAGTTATTTGTCCCTGCAGCAGAAGACGTTTTCTAGGTTACGCCACTGAACTTGGACAAGTTCAAAACCAGTTGCATCAGACTAGACACATCAGAGTTATAGCCTTTGATTTTTTAAACAAAATAAATTCGTGGATTCACAAGTCTCGCCTAACGGGGGCTGGACTTAAAAATAAAACGGTCAATGATGCTTAAATGAGGTTGTAAACATTTTAGTAACTAAAAACAATGGAGTTTGGCGTTTGCTGAGATGACATTTAAATGCATTTGTTTAAAAGTAAAATGCCATTCTATTAAAAACAAGAGGCCCAAGAGGGCCTGTGAATGCTCTACTGGCTAAAACGGCTCTTACATCAAGGGTTGTCGACATAAAATTCCCATCAGTATTTTTTTTCAAACATTGCAAAAACAACAGGGATAGGATGGCCTTAGATCGCTCACCTGGTAATCATGGGAAATAAGTCTGCTGTGTCTAGTCTGGCATGGGTATTTTTTAATTTGTCCCACTTCTATGAATGAAATTTTATAAAAATGGGGCGGGGTGGTGGGGGACGGGTTTATATTAACATTCTAAACAAATATTGTAAAGATCAGATAAAAAATGAAGTAACTACAAATTTAACAAAGGAAATACAATATAGCATTTTTCAGCAAATCAAGGGCCATAACCTGTCGTTACTAACAAGATCTAGCTGGTTTTCGAACTTGTCCGAGATTTCATTGATATACCGCGATTTGCACAACTAGACATCATACTGAGGCTTCCTACCAAATTGTGTAGAAAGTTTAGGATAGGTAGCGCCGACAAGAAATTTAAATGTGAAAGTACCATAACTCCGTCATAAATCAGCGTACTGGGAAAAAGCGCGATATGCACAACTAGACATCTTACCGATGCTTCCTGCCAAGTTTCGTCGAAATCCAACAAGGCTTTAGGAGGAGTAGAGCCGACAAGAAATTTAAAAGTAAAAATGTCAAGGGGCCTTAAATCAACGAACGAACCGAAAAAAATAATGAAATAAAAAAAAAAAATATATATATATATAATTTTTTTTTTTAAAAACAACAACAAAAAAATAAACAAAAAACATTTAAAACAACAAACGAATAAATATATCAAATACAAAAAAATAAAAAAAATAAAAAAAATATATATATTTAAAACAAATTTAAACAAAAAAAAATGTACAAATAATAAAAGAAAATATACTAATAATAAAAAAAAAGGCAAAACATCTGGTAAAGTTTGGTAAAGATCAGATGAAAAATGAAAGCCCTGTCGTATTAACGAGGCAAAATATAGCATTTTTTAACTAAATCAAGGGCCATAACTAGTCCGATCTGGCTGGTTTTCGAACTTGTGCGAGCTTTCATTGATATTAACAATATGTTAAAGTTTTGTAAAGACCGGATGAAAAATGAAGGCCCTGGCCAGTAGAGCTAAAAATCAACAGCTCCAGAAAGTAGGTCAAGGTCATAGATGAAATCCATGGATCCAAACAGATGCACTACCCAAGACACAACTATGTCAAAATAGAATATGTTTTCTTCCAAAGATTAAGCTATAAATTAGGTTTAAAACATCTAGTGCATAATAATAGTTCATGAGAGAGTGATGTAAATGTAACAATTAAAGTTATCTGCCCTTTGCTTGGATGGTGAAGGTCACATCCACATCCACATTTGCTTTGTCACGTTGCAATGTACCACTCAAGATACAACTATAAGCAAAGAGTGCATACAGTTTGTGAAAAAGTGACCTAAACGCAAAAGTTGAAGGTAACAATTAAGTTATCTGCCCTTTGCTTGGAGGGTCAAGGTCACTTTCACATTTGCTTTGTCACGTTGTGATGTACCACTCAAGATACAACTATAAGCAAAGTTTTAAAGGTCTAGTGCATACAGTTTGTGAAAAAGTTTGTGAAAAAGTGACCTAAATGCAAAAGTTGAACCTAAAAATTATTAAGTTATCTGCCCTTTGCTTGGAGGGTCAAGGTCACTTCCACATTTGCTTTATCACGTTGCGATGTACCACCCAAGATAGTTTGAAAGGTCTAGTGCATACAGTTTGTGAAAAAGTGACCTAAACGCAAAAGTTGAACCTAAAAATTATTAAGTTATCTGCCCTTTGCTTGGAGGGTCAAGGTCACTTCCACATTTGCTTTGTCACGTTGCAATGTACCACCCAAGATACAACTACAAGCAAAGTTTGAAAGGTCTAGTGCATACAGTTTGTGAGAAAATGACCTAAACGCAAAACTTGAATGTTGACGCCTCCGCCGCCGCCGGAAAAGCAACACCTATGTCTCTTTTTTTCTTCGAATAGGCGAGACAAAAACTGTTTTCCGGCCTTAGACTATTCAAGCCAGTAGAGTGATACAGGCCCTCTTGTGCATCTTGTTCCCGGAAGACTACTTAATACACGCCACTCTGTAAATGACATAATTTTAGACATGGAAGTCATCTTGAGTGACAGTTTGGCCATGAACACAAATCACAAATCTGTCTATCCATCAGCAATTTCATAAAATAATATTCTAGTCTAGATTTGAAACAGTTTAATGACAATTGATCACAATATATTTGGAATAGATTGACCCTCTAAGATTTTGGTAGGTCGCCAAAGATCGCCAAGTTGGCTAAAACTATGTAAAAGTTATGGAAATTTGATTGTGCAAATATCCATACAGTCTTTCCTATCAAACTTTGCATTCTCAGTACTTTTAGTACTTTGATTTATCATATATTATGTAGGGGAAATAACCCTGCAAGTGATGTGGCAAATATCGCCGCCAGATGTCGCACCGTTTCACTTTGCACGTAATGAAATCAGTTTCTGTCGAACGGATTGCGTTTGCATCGCACCGACTGTGTTTTCGCCCGATCATTTCACTTCGAACCGTATCAGTTCACTCTGTAACGAATGAACCGAGTTTACACGTCGCATCGAATCAATATGTACGTCATCAATTGACTTTGCGTCGTATGGTTTGAAATTTTACATCGTATCATTTCACTTCGAACCGTATCAATTCACTTTGTAACGAATGAATCGAGTTTACACGTCGCATCGAATCAATATGTACGTCATCAAATGACTTTGCGTCGTATGGTTTGAAATTTTACATCGTATCATTTCACTTCGAACCGTATCAATTCACTTTGTAACGAATGAACCGAGTTTATACCGTATCATTTCACTTCGAACCGTATCAATTCACTTTGTAACGAATGAACAGAGTTTACACGTCGCATCGAATCAATATGTACGTCATCAAATGACTTTGCGTCGTATGGTTTGAAATTTTACATCGTATCAATTCACTTTGTAACGAATGAACCGAGTTTACACGTCGCATCGAATCAATATGTACGTCATCAAATGACTTTGCGTCGTATGGTTTGAAATTTTACATCGTATGTTTTCACGTTGAACCGTATCAATTCACTTTGTAACGAATGAACCGAGTTTACACGTCGCATCGAATCAATATGTACGTCATCAAATGACTTCATGTTGAATTAAATGGCCTGTCATTGAATGGTTTGTAAATATCCACATTTTGACGGTTATGGCTTCCCATAAAAGTGACCAAACGCGCTGGTTTATATACTGAGCAACTCTTCTGACTAGACTATTTTTATTTTGCAATATTTATTTTTATTTTAAGTCGTACTCACAGTTAAAATGTATTACTCATACATTTGACCATTCACTCTGGATATGTGTAAAGAAAAACCGGGTCGATAGCTGTCACATTACCTCACACGAAATGCACGTGCGTTTTGTGAAAATTTGCTTTTTTGAATTGTCTCGTGCTGATTTTTTATTTTTATAATCGAATTGTTATAGCCAAACGATATCCACACAATAAAAACACAATATTTTAAAAATGCGAAGACTAAATATGGAAGAACGAGCGCGAGCAATAGGCATGGTCCAGGCTGGGATGTCTCACTATCAGGTATTGTAATTAGTTGACTTACTTTTACGTACTGTTTGTGACTTTCGAATTGCTCGCTCGATTTGGAAAAAATGAAATTGTGATTTCAAATTTCAATAAATTTTGTTGAAATTACGGAATAAAATGTGAAACATGTTAATGTTGTTGTCTGTACAATTTCAGATAATTTCACTCACTAATAAAGATTATAGAGCCGATTATATACGTAGTCTAGTTAGAAGAGTTGCTCAGTAAACATGCATAATATGCATGAACTTGTATATAACCATGTACGTATGGGCGTATGTACAAGTTAAATAAAATATATGTTCTGTTCATATTAGGTTTACAGTATACCCTGAATTAACGTGTCCTCCCTAATAAACGACTCCACCTACCCCATTTATTCATAAGGGGCACTTTACACGAGGCCATACATTACGTTTTGTTTGTTTGTTTACACATCAACCCAATTGTTTTAATTATCCCTTTGTAAAATGCAACATGTCTAAACGAGAAGTATACGGTAGGTATGCGAATTCATTTTTTTATTTTTTATTAGCCATTCTTCTTTAAAACTGTTTAATGTGTATACGTGATTTCAGATACCTTATCTATTAAACCATGTTTGCATAAATATCGTTACTTTCACTTACCTTTTGTAGGTATTGTCCTTTTCAGGGTCCTTATATAAGGTTAGTCTAATAGGATGCAGGATATATAATATAATGTAGCTTACCAGTATGTTACCTTGTTTTTCACATCTCTGCTGTTATATAGTAATTACTAAGAGAAAATAGAAAGCTTGATGACAACATGGTATGTAAAATATTGAAAATGACACATATACCATTTATCATTTAGAACTAACATGCAGGGTTATCCTACTTTCGATTCATTTATTTCATTCATTCATTATTGAAATATGTTCATAGATATATTAAGCATGTTAAAGGTATTCGGTTTTCCATGTATTATCATTAGATGCATTAGATCTTTAATTAAAAAAATGGGAACCCTATTTGTAATCATTGGGATACCAGGCAAAGTAAGAAATCGGAATCCGTAAAAGACCGAACGATCACGGTACTCCGCTTTTTCGTCACAATTACAAAATTCCGGGGACCAGCGTAAAATGTGTGTACACGGAAGGACATATAATTTTTTCCAAGTAGTGTCGGAGATTGGTATATTCTGGTAAAATAAAATGACATTATCCTCGTAAGTTCTAGGTTTCATCTATTTTAAGAACTTCTCTATAATATAGTGCACTCATATAGACATGACATCGCTCAGATGAATAGTGGGGGGTTTATGATTTTTTTCACGTTCCTCCAATTGCTTTTGGTGGGTGGGGAAACGGAAGACTTTATCCCACGATCAGACACGTTCTTCATGACTGATAACGTGCTGTATTGAAGGTAATATATAAGTAATGTAAGCATACCAGGTTTTAAGAAACGGAGGTCCTGACATAATTCGTAGAGACAATTTATATTAAAGTTAAATTATACTGCAATATATATTTATTCATAATCATTTCTTGTTTATATGTATTCATCTGTTCTAGGATCACAACTGTACTCTTATCATATGCAGCGAGTAAATATACAGGTAGGAGACATGGGTTCATAAACGCTCTAGTTTATCGATTTATGTTGACGCGCTATCACGACGCCATTTACTATTTTATTGGTACAGGTAAATCGATCGTAAGCGCATTACATTTGAAAAGTTAAAATTTCAGCCAACATCTCAAAATAGGCAGTTTTTACAGCCTTTTTTTTTTTTACGGCTTTCTGTTATAATCAACATCACAAACATTTTCATCACCTCTTTTTAGGCTTTGTCTTATAATCACCACCGTGAATTTACCTTCTTGACAAAGATAAATATGTCTACTATTCACTTTTTGTTATTAATTATGCCTGATATAACCCTTAGGCTTAGTCTCATATATCGTTTGCAATAGCTATACACTGTCACTTTTTTTTATTTGGCGCTGAGTGGCGCCATCTTTGTTACACGGAAATGTCTGGTAAAATGTGCTTTTATACATGCAAACAGTCAGGTCTACACTATCCATCTCCTCAGAAGGTCTTAACAGTCAGGTCTACTCTCTCCATCTCCCTCAGAAGGTCTTAACAGCCAGGTCTACTCTCTCCATGTCTTAAAATATTTGTAGGAAAAAAACTTATTTTTTAGCATTATAAAAAAAAAGCCAAACTGAATTCACAGAATGGGGCCATCATTGACAATTACAAATTAAGCAATTTTCTAAAAATTGCCCCGTATTATGTATGTGTTTTTTCTGACCTTCAGGATGGTAGTCATGGAGAAGATGAATAGATTCTGGTTGACCTTGGTAGTGGTGGCTGGGGTTCCAGTGGTGGCGGACATCTGCCCAAAGGTTGACCCAGATTCTTCCGGTATGTTCCTACCAGTTTTAGGTCAATCATAAATGACTTTGTCCATCTCAGACAATAACTTCAAACATTAAAGCACACATCTACATGAAAGCAGCATGTTCAACCCGTAAGTAGACCCACGTGATGTCACTGTGAATGACCTACACCTGCTTTGACATGTTGTTCATTAAGTCAGTTACTCACACAATTACAACAATCGAGCCATCAAATTGCATACATACTTATACAATTATAAGTATAATAGGAGTATTGTCAATGACTTTGTTTCTTTTTTATTGGGATCACTATACTCGTTGGAGGCCAGTTTCCGTCCAAGCCCAGTTTCCGTCATTCTCATTTAAAAAACGTTTTTTACACTGCAAATTACTTTCGCGATGTCACTTATTGTCAGACGTGTATAACTGAAGATTGGAAACAGGAAAATCAACCAAAAAGTAAATAAGCGGTAAAAAACGAAAGGGATTTCTCCGAAAAATGTGTTTACTTCCTTATATGGCGTTGGGGATGCGCGTGCATACTGCCGCATAATAAACTATTAACAAAATAACAACGTAATGACGTCATATTTTTATCACTCTTCAGTGGACGCAGTTAAAATATACCGGATTATATAATTTAACCAAAGAGAAGCAACTCGTACAACCTGTATCTGTTTGATTTACACAGAGTTACTGTAAATTGTCGTCGTTGAACGTTTTACATTGACGTTACCAGGCGCATTGTTATAACGATCGATGTGACTGATGGATTAATGCAAACATACCATTTTTACAATGAAATTGTTGAATAGACTTGCAAACAAGTTTCTAATTCATAAAAGTTTACTGTATCTTGACCTAGTTGAATCTATCACTCGATAAAATACATGACGGAAACTGGGCTTGTAAACAAAATGATTTCTCAGTTTTAGTCTATTTATAAAAAGGTCACGTGCCACTTCGATAATTTATATAAAACAAAATTCTTTGGTATCAAATTTCCGGGAAGAGGTAACCTAATAGAAAATAGAGAAAAAATTGTCAGGATACATAGATTTGTCTGAAAAATTAGTTTATGTTTACATAAGTGACGGAAAGTGGCCCCCGACGAGTACGTCCGTCGTCGTTGTTAACTTTTGCTTCAAACAACTCCTCAGAAACTGCTTGGCCAATTTTGACCAAACTTCACAGGGATGATCCTTAGATAAATGCATTTTAAGATTTGATAAAATTAGGTCAAATGGTGTTCCTGAGGTCACATTTGGGGGGTTTCTTCATTTTTATTATCGTTTCCTATTTGGATGATTTTTTTCTTTTGTTTAATTTTTCTAAAGTTTGTATATAAAGATTTTCTTCTGAAATTAAAAGAGAAAGAGGTTTAATGTTTTGCGTTTGCTTAATATATTTATGGTCCTCTACCAAGTTCGTACAAATGGTGACCCTTGGGTCACATTTGGCCCCCACCCCAGGGGTCAAATGTTTTACATAGACTTGTATAGGGAAATACTTAAAAAATCTTCTTTTAAATTGTTAGCATGGAGTTTGGGGTTTAAATTTTGGTTGAGGGTGTTGTTGTGTTTTGCACTTGCAAAAAGGTATTGAAAGGAATTTAATGATGGTACCCCTTGATATAAGAGCCATTTTAGCTTGTAGAGCATCCACAGGTTGTTCTTTATTAATAATGATCGCTAATCCCTGGTCTATCAAGTTTGCTCATTTGAAGTCCCTGGGGTCAAAGATGGCTGCAACCCCTGTGTCCAAAGTTTGTATGTAGAGATTTTGCATGTTTTTACATAGACTTACATAAGGAAAGACTTAAACACATCTTCAATCAGCATTTGCGAGAGGACAATTTTTTCATCATTGCAAAGATTCTCATGTGATCGATTTAGGGCCATTTTGGCCCTCTTGAAAATGGCCCTCTTGTTTTTAGAAAAAAATTGATTACTGTTTTCTAATCAACTGATAACTTTTAAGTGGACAGTTTGTTGTTAGCTCTACTAATCAACAATCAGCAGAGCTTATGCCGTGGTGCGGTGCCCATCGTCTGTCTGTCCGTTTGTCCGTAAACTTTTTTTTTGTAGCGACTACTCTGAAACTACTGGATGGATTTTCACGGTGATGTGAAATTCTTCTTGAAAACTATATGTGATATTGATATGGGACTTTTTCTAAAGTGATCAGCATGACATGATGTTGGTCCTTATCGAAATTCATTTTGATTCGACGTTAAACATGGCTCCGCGGCCGTCTTTGTTTACATTGTGTTATAAAGTAAAAACTTGTAGCGACTACTCTAAAACTACTTGACGGATTTCCATGAAACTTCAAAATAATGTTGCTCTTGATGTCTAGTTGATCCTAGCAAAATGTCAAGTCAGACAGATATTCAAGATGGCCACCACAGCTAAAAATAGAATAGATTTTTAAAAAAAGCAATTGTAGCGACTACTTGAAAACTATAAGTGATATTGATATGGACTTTTTCTGAAATGATCAGCATCATGCAATGACATGATGTTGTTCCTTGTCTAAATCATTTTGATTCGACTTTAAACATGGCTGCCAGTGGCCAACTTTGTTTACATAGACTTATTGTAGCGACTGCTCCTCTGAAACTACTTGACGGATTTTCATGAAACTTTACAGGAATGTTGCTCTTGATGTCTAATTGATCCTATTGAAATTTCAGGTCGGCCGAAATTTCAAGATGGCCACCATGGCTAAAAATAGATTTTTAAAAAAAAACAAGTTTGTAGCGACTACTTCTTGAAAACTATATATTGATATGGGACTTTTTCTTAAATGATATGGGACTTTTTCTTAAAGGGAATGTAGCAACACAGCCAAACATGTTTTTCTATTGAGAGTTTTGAAAAACTTGCAAAAAGGTGAAAGAATTATCAAAATCTTATGATAAACAAAAAAGATATGACCATTTGAAGGTTGTACTAAAATGGATATGGGAGCCGTCATTTTGAAAACTATGACGTCATAGTTCCATATGATCATATATGGAATATTGATAAATATCATTTAAAGCAAGCAAATCATGGCAAATGAATGCAAACTCCTTAACTGGGCATATAAAGCATTATTGACATTAGTTATACATATTCTTCATTATGTTCATACAGTTACTTTAATTTGTTCCCATATAAATAAGTAATTTTTCATATTTATCAATATTCCATATATGGTCATTTAGAACTGTGATGTCATAGCTCTAAAAATGGCAGCTTCCATATATCCGTTTCAACAGAACCTTCAAACGATCATATTTTCTTTGTTTATCATCGGATTTTGATAATTCTTTCACCAATTTCCAAGTTTTCCAGAACTCTTAATAATAAAGATTGTTTGGCTGTGTCGCTATATTCCCTTTAAATTATCAGCACGAGATGATGTTGATCCTTATCGAAAATTATTTCGACATTAAACATGGCCGCCAGTGGCCATCTTTGTTTACATAATGTTTTATAATAAAAACTTCTAGTGACTACTCCTCTGAAACTACGCGACAGATTTTCATGAAACTTCATAGGAACGTTGCTCTTGATGTCTAGTTGATCGTAGCAAAATTTCAGGTTGGCCGGAAATTCAAGATGGCCCCCATGTCTAAAAATAGATTTAAAAAAACAACAAACGTTTGTAGCGACTACCTCCTGAAAACTATAAGTGATCTTGATATGGGAAGATCAGCATGGCATTATGTTGGTCCTTGTTGAAAATCGTTTTGATTCAACATTAGACATGGCTGCCCATTTTTGCTTACATAGAGTTAAATAGTAAAAACTTGTAGCGACTTCTCCACTGAAACTACTTGACAGATTGACAGATTTTCATAAAACATCACAGGAATGCTAATCTAGCTATCAAAACCTATCAGTAGAGCTTCGAGGTCATTGACCTCATGTTTTATTTGAATTAGGTGAGCCAAGGTTTACCAAAGATTTAGGAAGTCTGGACTATGTTGGAATCCAGAAGTCAATATCGGTGCTATGTTGTGCAACAAATTTCCACAACATCACATGGTTCAGGCAGAGGGGTGACAGCTGGGAGTCATTTCCACCACAATCGGAAGGGGATTCTACTGCACCAACACTTATAGAAAATGGACAGGTGTTGAGGATAATGCAGGCAGGAATGGATGATAACACGAGTTTCCGTTGTGATCTGATAAAAGACTCGCGAAAAGTGAAACATCATGACATGAGATTGTCTGTTATGCGTAAGTGCATTATTTCTGGTCTTCTTGAAAAAAATTAAAGGCCTTCTTGTTCATATAAAGTTTCCTTAACTACCCAACCCTCTGCCAAAATAATAAACGTAATAAATGTTGACAATCATTACACTACTACCATTATTGAGTTAAATCGAAATCAGAACGATTTTGATGACGCACCATCGCAAATCCCCACGCGTCCTTCACACATGTCAGTAGGATAAATGCTGTATCCAGATTGGGTCCAGAGACAAAAATAATGTTGCTTTTGCCCCTATCATGTTATCATGTTTGGAAGTTGTACGCTAAATTTGGTTGAATTCTGTTCAGAGGTAACTGAACCCATATTATCTTAGCCTACCCTCCCATATATGTGACCCCTGGTGGCAGACGCATAGATACCTATACGCAAAGTACAC